>OY804598.1:52491231-53091231 GCA_963680895.1 Fragum sueziense | reverse complement strand
TTTCATATGATAGGAAATCAATGTAAAATCACAGCAACTTCTTTCTTTTTTCCCTCTTTTGTGCAGATGTCTTTGTTTTCAGTTGTTGCTGTAATTCAAAAGGCCTTATTGAAACATCTTGACATCTTGTATTTTTATCAAAATCAAACTATCAGTTGTGCAAATACGATGTCCATGCTACCATTCATTCTCATTTTCAAAGTGATGTCAAGTATTTTATATGATATTTATATGATACACTTTTATGAGAGAAGGGATAAAGTGTCCGGATTGGTTTCTCCCGAACGTACAAATGACATGCAAAGTACAACAATCATTCATACAAGAAAGATAGGAAATCAATGGTAAATTGCGACCCTCTTAACTTAAACTGTCGGTTATTATCGGGCATTATCCGATCAGGTTTTATTGTCTTCTCGCTGGAAGAACGGGTACATTAAACAATATTCTGTGAATAATTTTGCAAGGATTCACATTCTGACTGAAAGAGACAAAAATTAGAAAGAATTACTAATTTCTATTTTTCTTTAGGTGGTATTTTCTTTCAAAGTTAGAAACACAAATGACAAACCGATTCCGTATATGCACAAATGCGCTAACTTATGTTTGTAATGGCATTAAACTACATTGCGGTGCAATATAATTATGTAACTTTTCAGGTGGATATTCAAAACACTTCTTGCCAATCAATTTCTCCGTGAAAATTTTGTTTTGTTAACTTATTAAAATGAAAAGAGACATAGGACAAGTTAGCGAATTAACCTAAGAAGAGCTAGCATCGAACTTCCGAGTGAATAAATTGATGAGATATAGAGCCCGATATAATATCAAGCCATCAGTCTATGATTATCAGGCGTGACAGCCACACAATAGAACTGTCCGACAAAAAGCAAATATTTCTACAAGGCGCTAGTAATCATATCCGATAACATTAGAGTGAGTAAGTCGCGTGTGTTTGACATTTCAACTTGATTTAAGATGACTTCACCATTGCAACAATATTAAAGGAAATAAAATAAAATAGTTCGAATGAGATCGAGAGGCTTTGAAATGATGGTGAAAACATTTAAAATTAAATGTATAATGATATGCAAAGATAGCCATCTCTCGCAAAATAAGAGTCCCAGGAAGGGTTATACGGATATGTCTACAACCAAAGTAATAATGTTTACATATGAACCATTTAAAATCTAGAATATGGAAAACAACGGATATTGTTTTTATTGAAATAAACATGTACACTTTATATTAACGATTCAAAATTGCTTACTAATGAGAGACTAGACCGATAACGGAAAAGAGGGGAGGCAGGATGTATATTTGACTATTTATAGTAACAACTTATACACACTGATACCTGTTCAACCCTAAAATAAACCAAAATATTTGTATCGATTCTCGTTTAACTTTGAATGTATAATACTTTATCGAAATGAGACTTTTTGCATTTTAAAATATGAAAAATGGTCGCAAGTAATTTTAATCGAAATCGGATATTAGTAACTCTGCCAAAAACATCTCTGCATTCACAATACCATACGAATGATTAGAAAAAAAAAACTGTTCACATGATCCTGCTTTAAAGATGCTCATTTTGTAAGTGGGAAGACAATAAAACTTGATTGGATAATGCCCGATAATAACCGACAGTGAAAGTTAAGAGGGTCGCACTTTACCATTGATTTCCTATCTTTCTTGTATGAATGATTGTTGTATTTTGCGTGTCATTTGTATGTTCGGGAGAAAGAAACTGAGAAAGACATTAATGGCTTAATTCATGAACATTTCCTTGACTCAAACTTCAGTCAAACTCAACAAAGGACGCCTGAAGTTGCTGATCACGCCGTTAGCACGGGATCCCCGGACCAGAAAGACTCAGTAACAAAGTAGTATTCACAGTCAAAATCTTTCTTTTCTTTACAGAGGAAATGTTTCTTAACCCTTTTCTTAATTTGTTATAATGTTTTACAACCCTTTATACCCGTTTGGTCGAAACATCGCTTGAAAGTGATTTTCATAGTTAAACTATTTTTATAAGAAAGGTCATTCATGTCTTCATAGATAAATCCGTTCGACAAAATACAAAATTTTAATCCTCTGACAAACAACAATGCTTCTGAAAACTTCGATGGAAAAGAATTATTATGCGGATTTAAAATGCGCGTCTTTTCTTTCAATGTATTCACAAAATAGCCAAACATCACAGCTCCACTGATAACTTTAGAATCTGTCGATTGAATGTTGATAGTTGTTACAGACGACAAAATAATTGATGCATCAAATAGAAAATGATTAAGTTATAGATCTAGCATAGAAAATATCGAGGGAAAGGAGAAACTGTTGATCATCAACAATTTCCTCTTTTCTCTAAAAGTTTTCCGATACCATTTTTGTCTTATTCATAATGTTAGTTGCCGCACATTTGAAACAGGGCTTGTCTAAAATTAAACAATAAAATTGAAAATTAAAATGGTGACAAAAGAAGAAGCGTTTTGGCATTTTCACGATCGAAAAAAAAAACACTTTTATATCACAAAATTTGATTTTATGGAAGAATATGTTTCAGAAGAATAAATTCCAGCAAATTTTTTTTTCAAAAATCTGTTAAATGTAGGAGTAAATAAGCATGAGTTTAGCTCAAGGTCCGACATTCTTGCCTCGAGAAATCCAAACTTAGTTTAGTCGCCTCGAACCGTCCTTATGTCTCTGAATACCAATCTGTCCTCAAGAGCGAAAACTAATAAAAACATCGTGCTGGCTGCACGATAAGATGTAAGAAACCCGTGCAATTCTATTTGAGGTAACTTCAGATAAGTAAGAGTAAGGTTCATGAATTAAGCCATAATTCTATCTCTCTCCTTTGGAAAAGAACAAACCAGATATTTATTCTTAGGTGTTACATAATTATACACATGTAATTCATTATGGAAGGCATTAGAACAGGTGGGGTCTCCTTTTATTGATAACAATTGGTTCTACGGTAGACTGCTTTGATTGAAAAGGTGCATAAATGACAGATGACAATGACACTTTTGCAATTGTATACATTCTAAATGTAACGTTGAAGGCACAAAAAACCTATATTTGAATACAGTGAAATCATACACAGATTTGATATGCATTACATAACATTATATTAATAGATGTAATTTATAGAGATGGATTAAAATGTTAAAAATGCAGTTCTCAAACAATATTTTATTTCTTGAAAAGCAAACCATGGGAAACAGTCTTGTGGAAAAAGATCCTACTAAATCACTTTTATAGGCTGAATATTTCATAGTGCTGACTGTAAATTCAAATGAGAAATTTCTGGAAATCCACAAAAACTCATTTATTACCGACAAATAACTTCGCAGAACACAAAAAGACTTGTTTGGAAATCCTCGAGATAAAATTCTGGATCCATTGTGATCGCCTGGGTCTGGTTAGATTAGCTTGGGTGATCATGAAAATCCGAATTGCTATTAGTGCACTACGAGAAAGGCAAAATAAAGTCCTTTGTTGAAGAGCCTAATTCATCTGATCTATGAGATGACTTCTTCCTTAATTCTCTTGTAAAATACGGTAACTAGAGCATATTTCAGAGAGCATTTACTGTGTTTTAGAAGGAAATCAGCGGTTAAGATTATTATATTAATACCATTATCCTTCCCATTGCTACAACAGGAGAAGTTCAAACCGAATCCGTGGTAGTTAGATGACGCGTACCCTTTTCAAATGTTAACTCTGAGATTATAGATTATATTAGGCTAAACATTCATCTGTACAAATATAATACGAATTAATGTTTACACTGAAAGAAATAAAAACCAATTCAACTTTTTCACGTGTGACTATACCTAGTTCCTTGCAATTAGCAGTTGGAATGTAAACATCTAAGTTAACAGTATAATATGATATACGAGTAGTTCATATTTTCAAATGACTTGAATTTTACAATGTATTCACTATGAATATCATTTAAAATAGCAACAATTTTAGTCGCAATGGGTTGTTGCGGTTTCGTCTCATTTTTGATGCACGGAGCATTAGACGGTGTCACGAATCATAGAGGTCGTAAAATTAAAAGACTTTCGTTTCCTGATCTTACATCGTAGAAAACCTGTTTCGTGTTTTAGCCTTATAGGACACTATTGTGGTAATCAGAATGTCTTAAGGTAGAATACCCGTAATGTGGCCGTTTTGAAATTCATTAAATATCGGATTTTTTTCGAGCAGCGTAGTTACGTATCCGAACCTAATCGGGCGCGGTCGTAAACATTTTGTGGTGGAAGGTTCCACCGCCGAATGTTTTTGACGTGGCCCGAATAATCCCGACGTCGTGCGAATCTCATTAGGGGTAGACTACCTAATACATCTGGGAAAGCCAATATTACGTAAGTGTGTTGACAACAGTTGTCACCTGAATAACCCGAAGATAATAAATTCTCATTAGCATAGTAATCTAGCGTTCATTTATCAAATTTGAAATTTTCTTGCCACAGGTATTTTTTGAAAATCGTATGTCTTTTTATATACCCTCATCTGCTCTGTGAGTATTTCAATAATCACTTAAATGTATCATCTATAGACAAAATGAGAGTGTACAGCGATCTCCGCGAAATTTATTATCATGTTTCTTAACATTAATTGAAAAAAAAATAAGTATTGATTGAAAATCTTTTGTTTTTGTTTTATTTTGATGGAAAATGCAAATAATGCGTAAAGAAAGTCGCAGAACATGAAATAATGCTGAAAGCTTGTAAACAGGTCCAACATTGTCAACACAAAATGTATATCAGAACTGGTGGCTACGTGATTTTGCATGTTCGTCTTCAAACCCCTTTATATACGAACCAGTTGCATATCATTCAATGAATATAATTCCTATTTTTTGCAAAGACCTATTTTCTGAGAGGTTTCCAGAAAACATAACCATGTATAAAGTCTTTTGTCAGAAAAGCCAAATATGAATAAGAAAGACATGAACCACTTAACCCTTTCCCAAACGACAAAAGATTTTGATGGACCCATTTGAAAGCTGGTGAAAACGACAAATTAGGTTGTAGTAAAGAAAAGAATATGGGTGTGTAAAATAAAGTACAGAAAATATAGGAACAAACGGAGAAAATGCTGATTCTCAGCATTTTCTTCGTTTGTCTCAATATTTTTGTAACCATTTTCTATCATAGACGTCAAAGCCAGGGCTTGTTTAGGACAGGGTTAAATAGCTTGATGATAATTGATTAAGGTTTAGGATGAAAATGCTTTTTCGGTCCCCTGGGAATCATATTTCATTTTAACTGTTACGTTTTAAGAGCTCGACTTAGCGGGATCGCTGTTCGCAATTCACATTTTTCATTTGTATTCACTTGCAGTTTATTGTTGTGAAAGTGCGGTTATGAAGATTTCGTGGGAACATAAAAAGCTCCATAAATGTTTTATTTAGATTGGCATTGATTTTTATGGAGTAAAATTTTGAGGTAATTTTAAAAAAGAAATACACACTTTTGTGAAAAGAGACACATTTTGCTTGACCTTACTATTTTACTTTTAAGATATAATTCAGATTATTACACAGGCGACAATCACGAGACTTTGTTATGATATGCTTTACTAACTTTTGTACTTCATGAACTGTATAAACGATAAAATCCTCGAATGCATGTTTGAAAGTATTTTCCAATGCGTTTTAGATAAATGACCGACGAAAGTCTTTGTGAAAGCAAATGGCGTGTGTTTTTAGACGTACCAATTTGTCGGGTATGATAATAATATCTGCCTGTTTAATTATACAGGAACACAAATAAGAAGTCAAGTCAATTAATAAATAAAAGACCATACCGATAACATTTGTTTCCTATCAAAATATACCCAGTGTTGTCGAATGTAAAAAGAGTTAATTTTGTTCTTTAGAAGGCATTTCCTTTGTAATTCTTTGGATCTTTAAATAAACGCGAAAATGATTTTAATTCTGTGACAAGATAAATGTATGCGGCTTTGTTTTGGCTCCACAAATATTGCATTATTGTATTTAACATGTATCTACCGTTGTTTTCTGTAAATTTTTTCACTATAATGTTCAGCGTCTAATGTCAAACTGCTGTGCCTGGTACTACAACACACCTTATGCAACCATTTTGTATTGAGTAACCAAAAAATGCAAAAGTGAATTGAAGATATTGCTTGAGTTAATATTTTTGGTCTTAAAATGACAGAGAATGTTAAACAGACGTTGTGGTATCCCACTTCTGGCCATGTTAGAAAATGTCGAAACTACATTCTGAATAAGCTGCACTTATGTGGGTTTTCTAAAGCTAGTGACGATAGATCATTGTTTTTCAACAATATACCTCGTAACTGCATCTTAAAACAAGCTGTGTTTACGAGCGTTTTGTTAAAAGCGAAAATATTTCATGTGTCGCAATGAAGACATCGGAGGTCATTATTGCGTGGTCACGTGATAGGCTAGCGAGAGGCACTCCAGACGTGAAGTGTGCTTAAATCAAATATGGGTGTTATTCACGCAAATTTAGATTGATATCAGATAATAGAGGGGTTCTTTGAATCATACTCGTATCAGTTTATGTCATGAACACGATTCTCACCGTATTGAGTGAAACATCTTTGACTCTTTCATTAACCTTAATTAAATACCATTGGACGCAATTTCCCTTGACCATCTTTCTTCACAAATTTTGTAACATAACTATCCGTTCAGTTGAAACCCATACGATATTGAAGGAAACATTATACAATCAGACACTCAGACAGATGCTGAATTTTTTAATGTTAATGCAAATGCAAAGTAAACAACGAAAACTATTCGCCAAGCGGAACGATACTGTACATGTATGGCATTAAACATTTCGTGTTCCTAAAATGCATAGTATGGATCCGAATAAGTTATAAGAAACATAAAAAGCTGTCCTCGAAGTTTATATAAAACGGTTTTACATACTGCAATTGCACAGAGTTTCAATAAAAACGACGGTCTCGTAAACTGGAGATTGTGTCCGTCATGTCTAACACATCCAAGAAATGATAAAGCTCCAAGATATTTCTGACTTTTCACCAATTATTAATATGTTGTGTCGACCGACCTTTCTTATCCTGTAGCTAATTTGACACCAGAGACACATTTATGGTACACAAAGAGAACAACAAACGAGGAAAACTAGCATAAAACTATAATAAAGCCTACAGCCAACCAGACGGGCGAAATATGGCTGTTGGCATTATGGAGGTATAGTATCCTTAACCCATTACCACACAATGACTCTTTTTGACTCCCTACATGATAATGGATTTGGAAAACATTGAAACAAAAAAAAGAAACTGTTGATAACCAGCAGTTTCTCCTTTTGTCTGAATATTTTCTATGCTATATTATTCACATATTCTATCTTTAACTACATCAATATTGTCATCTGCAGTAGCTTTTGAATAGGAACCACTCCAAAAATTGCCGTTTGGGAATGGGTTAAACCGAATTTGGAGTTATGGCATCACGAATTTCAATTTCTGTATTTCAAGTTCGTATTAAAGCAATGGGAAGCAATTGTAATAGGTATTTTCCTTTAGAATATACCGACATAAACAAGCGCGCGAAGTTGATATGACATTAGACATTAGAATTCGAATGAGTTTCGACGTAAACGACGTTTTCAGTTTCTAAATTATCGACGACGTCGAATTCGGTGGTTACTCAATCACTTCTGGTTAGTGGATATATCTATCCACGAGACTGCGAAAGAAAAAAAACTTCTTGGTCTTGAGATATATATTTTTAAGACAAACTCATTTACATGTATTGAGATTATTCTTTTAAAGATAGGGAGTCAAAGGAAAAGTATTATGTTTCTTTACTGTATGTGCTAGATAATACCAGAAAAGTTTTTGAATTTATTTCCCCCGAAATTGCTGTTATTTTGCAACCGAATTAACCCATTTGCCTTGTAACGGATTGCAAATTTTGCAAAATGAAAGGAATATCCTAGATGCAATAACTTGATCAAAAGACTGGAACCATGAATCGTCGACATTAAATCAGATTACTTCTCTTGTCGACACGTTCACAATCACAGGAGACATATAATCACTTATATATTATTTATGACTGGCGAAACCATGAAAAATATAGCAAGAATTGGAGAACCTCTTCTCATTGGCAAAACGGCAATAACTGGCTGGTGATCTTCGAGTTTCTACGTTTATCCGATTCGTATCATAGTCCCCCGTTTGTTTTGAAATGTTTTATAAAGAATGTATAGAAAAAAGAATACGTCACAATGAGAGAAACTCGTTTGATTGGTCATTGAATGACAATGACCGTTGGTCATAATATAGACTGTTACGATAATGTGGTACATGTATAATTTACACGATAACGAAAACAAGTGAAACACCCATTAACCCTTTCCCAAACGACAAAGTTTTTGAATGATCCAATTGGAAAACTGCAATACACGAAAACATTCATGTTAAAAAGGAAAGGATTTGCGTATGATATGACACAGAAAATATTGAGGCAAAAGGAGAAAATGCTGATTATTTGGAAATACGGCTTCGAATTTGGAAGATATATCGTTGATTGATTAAACTTCATTCGTGTTCAAGTTCATCTGGCACATATTGAGAGATATGCGAACTATTTGAGCACGAAGTCAAATTTCATAACTGTTTGTAGGAAAACTCCGGAATTATTAATGACTGTGACCTTATTTGCGAGGGATACGTGGAAAGGTTTATTTTGCAGAATCACTGAACAATTATACGCGTATTTATCAACTATAGAATACAAAAGATCCTTTTGTTTATTTATAAAAGTAAATTAATTTGACCTACCATGCACCTGACATTAGATGCCGAATCTGTCTTCGCTGACTCTCGACGCTGCCGGTTGTACAGTGTGTTGAATCTCGCTGAGCACAGATGATGTACCTCTGACGTAATTGTTTTTTGAAGGTTGGGCATAATGTAACCGTTATAAAACAAAAAGAAGGACAATAAAAACGGATCCGCACGTTATTCATTGACTTGTATTTTAACATATAATAGTGCTCGATGCCTGCTTTCACTGGTCATAAATAATCTACGCCTTCAGGTTGGTAATTTCATACGTAATTTCTGGTTCGTAATTTTTGTGCCGTTTGCATTTTCGACAGGCTAGCAGGTTTTCCATTAAACGTTTATGTTTGAGTTCTTGAAGATATAATAGGGGAAATACGGCAAGGACGGTCATAATCATGTTTTTTTTTTCTTTTTTCGTTGTGTTTTTAATCACTTTCTCTGTCAGAAAGGTCAAAACAGGGGCTTGTTTTGAAAATAATTAAATAAATCGCAGGAGAAATTTAAAGTACAAAGATCAATTACATGTAAATTCTTTAAAGGTAACTCTAATTGTATATCATTGTTTTTCTTCCAAACCCTCGTAACTGCAGCTTAAAACATCCTGCAGGTACGAGAGTTTTGTTGAAAAGCGACAAATTTGTAACTTTTTCTGGTGAATTACGCAGATATTGGGACACTGATACAGGTCTAAATAACTTGTATATACGATCTTTATTTAATTAGTTTCAAATGTTTAATTAGACATGGTGCTTGGTGTTTAATTTCCACGAAATAATAACAGCTGGGGCACCATATGCTTATTTCTATAGTAAGTTTTATCTGTGGAGGGTTGTTCGGTAAACAAATGAATTCGAATTTAAATACGCGAAGTATTATTTCGTTGCAGTATGATTTAAGTAGATTGAATCATTTGCACTTTTTCTTTAGTTACAGTTTTCCGTCTCAGTTTTAACAATCGCGAATTTCTTGTGGCATGCCTATAACACTGCGTCACCGAAAGTAGGAAACTTCGTTTTTACCTTTGTATTTTCGACACCCGTTTTAAGGTAAGAATGGATTAATTAGAAACACCAATTTCTAGCCATATGAAAAGCATCAAATTACACACTACTGTAAGTACATTTCGCATAAGTTGATTTACCGTGTCTGATTTCAAGAGTATGCTTCAAGAAGAAAATAATTTACAAATATCATTTTACTCTATATTCATATGCAAGGGAGGTGATTTTAAGCATTTTGTCTAAAATGTTCATAAATATGCATTAATTCAAAATTCTAAACCGTACAAAATGCTTATGTTTATATTTGGAATGGAAATGTAACACAGTTTAGGAATTACTAGCACTTTTCAAATTTCGTCGCTGGCTCTTTGGTGCTAATTATGCCCTTCTTACCTTGAATATTACTTGGGATAATTGTGCTACCCCTTCCCTTTTTTTGGTAAACAGAGCCGAAATGTAGCACTTACATCAAACATTCAAATAACTGTGCAAAAACACGTGATATCTCGGACAATCTACAAATATTTCTACATCTGAAATTTGACATTACCTTTCGAAAATATTTTCTGATTACAATTAGATTATCAAGTGCCCCTTCAATATTTTTTGATGAAACGACATGTTCAATATCATATTTCTAAAGAAACAATTAAAATTAAACACTTCATTTATTGCAATAAAATCTGGTAAACATATTAAACATTCCTTGAATTTCAACAACCAGTCCCAGATGCGTAATTCACATGTTAACGGAGACCCCTAGTGGGCACTTGATCAGCAAAAACTATCGGAAATTGAGCTAATAAGGCGATAATAGGCGCACATAAAAAAGTACACAGAGATCTCCGAGAAAATGTAATTGTACTCTAAATTGCTATTACTGTGATTGAAAATGTATGTACTGCAATGGAGTTCTGCATATGACAGTACAAATCAATTATGATCTGACATCTGCTAATAACAGTATAGAAACTTTGATTGAAATGATTTAGTTCTTTTTTTTACAACAATTTAAATGATTATATCAAACGGTTTGCTTACATGCTTTGAATTCCTATCCAAGAAATCGCAATCTAGTGGAAGAAGGTACATTATGTTGTCTTTGTCATGCTTGTGACCTCTAAAGTGGCAAAGGATGTTCGACAGGAATGTCGATAGGTTGAAAAATAACTAGACAGTTTAGCAACGGAAGTCAGTAACCGACATACAGATGGCAAAGCGAGCACAACGGAAACTTAAGAAACATGGGAACATAATTAAGGAAATATACGGCGAAAAGAACGTGACGTTGAATTAGTCAAAATGCAGTCTTGCCTGACAAAACTGCATTGCCGTGTGCCACCACAGGGACTTTGAAACTAGGTCTTGGTCGAAAAAGAGGATTGGACACATCTTCGTATATTTCGGTATTCCCCCTACGGTAGCATTTATTCATGGTATTACAACACAACAAAATTCAGAGGGTTCGAGTGTTTACATAGCCTCTTATAATTTCCGCATTAGGCAAGAATCAACAGAATATCAAAACTCGGGGATCAATTCAAACAGACGGCACATGCTGAAGAATAATTAAGTGTTATTGATCACATATCGTACTGTTGATCTTGTCTTCGTGATCCTTCGTTGTTCTTCACATAATTATCATCACTGCAAGGGGCTATCTCGGCTAGAATTCACGAATCGTGGTCTACCAAAGAAAAAAAAACTTTAACCCTTTCCCAAACAGCAAATTTTTAGGGTGATCCACTTCAAAAACTGCCACAAATGACAAAATGGAAGTAATTAAAGATAGCATTTGTGTAAGATATAGCATAGAAAATATTGAGGCAAAAGGAGAAACTGCTGGTTATCAGCAGTTTCTTCTTTTGTTTCAATGTTTTTCCAAGTCTTTTCTATTAATGGCGTCAAAACCCGGTCTTGTTTGGGAAAGGGTAAATCACTGTGTAACTTTTTCGTTTCTTGTATTATACGTTCGAGAAAGAAAATAGTATTCTGTTTTCATCAGAAGTGCTATCAAATTAAAGTATTGATCTAATCTAAATGGGGCTAATTTTTCAAACCTAATTCTATTATGTTTTTAGTTTTCATATTCTTCCGCAGCCCTGTACAGAGGCGAAATGAAAGAGCCTATATGAATAGAGTTGTATTTCACATTTACATGTACCTATGAAAAAGATATCAATACCCATGTAGAAAAGAGTTCTGAATTAGGTTAGTCAATTTCATTCATCATGTATGTCAATTCATATTGCGTCTTAAATAGTATCGCATGTAGATCTAATTGCCAATTGTAAAAAAAGATACTAGTATTCTAAGATGTTCAACAGTGGAAACACGAAAAGAAGGGTAAACTTTCAAATTAAAAAACTCGATTTTTTACAACTTCTCTTTCATTTATTTTCCTTAAACCGTCATACTTTATACTCCGTTAGCTTTTCCTTCTTTCCGAGTTTGAAAAATAAAAGTTTTACCATATCACACAGTAGAAATTAGTGTATTTCCCAAATCGAAAAGCAAAGAGTCCTGGAACCGTCGAGCGGGTCTAGCTTTCCGTTATTTGACTGAGTGTTAGTGACACTGAAATGAAATTTCCCTAGACGTCAATTGAACACGACTGAGAAAATTCATTCGAGTGTATAATTGGTGTTGAAAGGCTTTGTGTCCCAAAAGTCGTCGAGAATTTATCAGACGACTTGATCTTATAGACGGACGTTTGAAGTTTTATCCTTTCCCAAACAAGACCTTATTTGTGGCGTCCTCTATTTAGTCGCAATATTTTCTAGTCTAAAGATCATTTGACTAGTCTTTACGTATAATTGGAGAAGAAAGGCTCAGGGCTCCAAAGTCGTCGAGATATGCTAAGACGTGGTTATAACATTAAACTTTACACGAATGGGACACGTTAAATCATGTGGCGGAAGAGGGGTGCTTATTTAAACGTCGTCTAAAATGTTGTAAAAGACTTAAAACATTTGCATTTCAAATTAAAGAATACGTGTTTTCTTGACTTAAGCCCCGACTCTTGTGGTCAATGTCTTGGTAACAAATGCTTAAAAATAGATTCATTTCAGTTCATGCTATTTTTACGGCACTCGTTCCTTTTCTTATCTTCCTGAAAAGAGATGTTTTATATATAGCTTTAACATAAATCGTATGCATTATGGTTCATTTTATGCATTATAGTTCAGAAATATACTATGACATACAAGAAATCGTAGATCGATGCGCCATTTTCCATTCCCGCCTTTCAGAAAATGATATCTTTATAGATCTAGTAAACTTTATTTAAATGGATGCGTTGCAACAAGGGTTCAAAGCATAGATTTACTTTAAATTTTGTGAATTTATAGGGTTACCAAATATCTTTAATTTGTCTGTGTAAACAATCTTAAAATGGCTTATTTTTGGAGATAATGGCTAATAAAGTGGGTGGGGCAAATTGACATGAGAAACAAATCTTTACTTTGAAGTTTAGAAACTTTTCTGCATGGATCAGATCAAAATGAAATTTTGCATGTAGTTTAAATGGGCCAAGGACATCTTTTTATCATTACATAGCTCAATTTTTTGTATCCTTGTATCAAATTTTGGTTATCATGTAGTATGATTTGGTTTAAGTTGAAATTATTAAATTCTATTCAGATATGCATTTATATACATTTAAGCTTTTAATTGTACAAATATGACGTCTATGCTACAAATTACTCTTACTTACTTTCATTGAAATGTCAAATATTTTATATGATATTTTAATAATACTTTTTATGAGAAAATGGATAAAATGTCCGGCTTGGTTTTTGCCGAACGTACAAGTGACACGCAAAGTACAACAATCATACATATAAGAAAGATGGGAAATCAATGGTAAATCGCGACCCTCTTAACTTTCACTGTTGGTTATTATCGGGCATTATCCGACCAAGTCTTATTGTCTTCCCACTGGAAGAATGGGTACATTAAAACAATATTCTGTGAATAATTTTGCAAGGATCCACATTTTTTCGTGACTAAAAGAAACAAAACATTTCAAAAGAATTACTAATTCCCTTTTCCCTTCATTTTATGCAGTCATATTCGTTTATATTTCGAAATACAAGTGACAAACTGATTCTGTGTGGGCAAAATTGGGCTTGTTTTGATTAGCGTTTCAATACACTACAAATTATTCTACATTTGCAGTTTCGTTGTAATGAAATTAAACTACATTGCGATGCAATATAATTTTTGTATTCGATACATAACACACTTTCTTGTAAATATTTTCTTCGTGAAAATTTTGTTTTGTTATTGAAAATTAGAAAGACACCTTAAGTATAATTAAGCAAAAGAATTTAAGAAGTTTTAACATCGAATTTTACAATGACAAAATGGATATAGCCCTCAATATGGCTGCATTTCAACAAAAAACCTCGTAACTGCAGCTTGATTTGAGCTGTAATTACGACATTTTCGGTGAAAAGCGACGATATAATATCAAGCCATCAGTCTATGATTATAGTCCATTCGAAGCTGCTATATGGCCTATATGACAACCTTGCAATGTCGAGTACAATGAAGTTTTATTTTTTCTTTGCATTGTATAGGTGCTCTAGAGCAGATCTAGCTTTGTTGCCAGAATGGCAACCTTGGGGAACTCCCACAATCCGCAAAAATCCAAGATGGCCGCCAAACGCTCCTGGAAAAATCAACTTTTTCTCAAATTGTCCTAAATTGAAGCGAAAAATGTTTAACTAGGGTATGCTGAATTCGAATCTGACGATAGATATCGTATTTGGATATCAGAAATATACTAAACTAGAACTGTCGCAAAGCGGACAAATACCCCCCACTAGCGCGTTGTCACTGAAAAAGTGCTAAAGTTCATAGTGGCAAAACTCTAAAACTACTGCCTGGATCAAGATGAAAATTGCAGGTGCACAACTTCACATGATAGGAAACAACCTGCTAAAATTTCAGCAAAATCGGTCAAAAACTGTGTGAGGAGAAGAGGACACAAAATTATGTCCACGGACGGACGGACAGACGGACGGACGGACGGACAGACGGACAACCTGAATCCAGTATAACCCCCATAACTTTGTTGTGGGGGGTATAAATAGAGATGGCCGCCGGAAGCCATCCTGAAAATTACAATTTCATGATATTCTTTTTAGATGGTCCATATAAGACATACTTCGGCGTATTTCGTGAGTCAAGTTTAAAAAAAAGTTTTTATTTCACATTGGATTAAGCTGATGTATGTATATCAACTTCCGACATGGTCGCCAGAAGCCACATCGATAATTATTACTGGTTGAAATACTGGTACAAATACAGCCAAAATTATAGACCGTATGCATATTTTATTCTCTGTGTTTACTTCTAACGCATTGTAGTCTTCATGTGGATGTTATAATATAGATCTCTTTGATAAATTCTAAAATGGCCACCAGATGCCATTTTGAAAGTGATTCGTTTTTTATGTAAAGTATTGGTGCAAACAATAACTGTAGAACTTTTTCTATACATTTTAATTGCAATGATCGACGCTTGCCATATTCGATGATTTTAGAAGCCGTTCTAGCAGACAATTGTCATCGAAAGAAGAAGTAGACATATGTCATCCTTATTTCGTGGCTGAAAAGTTGACCCCGAAAGAATCCAACTAACGTACTAGCCGCCTTTAAAAAGAGACCCTTCGTGCTTGTTCCGTATGGCACTGTTATACGCGAAACACAAGCTACAAGCAAATTCTACACACACAAACTCCCAGGTGGAGTCATTTTGATCCAAGACACCTTTTTAGAAATAAGTCTCTGTTTTTTGTCAGGAAATGATTTTTGTTCAACATTACTACTAGTATGTAGGAAAACATACCAGAAGAAAGAATAAGCATCTGTTTTCTTATGTTGGGCAATGTATCACCACTGGATTACATTTTAAAAACACACCTGTAATGCCGTCGTGCACAATTATTTTGGTATTTTTCAAAAACGGTTACTCCCTGAGATTCATAACTGAGCTTACCAAGAACCCTTTTGCTTTTCATAGCTATGTTACATATAAAAATTAAAGCAAGATTTATGGCTTTTCCATTTGAATTTTTTTCGTGCTTTAGGTTGGATGATAAAAATTCGTTAAACAATTTGTATTCGTAAATTTGGTGAAAAAAACGCATGTTACCTTTGACAGAAAATCGCCATTTCAGGCGTTTTTTTGTTAAGTTTTACTTGATAGAGTATGTCAAAATTGTTGAAAAATATAACTTATGATGGCGTTAACGTTGTTAAATGGTTTGTTAAACGTCAAATCATTTTATAATGACGTCGCGCACGGTATTGCGACCAATTTATGTAACGTCAAAATGTAGAAAAACGTTGTAAGTAAACGTTGCGCGTAACGAATATTTCTTTGTTATCTATGTTTTCTTTTTCCTTATATTGTAGGGGGAAAAGTGAATCAGCGTCGTTTATTAATTCATTCCTAAAATAGGAGTATAAATAGTTAAAAAATGAATTAATTTCTTGATTATGGTTTGTGTTTTACAATTAAACTCATGACTCGTTCAAGGCATTCGTGTATTTCCGCGATATTCAAAAGGCATATATTTGATTAAATATTATATAGATTTTGGGAAAAAAAACCTGTTTAAAATATCTTTTGAAATAACTTTTCGCAACATACAAACTCAGATCTTACCACATAAAAGGAAATTAGTCTTATATTTGTGTGATTTCTGTTGTCTGTGTGTTATTTGCTTATTACGCGTCGTAAATATTGTATCATATCGATTCGCTTTTTTAGTTTAAAAATATAGAAATGGAACAATATCTCTTATAGCTTGAAATTGACCAAACTTGTATATCAAAAAACATTAAGGGCCTACCTGTAAATATCTTTGAATATGGAAAATGAAACACATGCCTTGACATAAATAGCAAACATTGTGTGATTCATGTAATCATGAGGGAATACTTTTAAAGAGACACGCGAAGAAAGTCTAATATCATTTTTTTTACTTTTTTAACATTTTATTAGGCGAGAGAAAACAATAAAACTGTACATATGATCATAACCAATGTCCTTAATGTTTGTTACAGATTCTCCCAATTTTTCAGATATTTTTTCAATACATGGAGAATCAATCGCTTTAACGTCGACGTTCAACGTCCAATTTGACGTAAATTTAAGGGGGTGGACATTTCTGTTTTACCTGGGGAAAATGCTGGCGTTTCTCCTATATTGATGATACGCATCTACACGTTACTTTATTTTAAAGATATTGTAATGAACTAACTTGTATTCAAAATAACAATGTTCTGAATTTGACGGATTACATGATATTCATGTTGAAAGGCACACTAAAACATTTTTGTTCGAAAAAACACAGGGGTGGACATTTCTGTTTTACCTGGGAGAAATCTTATTAAGACATGAAAACGGCGTAATAGATCGTATAATATTTCATACATCTATTATCCTTATGTTGAACTTGATTATGCAAGAAGTTTGAATGAAAAAAATACGACTGTTTTTATTTCAAAGACAGTGAAAAATCGCATTTCAGTGTAAAATTCCAGAAAATGGCTCACGTCACGCGCCAGTGCGAGCTTTATTTTTCATTATACTGACTTTAATATTTGCTTGTATTTTATGATAAACATATCTAATGGTAGATAATAGGATAAACAAACGTAAAGTAATATTTTGAATAAGTTTTTACGCCGAAAATATAAGTTTTGCTCGGGGT
Organism: Fragum sueziense; assembly: GCA_963680895.1. Taxonomy (NCBI): domain Eukaryota; kingdom Metazoa; phylum Mollusca; class Bivalvia; order Cardiida; family Cardiidae; genus Fragum; species Fragum sueziense. Next base: position 53,073,666 of record OY804598.1, on the reverse strand, counting down.
AATCAGATTCTTCTATTTTTTATGTTACACGTCACGCTTTAAATCGGGCGTCTTTTCCGTATAATTTTAACCGAAATTCAGGACTTTCCGGTGTTTCAGGTCCATGTAAAACTACATACAGACAGGTTCATGTATACAGAAACAGATTCTAACAAGAAAACGATTTTCAATCAAATAAGTTTCTTTTACCAGCACAACTTTCATTGATGATCCGGATTTTTCACGACTGGTCGCAATAACGTGCGCGACGTCAATGCATTTGCAATAAAATGTGGAATAAAATTCCTATTTCCTTTACTTTTCAATGTATATTGGGGTCATCTTTTACCCCAGCACAAAAATAGATAGATAAATGCTACGTACGTCTTTCGATGTTTAAGAAAAGTTGACTTATCATCGACGAATAGAAGATTGACAAAGTCAATAAAGTAAACGTGTATCGGAGAACAACTCTGAAAATGGCAAACAGATATTATGTCTGGGTCATAAAAGACCCCACCTGGTAGCTTGAGGGTTAAAGCAAAGCGCTGTAAAAAGACAGGGTTGGTCAGTCTGTTACTACCGCTTCAAGGTAGACAAGGTAGACATTGACGATGTACTGTTTACATGAGCTTTTGGTCAAATAGATTGAAACAATACAGAATAATTATTAGGTAGATCAAAATTTACAATTATTAAACAGCTTTAATAAGCCAAGGTATCATAATTGTATCTGTGCCTGAATATCTCATACTTGTGACAGCTTCTTAATTTTAAAATATAAAAAAGTAACGGAATGACAAACTGGATGATTTCATGAAATGTTACAATCGAACAAGCATCCGTTTTTTTACCTGATTACTTCACATAGATAGTCTTATCAAATGGGCTCGTCCTATTTACTAGATTTTTTTCTGAATTATAACCGTCCAACAATTCTTCAATGGCATTGTCGTTGGTTTCCTGGATTCAATTGACAAATTATTAGTGTGTGGTTTTATTTTTCAGTTTTTTATTCATAGCATATGAAATGTCCTATAATCTATAAACTGAAGAGAAATCACACTATAATTTCATTATAATTATAAGTCCGCCTTTTGAATTTTATTTTAAAAATATTTTGTCTTCTTACAACCGTCAAGTCTTTTTAATATCTTTTGGTGAATCTTAAGATAAGAAGGATCTATCATACGCAAAATGTCCCAACATTCATTGCACATACTGAGTAACTAGAGACAAGATAGCACGATACTGTTGAGATTTGTTATGCATTTTGAAATGGAACTACAAGTAGATATGACTTATCCATAAAGACACAAGCATGTTTATTATGTTTCTTGTACTTACACCATGCTACTGACCAATCCAACGATATCTATATATAGAAACAATGATTATTGAGTATTGCCATAATTCATTTTTAGCGTTTAATACACCTTAGTCAGAAAGCCCTTGGGTCCGGGCTCCCTCTCGAATTTGTAAATAAAGGCTTATCGAAGTGATTTTTAAGGGATTTCTCATTCGCCAATGCAGTCACGTTCCCTCTGGACCCCCTCCCCCCAATTCCCTTAGGATAAATGTCTGGATCTTGCAAGTGGTACATTGAATAATGTAACAGAATCATTCATTAATACAAGTATGGCAAGAATAATCTTTACATAAATCAGTCCCATTTAACCCATTACTGCACAGTGACGCCTTTTGACTCCCTCACAAGGAAAGGCTTGGGAAAACATTGTGGAAAATGAAGAAATTGCAATTTCTTCATTTTCCATAATATTTTCTAACATATAATGGAAAGATTTTTAATGTTTCATTAAGTTGAAATAGTCGTCTGCATCACTTTTCAAATTGAAACAGTCCACAATTTTGCCGTCTGGTAATGGGTTAAGGGATATTAAGATCACCCCCTTTAACTACTATAGTACAGGCATAATTGTTAAAACGATCACCTTCAAAAGACAAATTGTGTGTTTATTATTATTATCATATTCACACTCACAGGGAAGTTCAAATGTGAACATGGTTCATGATATAGATATATACAGAAGGACATCTTAACCATTTAATAGTGTGCGGGTTTTTTTTCTTGGGTAATATCGTCAGGTTTTAGTTCAATCTGATGTCCTTTGATGAACATATTGCAATATTTTTGAATGCTAAGAATAATACCGACAAAGCAATATGATGCAACTTATTATGTCTACGGAATCATTTATGTCATATTTCAACATGGCAACTGGTGGCCATAAATGATATAAACAAAGTGACTCACAGCCATATCTGAAGACTACAGCGCAGATTTAATTTTCATTTCACAGTATGGCAACTGGTGGCATGTTTACTTTAGTTTAGATATGCGATTAGTGCTAGCAAAAAAGTACCGTTACTCAACAGTTTGATTTTTCCTGCACAAAAGCTTCAAAATAATCTTACATGCACACTAATAACATACGATATATCACTTGAAATATTTCAGCTAGCGCTCTTTGAAACGTAATGTCAAGAGCATTTTGCTAGAATATGTTGAAATAAAGATACGTAAGTTTATTAAGGTATTAAGTCTACGTCGGAAAAAAAGCAAACTTGCAACCTCGGTTTGCTCTGCCTTAAGATGATCTCCTATTTTTCCTTCTTTTTCCAGATGGCAACTAGTTTACTTATTCATTATTTTTATTTCTACATTCGGGAAATGTGTAGAATCTACATTATATATAGAATTTTGTGTTCGAAATAAATATTAAAGCAACAAATATGGAAAAAATATGAAAATCTAGCCACATTTTATGCCAGTATTCAACTAGAAATCCTTTTTAAAAATGACATGTGGCGGCCATGTCGGAATTTGATATACATCAGGTTGATTCAAATGCCAGATGAAGAATCAAATTGAACTTGGATTCACATTTTGTAGGCCATCTAAAAACAAATATCATGAAATTGTAAATTTCAGGATGGCTTCCGGCGGCCATCTCTGTTTTAGTATATTTCTAATATCCAAATACGATATCTATCGTCAGATTCGGATTCAGCATACCAAAGAACCCTTAGTTACACATTTTTCGCGTCAATGTAGGGCAATTTGAGAAAAAGTTGATTTTTCCAGGAGCGTTTGGCGGCCATCTTGGATTTTTGCGGATTGTGGGAGTTCCTCAAGGTTGCCATTCTGGCAACAAAGCAAGATCTGCTCTAGAGCACCTATACAATGCAAAGAAAAAATAAAACTTCATTGTACTCGACATTGCAAGGTTCCGAAAATTTCGAATGGACTATTACTAGGCGTGACAGCTACACAATACAACTGTCCGACAAAAGCAAATATTTCTACAAGACGCTAGTAATCATATCCGATAACAGTTGTGTGAGTAAGTCGTGTGTGTCTGACATTTCATCTTGATTTCAGATGACTTCACCACTGCACCAATATTAAAAGAAATCACAATAACAAAAATAATTGTTCGACTGAACTAGATGGCTATGGAAACACGAAGAAATACAACAAGTTTTGACCTGATTGTTAATAATCGTAGATTCTACCAAGAGAAGCAGGCCCCGGTTTCTCGAAAAAACTTAAGTATCTTCTCATGCTCAAATCTGAGCATCGTGCTCAAATCGCACGAAATCCACGTGAACTTCAATTGAATACCAATCAACGTTGATTGGTATTGAATAGAAGTTGAGCATGAACTCATGAGAATATACTTAAGTTTTTTCGAGAAACCGGGGCCTGGTCCCTTTAAAGGGACTACCACTAACGTTATATTGCACCCGTTGGAAGTTACCCGTTTACAAACGCAAATATGGAATGTAATGTACATTATTTTATATGATTTAATAAAAACAAGTGAGTTACTTTCAGCGAATTGATATGTCTTTGGTATTTGGATTTGAAAATAGCATTTATAACGAAGCGAAAACAAAGTTTAGTAATCCTGTAAAAATATGTTCTCTTTTTTACAAACACAAAACCGTGCGGATTCCTTTGATAATATTCACACCATTTTGTTTTGAGTTACCCTACCTGTAAGTGGGAAGACAATACAACTTAATCGGTTAATGTCCGATAATAACCGACAGTGAAAGCTAAGAGAGTCGCAATTTACCATTGATTTCCTATCTTTCTTGTATGAATGATTGTTGTACTTTGCGTGTCAAGAAAGAAACTGAGAAAGAATTTTATTCTATCTCTCTCTTTTTTGGACATACAAGATATTTATTCTTAGGTGTTACATGATTAGACACATGTAATTCATTACAGAAGGCATTAGAACAGGTGGGGTTTCCTTTTAGCAAAAACAATGGATTCTATGGTAGACTGCTTTGATTGAAAAGGTGCACTAATGACGGATGACAATGACACTATTTAAATTTTATATACTCTAAATGTAACATTGAAGACACGAATAACCTATTTTTTCAATTCAGTGAAATCATACTGTATGCGTTATGCATTACATAATATCATATCAACATATGTAATTCATAGAGATGGAATAAAATGTTGAAAATGCGGTTCTCAAAAAATATCTTTCGTTCTTATAAACCAAACCATGGACAACAATTTGAGGGAAAAATACTACTACATCACTTTTATTGGCTGAATATTTCATAGTGCTGACTCTAAATTCAAATGAGAAATTTCTTGAAAACCACAAAAACTCATTTATTACCGACAAATAACTTCGCAGAACACAAAAAGACTTGTTTGGAAATCCTCGAGATAAAGTTCTGGATCCATTGTGATCGGCTGGGTCTGGTTAGATTAGTTTGGGTGATCATTAAAATCCGAATTGCTATTAGCGCACTACGAGAAATGCAAAATAAAGTCCTTTGTTGAAAAGGCTAATTCATCTGCTCTATGAGATGACTTCTTGCTTGGTTAATTCTCTTGTAAAATACGGTAACTAGAGCATATTTCAGAGAGCATTCACTGTGTTTTAGAAGCAAATCAGCGGTTAAGATTATTATATTAATACCATTATCCTTCCCATTGCTACAGCAGGAGAAGTTCAAACCGAATCCGTGGTAGTTAGATGACGCGTACCCTTTTCAAATGTTAACTCTGAGATTAGGCTAAACATTCATCTGTATAAATATAATACGAATTAATGTTTACACTGAAAGAAATAAAAACCAATTCCACTCTTTTTACGTGTGACTATGCCTAGTTCCTTGCAATTAGCAGTTGGAATGTAAACATCTAGGTTAACAGTATAATATGATATACGAGTAGTTCATAATTTTACAATGTATTCACTATGAATGTCATTTCAAATAGCAACAATTTTAGTCGCAATTGGGTTGTTGCGGTTTCGTCTCAATTTTCATGCACGAAGCATTAGACGGTGTCACGAAGGATAGAGGTCGTAAAACTAAAAGACTTTCGTTTCCTGATCTTACATCGTAGAAAACCTGTTTCGTGTTTAGACTTATAGGACACTGTTGTGGTAATCACAATGTCTTAGATACTTCTTGGAAAGCCACGATTACGCAAGTATGCTATGCAACAGTCATAACCCTATATAACCTGACGATACTGAATTTTTATTACCATAGTAATGTTTCGTTCAATTATAAAATAGTTGGAGTTTTTTCTTGGTATGGGTAATTTTTGACCATCGTTTGTCTTTTTATATGCCCCATCTGCTTCATCAGTATTTATAATACATAAGTAATTTCAATTATCACTTACATGTATCAACTTTAGACAAAGCGAGAGCGTGCAACGATCTCCGTGAACTGTATTATGGTTATTAAGATTAATTTTTAAAGAAACGAAAATAAGTATTGGTTGAATATCGTGTTTTTTTTTTTTTTTTTTGTTTTTTTTTTTTTTTTTTTTGTTTTTTTTTTTTTGATTGAGTTTTATTTTGATGGAAATATGCAAAAAATGGGTAAAGAATGTCGAAGAACATGAATCGACCATGAAATGATCTAAACAGGTCCAACAATTCTAGCACAAAATGTATATATGACCCATTAGGCTAAAAAGGACCTTGTAGGAAGTGTGAAAAATATCGTCTTAGTCAGTATGCGAAGTCCGCACAGCCAGACTATGGCCGACACCTTTCACTTCTAAATCTGGACTGTTTTCCATTATATGTTCATTTTTCGCATACGGGATCTGCTTGACCTTTACTAGGGCTGACAAGTTTTGGATTTTTAGAAATTTGGATTGTCGGAATTCGGAAAAGGTCCCTTTTAGCGTGACGGGTCACATATCACAACTAGAGCTACATGTATTTACATATTCATCTTTAACCCCCTTCATATCCGAACCAGTAACATATCATTCAGTGAATACAATTTCTACTTCCTGTGAATACCTATTTTTCTAAGAGGTTTCCAGAAAACATAATAATATATATAATCTTGTGTCAGAAAAGTCAAACATGAATGAGAAAGGCATGAACCACTCAATCCTTTCCAAAACGACAAAGAATTAGGATGAACCAATTTGAAAGATGCTGGAGACGACAAATTGGGGTTTGAGAAAGAAAAGAATCTGGGTGTGCACAATAAAGCACAGAAAATATAGATACAATCTTAGCATTTTCTCTGTTTGTCTCAATATTTTGTCAGTCCTTTCTTATTAAAGGGGGTATACGCTATGGCTTGTTTTGGGACAGGGTCAAATAGCTTGATGATAATTGATTAAGGTTTAGGATGAAAATAGTTTTTCGGTCCCCTGGGAATCATATTTCATTTTAACTGTTACGTTTTAAGAGCTCGACTTAGCGGGATCGCTGTTCGCAATTCACATTTTTCATTTGTATTCGCTTGCAATTTTTTGTTGTGAAATTGCAGTAATAAAGATTTTTTGTGGAAAACATAAAAAGCTTCATAAATGTTTTATTTAGATATGCATTTATTTTGATGGAGTAATAGTTTTGAGGTCATTTTAGAAAGAAATGCACACTTTTGTGAACAAAGAGACCCTTTGCTTGACCTTCTTATTTTACTTTTAAAGACCCTACCGATAATATTTGTTTCTTATCAAAAAAATACTCAGTGTTGTCGAAAGTAAAAAGAGTTAATTTGTTCTTTTGAAGACATTTCCACTGTAATTGTATGGGTCTTAAAATGAACGCGAGAATCATTTTAATTCTGTGACAAGATAAATGTGTGCGGCTTTGTTTTGGCTCCAAAAATATTTCATTATTGCATTTAACATATCTACCGTTGTTTTCTGTACATTTTTTACTGTTATGTTTAGCGTCTAATGGCAAACTGCTATGCCTGGTACTACAGCACATATTATGCAACCATTTTGTATTGAGTAGCCAATGAAAATGTGAATTGAAGATATTTCTTTAATAAATATTGTTGGTCTTAAAATGACAGAGAATGTTAAACAAACGTGGTGGTACCCCACTTCTGGCCATGTTAGAAAATGTCGAAATTACAGAATAAGCTGCAGTTACATGTATGTGTTTTTAAAGCTAGTGACGATATATCTTTGTCTTTCAACAACATACCTCGTAACTGCAGATTAAAACAAGCTGCATTTACGAGCTTTTTGTTAAAAGCGAAAATATATCATGTGTTGCAATGAAGACATCGAAGGTCATTATTGTGTGGTCACGTGAGAGGCTAGCGAGAGGCTCTTCAGACGTGAAGTGTTCTTTAATCAAATATGGGTGTCATTCACGCAAACTTGGATTGCTATCAGATAAAAGAGGAGTTCTTTGAATCATACTTGTATCAATTTATGTTACAAAGAAGGTTGTCGCTGTATTTTGGTGAAACAACGTTGACTCATTGATTGCAAATTGTTGGTGGATTGTAAATAAATATCACTGGAAGCAGTTTGATAATTAAACATACGATTTACAAAAATGTTGCCAGACTGAACATTACATAATATCTAGTGCCACTGCAGTAACTTTAGCTAGACTCTCAGCTCTATGGTTAGGTCTTTTTCCTATACTGCGAACTAGACATAAATTTCATTCTAATAGTCATCTTACATCTTTAAGAGATCAATATTATAAATGCCAAAAAGTACATTTACATGAAATAATATATTTTAGCTTGGATATAGACAAACGAGGTACTCTATTTCATATTACACAACCATGGTGTCAGCTTTGCTTTTGACTACATCATATAAAGACTGCTCTTGTACAATTCCCACATAAAGTAAATGTAATAAGAACTGTATGGATCCTGGTCAGACTGCGCGTATGCACAGGTTGATCATGATACATGCTTGTATCAACTACAAATATACAATAAAACCCATTTTTTTTTTTCATTTTCAAGCTCATTAAAGAAGATTGATTAAAACTATTTGCTTTAGATACGGTAATAGAATATTTCATGTGATAGAGAAAGATGGATAACTGAAGCACAAGGCAAAGGTGAACATTGCTTGTCAACAGCAAAATATATTTAGTACCTGGATAAAAAGCATCAATTGACAACATGTGTCACTTATTAATATAGTGTGTCATTATTTTCTTTTCTTTTATGTATTTTAGAATACGTAAATTGAAGTCTTTCAAAAAGATACCATATAAAACATGTGAGAGTTTTGGCACTTTGTAAGGAAAGCACAGATTCAATTTAGAGTTAGCTGAATTCCCATTTACCTTGTTGCTTCACAAATGCAAAATGGCTATTCATTTAGAATAACTACAGTAGAAATCGTATGAAACTTTAAAAAAAAATTAAACACTCAGATATTTGGTCAAGTCCATACTTGCCATTATTCTACATGAACAAATCAAATTCATTGTCTGTTAATGGCAATGCAAAGTAATCATCGAAAAGTACTCGCCAATCGTTTTAAAGATACTGTATTTCTTTTACATTATGTAATTGCGATTTTTTTTTTTGGAAAAGCGGCGGTTTTGTAAACCCAAGACTGTGTACGTCATGTCTTACATATCAAAGAAATGATAAAGCGCCAAGATATTTCTGACCTTTTACCAATTATCAATATGTTGTGTCGACCTTTCTTATCCTGTAGCTAATTTGACACGAGAGACACATTTATGGCACACAAAGAGAACAAGAAACCAGAAAAACTAACATAAAACCATAATAAAGCCTACAGCCAACCAGACGGGCGAAATATGGCTGTTGGTATTATGGAGGGATAGTTTCCTTAAACCGAATTTGGAGTTATGGCATCACGATTTTCATTATCTGTATTTCAAGTTCGTATTAAAGCAATGGGAAGCAATAGTAATAGGTATTTTCCTTTAGAATATACCGACATAAACAAGCGCGTGAAGTTGGTATGACATTAGACATTAGAATTCGAATGAGTGTCGACGTAAACGACGTTTTCAGTATCTAAACTATCGACGACGTCGAATTCGGTGGTTAATCAATCACTTCTGGTTAGTGGATATATCTATCCACGAGACTGCGAAAGAAAAAAACTTCTTGGTCTTGAGATATGTATTTTTAAGACAAACTAATTTACATGTATTGAGATTATTCTTTTTAAGATAGGGAGTCAATGGGAAAGTATTATGTTTCTTTACTGTAGGTGCTAGATAATACCAGAAATGTTTTTGAATTTATTTCCCCCGAAATTGCTGTTATTTTGCATCCGAATTAACCCTTTTGCCTGGTAAAGGATTGCAAATTTTGCAAAAAGAAAGGAATAGCCTAGATGCAATAACTTGATCAATAGACTGGAACCATGAATCGTCGACATTAAATCAGATTACTTCTCTTGTCGACACGTTCACAATCACAGGAGACATATAATCACTTATATATTATTTATGACTGGCGAAACCATGAAAAATATAGGAAGAATTGGAGAACCTCTTCTCATTGGCAAAACGGCAATAACTGGCTGCTGATCTTCGAGTTTCTACGTTTATCCGATTCGTGTCATAGTCCCCCGTTTGTTTTGAAATGTTTTATAAAGAAAGTATAGAAAAAAGAATACGTCACAATGAGAGAAACTCGTTTGATTGGTCATTGAATGACAATGACCGTTGGTCATAATATAGACTGTTACAATAATGTAGTACATGTATAATTTACACGATAACGAAAACAATTGAAACACCCATTAACCCTTTTCCAAACGACAAAGTTTTTGAATGATCCAATTGGAAAGCTGCAATAGACGAAAACATTCATGTTAAAAAGGAAAGGATTTGCGTATGATATTACACAGAAAATATTGAGGCAAAAGGAGAAAATGCTGATTATTTGGAAATACGGCTTCGAATTTGGAAGATATATCGTTGAATGATTAAACTTTATTCGTGTTCAAGTTCATCTGGCACATATTGAGAGTAATGCGAACTATTTGAGAACGAAGTCAAATTTCATTACTGTTTGTAGGAAAACTCCGGAATTATTAATGACTGTGACCTTATTTGCGAGGGATACGTGGAAAGGTTTATTTTGCGGAAACACTGAACAATTATACGCGTATTTATCAACTATAGAATACAAAAGATCCTTTTGTTTATTTATAAAAGTAAATTAATTTGACCTACCATGCACCTGACATCAGATGCCGAATCTGTCTTCGCTGACTCTCGACGCTGCCGGTTGTACAGTGTGTTGAATCTCGCTGAGCACAGATGATGTACCTCTGACGTAATTGTTTTTTGGAGGTTGGGCATAATGTAACCGTTACAAAACAAAAACAAGGACAATAAAAACGGATCCGCACGTTATTCATTGACTTGTATTTTAACATATGATAGAGCTCGATGCCTGCTTTCACTGGTCATAAATGATCTACCCCTTCAGGTTGGTAATTTCATACGTAATTTCTGGTTCGTAATTTTTGTGTCGTTTGCATTTTCGACAGCCTAGCAGGTTCTGCTTTAAACGTTTATGTTTGAGTTCTGGAAGATATAATAGGGAAAATACGGAAAGGCCGGTCATAATCATGTTTTTTTTTTTCTTTTTTCGTTGTGTTTTTAATCACTTTTTCTGTCAGAAGGGTCAAAACAGGGGCTTGTTTTGAAAATAATTGAATAAATCGCAGGAGAAATTTAAAGTACAAAGATCAATTACATGCAAATTCTTTAAGATAGGGATAACTCTAATTGTATATCATTGTTTTTCTTCCAAACCCTCGTAACTGCAGCTTAAAACATCCCGAATGCGAGAGTTTTGTTGAAAGGCGACAATGTTGTAACTTTTTCTGGTGAATTACACACATATTGGGACACTGATACCTAAATAACTTGTACATACGATCTTTATTTAATTAGTTTCAAATGTTTCATTAGACATGGTGCTTGGTGTTTAATTCTATTAATAACAGCTGGGGCACCATATGCTTATTTCTATAGTAAGTTTTATCTATGGAGGGTTGCTCGGTAAACAAATGTATTCGAATTTAAATACGAGAAGTACTATTTCGTTGCAGAATGATTTAAGTAGATTGAACCATTTGCACTTTTTCTTTATTAACTTTTTTCCGTCTCAGTGTTAGCAATCGGGAATTTATTGCGGCATGCTGATAACACTGTCTCACCGAAAGAAGGGAAATTCGTTTTTACCTTTTTTTTCGAAATCCGTTTTAACGTAAGAAGGGCCTAATTAAAACAATAATTTCTAGCCATATGAAACACATCAAATTACACACACTTGTAAATTCATTTCACATAAGTTGATTCACCGTGTTGGATTTCAAGATTATGCTTCAAGAAGAAAATAACTTACAAATATTATTTTACTATATATTCATATGCAAGGGAGGTAATTTTGAACATTTTGTCTAATTTTACCATCAATATGCATTGAAGTGACATTTCAGAATTATTTTTACATAAATTTTACTTTTATTCTATCTGAAAGAGCATGTTTTCTTATGAAAATTCTGAAAATTTCAAGCCAAAATATTGCATCGTTTACGAGAAATATATATTTTTTGTGCTAAAATTAAACAAATTGTTGTGGACAACAGTTTAGATTTATATAGAATTTGTCATTTCTGTCTCAACTTGGAAGGCGTATTATTTGCTTATACATAACAACTTCAACAAACTGACAGCATTTCTACGCATAAGAATAACCAATCCTTGCATCAAGACATATTTTTGAAAAAATGAATATATGTGACATGTCACTTTAATTTAAAATTCCAAACCGTACAATATGCTTATGTTTATATTTGGAATGGGAATGTAACACAGTTTAGGAATTAGTGGAACTTTCCAATTTCGCCGCTGACTCGTTTGTGCTAATTAGGCCCTTCTTACCTTAAATATTACTTTGGAGAGGTGTGCTACCCCTTCTCTTTTTTTCTTTTCTTTTCTTTTTTTTTTTTTTTTTTTTTTTTTTTTTTTTTTTTTTTTTTGGTAAATAAAGCCGAAATGTAGCACTTACATGTACTTTAAACATTCAAATAATTGCGCAAAAAACACGTGATGACATCGCGGCCAATCTACCAATATTTCGAAATCTGAAATTTGACATTACCTTTCGAAGTGTCCCTTCAATATCTTTTTAATAATACGACATATTTAATATCATGTTTCTAAAGAAACAATTAATTGAAATTAAACACTTCATTTATTGCAATAAAATCTGGTAAACATATTAAACATTCCTTGAATTTCAACAACCAGTCCCAGATGTGTAATTCACATGTTAACGGAGACCCCTAGTGGGCACTTGATCAGCAAAAACTATCGGAAATTGAGCTAATAATGCGATAATAGGCACACATAAAATAGTACACAGAGATTTTCGAGAAAATTTAATTGTACTGCGAATTGTTGTTACTGCAATTGGTATATATGTATTGCAGTGGAATTCTGCATATCGCAGTACATATTTATTATGATATGATATTGCTTACATCAGGCCATCATTCTTTTATACATCATATTATAAACATGAACCGATTTACATTCATGTACTTTCAGGCAATGAATTCTATCAATGGATATACAATTTAGTCGAACAAAGCACATTGTTTTTGCGATGCCATGACCTTCCAAAATGGCAAATTATTCTTCTTTGAAAATGATGTAATTTAGGTAGGAATACCTATAGGCTGAATTATGAGTAGTCGATCATGTAACAACTTCATCTCGAACAGCGAAGGTCAGTAACCTCAAATTAGAAGAGCGACTCATAAGAGCAGAGAGAATATACCCAAAAACTTTCTAAAAGAGGCATGCTTACGACGCGATGGCAAAATTATTGCGAACATATACGTCAAAAGGACGTGGGTTTAATTCGTCTCAACGTAAGTTTTGCTGAAAAAAACAAATTCATTGTCGTGTTCCACCACAAGGACGTTAAAACTAGGTCTTGTTTGGAAAAAGGCTTGAACAAGTTGTCATATATGTCAGTATTCCCCCTATGATAGCATTTATTCATGGTATTACAACACAGTAAAACGGAGAGGTTCCGAGTGTTTACATAGCCTCTTATAATTTCCGCATTAGGCAAGAATCAACAGAATATCAAAACTCGGAGATCAATTCAAACAGACGGCGCATGCTGAAGAATAATTAAGTATAAATTGATCACATATCGTACTGTTGATCTTGTCTTCGTGATCCCTCGTTGCTCTTCACATATCATCACTGCAAGGGGCTACCTCGGCTAGAGTTCACAAATCGTGGTCTACCAAAGAATAAGCGACTTTAACCCTTTCCCAAACAGCAAATTTTAGGGTGATCCACTTCAAAAACTGCCACAAATGACAAAATGGAAGTAATTAAAAAGAGCATTTGTGTAAGACAAAGCATAGAAAATATTGAGGCAAAAGGAGAAGCTGCTGGTTATCAGCAGTTTCTTCTTTTGTTTCAATGTTTTCCCAAGTCTTTTTTTCTTTTAGGGGCGTCAAAACCAGGTCTTGTTTGGGAAAAGGTTAATCACTTTGTATCGGTTACATTTCTTGTATTATGCTTTAGAGAAAGAAAATATTATTCTGTTTTCATCAGAAGTGCAAATTAAAGTATTGATCTAATCAAAATGGGACTAATTTTTCAAACCTACTTCTATTATTTTGTTAGTTTTTATATTCTTCCGCAGCCCTGTACGGATGCGAAATGAAAGAGCCTCCATGAATACAGTAGTATTTCACATTTACATGTACCTATGAAATGATATCAATACCCATGTAGAAAAAAGGTTCTGAATAACTTAATCAATTTTATTCATCATTTGTGTCAATTCATTTTGTGTCTTAAATAGTATCGCATCTAATTGCCAATTGTAAAAATGATATTCTAAGATGTTCAACAGTGGGAACAAGACTTTCAAATTAAAACAGTCGATTTTTTTTTAAAACTTCTCTTTCACTAATTTTCTTTAAACCGTCATACTTTATACTCCGTTAGCTTTTCCTTCTTTCCGGGTTTGAAAAATAAAAGTATTACCCTATCACAAAGTACAAATTAGTGTATTTCCCAAATCGAAAAGCAAAGAGTCCTGGAACCGTCGAGCGTGTCTAGCTTTCCGTTATTTGACTGAGTGTTAGTGACACTGAAATGAAATTTCCCTGGACGTCATTTGCACACGACTGCGAAAATTCATTCGAGTGTATAATTGGTGTTGAAAGGCTTTGGGCCCCAAACATCGTCGAGAATTTGTCAGACGACTTGATCTTATAGACGGACGTTTGAAGTTTTATCCTTTCCCAAACAAGACCTTATTTGTGGCGTCCTTTATTTAGTCTCAATATTTTCTAGTCTAAATATCAGTTGACTAGTCTACGTATAATTGATGTTGAAAGGCTCGGGCCGAAAAGCGTCGAGACATTCTAAGACGTACTTATAACTTTTATACGGATGAGGGACTTTTAATCATGTTGAAGAAAAGATATTGCGCAGTGCTTTTTGATATTTTTTAAAATCGTCTAAAACATTGAAAAGACTCAAAACATTCGTATCTTTAATTTCCATCTATTGTTCAGTTGTCTTTGTTTTCAGTTATCGCTGTAATTAAAAAAAATAAGTTTACTTATTGATACATCATATATTTTTATCTAACTGTATATATCGCTACTTTTCAACGAAAACCTCGTAACTGTAGCTTGTTTTAAGCTGCTGTTACGAGGTATTCGTTTAAAAGCGACGATATGTACAGGATGGCTTTACACTCATATTGGTTCTCAAACACTATATAAAAAGTTGTTTTCTTTTTATCATGACATAGCTCAATGTTTTGTATCATTATATAAAATTGTGTATCATGTAGTGTAATTCGGTATATTTGGTATATTAATTTTAGCTTTTAATTGTACAAATGTGACGTCTATGGTACAATTTACTCTTACTTATTTTCATCAAATATCAAAAAGAAATATTTTATATGATATTACAATAGCACTTTTATGAGAGAAGTTATAAAGTGTCCGGTCCAGTTTCTCCCGAACGTACAAATGCCACTCAAAGTGCAAAAATCATTCACACAAGAAAGATAGGAAATCAATGGTAAATTGCGACCCTCTTAACTTTCACCGTCGGTTATTATCGGGCATTATCCGATCAAGTTTTATCGTCTTTCCACTTACAGAAAGGGTACATTAAAACCATATTCTGTATATAGTTTTGCAAGGATTCACATTATTTCGTGACTAAAGAAACAAACTATTTTGAAAGAATTACTAATTCCTATTTTCCTTCATTCGATGTGGTCATAATCTTATATATTTATAAATACAAATGACAAACCGATTCTGTGTATGCAAAATTGCGCTTTTTTATTTCATTAGTGCTTTAATATACTACCAAATATTTTCTACATTTGCACTATGTTTTATGACATTAAACTGCTTTGCGGTGCAATATTTTATTATGCCCGATATGTAACAAATTTCCTGGCAAATATATTCTTCGTTAATATTTTTGTTGACTAAAAAAAAGAGACACACCTTTTTGAAAAATAAGCAAATTAATTGAGGAAGCGTAAGCATCGTATTACCAAGTGAAGAAATGGGTGAGATACAAACTCATATCGTCGGTATTATTGCAAAACCTCGTAACTCCAGCTTAAATTAGCTGGAGTAACGAAATTTTAAAATTACACCAGCGGTATGATATTTAAACATCAGTCTATGATTATCAGGCGTGACAGCCACACAATAGAACTGTCCGACGAAAAGCAAATATTTCTACAAGACGCTTGTAATCATATTCAATAACATTAGAGTGAGTAAGTCGCGTGTGTTTGACAGTTCAACTTGATTTAAGATGATTTTACCATTGCACCAATATTAAAGGAAATCACCAAAAACAATAATAATTGTTCGACTGAGCTAAATGGCTTTGGAAACACGAAGAAATACAACGAGTTATGAACCGATTGTTAATAACCGTAGATTCTATCACTAAAAGCATATCCCTTTGAAGGGGTCATATGTCTACCACTAACGTTCTATTACATCCGTTTGAAGTTGACCGTTTACAAACTCAAATAGGAAAAATAATGAACATTATTTTATATGATTGAATAAAAACAAGTGCAGTACTTCTTCCGAATTGAAATGTCTTTGTTTCTTATATGAAAATAGCATTTATAAGAAAGCGAAAACGAAATTTAGTAATCCTGCAAAAATATGTTCTCTTTTTTACAATCTCGAAACCATGCTGTTGCTTGAGATAATATTCACATTATTTTGTTTTAAGTTACCCGTCCTGTACGCGGGAAGATAATAAAACTTGATCGGATAATGCCCGATAATAACCGACAGTGAAAGTTAAGAGGGTCGCAATTTACCATTGATTTCCTATCGTTCTTGTATGAATGATTATTGTACTTTGCGTGTCACTTGTACGTTCGGGAGAAAGAAACCGAGGAAGGCATTTATTCTATTCTCCTTCACTCTTTTGGAAAAGAGCATACTAAATTCTTTGCAGTTTGGTATTACATGATAAGATACATGTAATTCATTAAAGAAGGCATTAGAACAGATGGTGTTTCCTTTTAGTAGTAACAATAGATTCTACAATAGATTCTATGGTAGACTGCTTTGGTTGAAAAAGGTGCATAAATGGAGGATGACATAGACACTATTTCAATTGTATTCATTCTAAATGTAACATTAAATGCAGAAATAACCTATATTTGGATACAGTAAAATGGTACACAGATTTGCATTACATGATAGTAATGCATAACAAATCTGTATATCATTTTACTGTATTCAAACATAGGTTATTTCTTCCTTCAATGTTCGATCTTCAATTTATAAAAATGGAACAAAATGGTGAAAATGCGGTTCTCAAATGATATTTTATTTTTTGAAAAGCAAACCATGAAAAACAGTCTTGAGGAAAAGGATTCTACTAAATCATTTTTATAGTCTGAATATTTCATAGTGCTGACTCTAAATTCAAATGAGAAATTTGTGGAAAACCTCAAAAACTCATTTATTACCGACAAATAACTTCTCAGGACACAAAAAGACTTGTTTGGAAATCATCGAGATAAAATTCTGGATCCATTGTGATCGCCTTGGTCATGTTAGATTAGTTTGGGTGATCATGAAAATCCGAATTGCTATTAGCGCACTACGAGAAAGGCAAAATAAAGTCTTTTGTTGAAGAGCCTAATTCATCTGATCCATGAGATGACTTCCTAAGTTGGTTATTTTTCTTGTAAAATACGGTAACTATAGCTTATTTCAGAAAACATATACTGAGTTATAGCAGCAAATCAGTGGTTAAGACTACGATATTAATACAAATGAATTTATCCATTGCCACAACACGAGAAGTTCAAGAAGATTTCGTTGTAGTTACATTGTAAATGACACATATTTTTCTGAAATATTAATTCTGAGATTAGGCTAAAACCTTGATCCATGTTAGAAATAATCTCAATGAGTGTTTACATTGAAGGAAATAAAACGAATTCAACTTTGTTACGTGTGACTATGCTGAGTTTCTGTCAATTAGCAGTTGGAATGTCAACATTTGAGTCAGTAGAATAATGATATGATATACGAGTAGGTCAAATTTTGAAATGTCTTAAATTTTACAATGTATTCACTATAAATATTATTTCAAATTGCAACAAATGATTAGGCGGAATGGGTTGTTTCGGTTTCGTCTCAATTTTCATACACGCAGCATTAGAGAGTGTCACGAAGGATAGAGGTCGTAAAACTAAAAGACTTTCGTTTCCTGATCTTACATCGTAGAAAACCTGTTTCGTGTTTAGACTTTTAGGACACGGTTGTGGTAATCACAATGTTTTAGATACTTCTTGGAAAGCCATGATTTCGTAAGTATGTTATGCAACAGTCTTAACCCTAGATAACCTGACGATACTAATTTTTTATTACCTTAGTAATGTTTCGTTCAATTATTAAATAGTTGGAGTTTTTTTCTTGGTATGAGTAATTTTTGACAATCGTTTGTCTTTTTATATGCCCCATCTGCTTCATCAGTATTTGAAGTACATAAGTAATATCAGTTATCACTTACATGTATCAACTAAAGACACAGCAAGAATGAACTGTATTATGGTTATTAAGGTAGAATAATTCTAATGCACATTTACTATTGTCGTACATTTTCGACACATGTCGACAGTTTCCGTATCAGTATAGTATCTATTTTTAGCAACAATATTGCTAAATATTACCTCCCTTTGTAAATAAAATTCCCCGAATACACCCCTAATATCTTTTCCCGGTATGATTCTCCGTTTAACATCACCTTTTAAGAGACATTTTCGGGTATTTCATATGATTTTGATTGATATCATAGTTTGTATGTGATTAGAAACTTTGATACTTTATGAAACTTCCTATTTAGGAAACAAATTGTAGTATGTATAATTCTCGTTTCTTCCCTTGATACTGGCTAGCTCAATGTACCGAAACACCCGACACTAAAAGACACATACATGTATTCTTATGAAATCTATGATGTGGTGATCAAACGCCTATCGTTCGATAACGACGCGTGGATGAGATCATCATTGTTAAGACATTCGCACTCGATTTTCATCACTTCTTCGCCGGCGATCCTTATTCAAATGTGCAAACTCGTTGTCAGTTAATTGTAACGTGGTTTGATCCGTGATTTGATCCTTTTTTAGATTCTTCTTCCATTTAAGTTCTTAGATTCAATATGCAATCCAGAGGAAGTGGTATAAGGAAGATGTAATAGACTATAAAAAAGATTAAGTACAATTTTGTCTTTAGAATTTGCATTACTTTTTACAAATAGCGATGCTCAATTGGTTACTAGGTAAAGGGTTAAAATGGTGAAAGTCATACGAAATCACAACTGATATGTTATCATTTGCCAACTTCTGAAAGTCTAATACAACGTTTGGGTTTTAGTTATAAGCATATAAGTAAATATTGGCTACGGTTCCCTTCATTTGGGGCATTGACTTCTTTGGGGAAAGAAATGGTGCGTTCGAAAGTATTAGGGCACTAAGAATTACCTTTATACATTTTTAAATTTTGACGGATAAAATGTGCATATGTGGATTTTATCGTGTTTCTACACATATAAGAATTTTTTTGAAATCGGTTTAAGAGAGTGCATGAACTTATTTCTGGCACTGTCACCATTTCGTTCAGAGGCATAAATTTCAAACTAGGAAATAAAGAGGCTTTATTTTTAAATAAGCACGCAGTAATTTAACAAAATATCTCTCATATGCGCACAAGGGTCGTATCATTTCACATCAGACGATGGGTAGACATGTTTTTGATAATAAAAACCAAAATCTAGACACATTTAATGTGTTTATATCCAAAATTCAGATACTTGTTTGCTTTGAGTGGTGGCCGCCATATTGGAATTTTGTAAATTGGGGGTGGTATAAGGGAAAATCAAATTTTTAGTAAACCTCTGGACGAATTTCTGTCATATTGAACATATAGATGTCTAATATAATGTACTAACAGACAGAAGTGTCTGTCACCCCAATTTCTAAAGTTGCCATTAGGCGTATTCTACCTTAAGATTATTTTTTAAAGAAACGAAAATAAGTATTGATTGAATATCGAAGAACATGAATTGATCATGTAAGGTTCTAAACAGGTCCAACAATTTTAGCACAAAATGTATATATGACCCATCACGCTAAAAAGGATCTTGTAGGAAGTGTGAAAAATATCGTCCTAGTCAGTATGCGAAGTCCGCACAGCCAGACTATGGCCGACACCTTTCACTTCTAAATCTGGACTGTTTTCCATTATATGTTCATTTTTCGAATACGGGATCTGCTTGACCTTTGCTAGGTCTGACAAGTTTTGGATTTTTGGAAATGTGGATTGTCGGAATTCGGATAAGGTCCATTTTAGCGTGACGGGTCAGATATCACAACTAGTGGCTACATGTATTTACATATTCATCTTTAACCCCCTTCATATCCGAACCAGTAACATATCATTCAGTGAATACAATTTCTACTTCCTGTGAATACCTATTTTTCTAAGAGGTTTCCAGAAAACATAATAATATATATAATCTTGTGTCAGAAAAGTCAAACATGAATGAGAAAGGCATGAACCACTCAATCCTTTCCAAAACGACAAAGAATTAGGATGAACCAATTTGAAAGATGCTGGAGACGACAAATTGGGGTTTGAGAAAGAAAAGAATCTGGGTGTGCACAATAAAGCACAGAAAATATAGATACAATCTTAGCATTTTCTCTGTTTGTCTCAATATTTTGTCAGTCCTTTCTTATTAAAGGGGGTATACGCTATGGCTTGTTTTGGGACAGGGTCAAATAGCTTGATGATAATTGATTAAGGTTTAGGATGAAAATAGTTTTTCGGTCCCCTGGGAATCATATTTCATTTTAACTGTTACGTTTTAAGAGCTCGACTTAGCGGGATCGCCGTTTGCCATTCACATTTTTCATTTGTATTCGCTTGCAATTTTTGTTGTGAAAGTGCAGTAATAAAGATTTTTGGGGGAAAACATAAAAAGCTTCATAAATGTTTTATTTAGATATGCATTAATTTTTATGGAGTAATGATTTTGAGGTCATTTTAGAAAGAAATGCACACTTTTGTGAACAAAGAGACCCTTTGCTTGACCTTCTTATTTTACTTTTAAAGATCATACCGATACTATTTGTTTTCTATCAAAAATATACCTTGTGTTGTCAAAAGTAAAAAAAAATTAAAAAGAATTTGTTCTTTTGAAGACATTTCCTCTGTAATTGTATCGGTCTTAAAATGAACGCGAGAATCATTTTAATTCTGTGACAAGATAAATGTATGCGGCTTTGTTGTGGCTCCACAAATATTTTATTAATGCATTTAACATGTATCTACCGTTGTTTTGTGTACATTTTTCACTATAATGTTTAGTGTCTAATGGCAAACTGCTGTGCCTGGTACTACAACACACATTATGCAACCTTTTTGTTTGAGTAGCCAATGCAAATGTGAATTGAAGATATTGCTTTAGTCAATATTGTTGGTCTCAAAATGACAGAGAATGTTAAACAGACGTTGTGGTATCCCACTTCTGGTCATGTTAGAAAATGTCGAAACTTCAGTCTGAATAAGCTGCAGTTATGTGGTTTTTTTAAAGCTAGTGACGATATATCTTTGTCTTTCAACAACATACCTATTACCTGAGCTTAAAACAAGCTGCATTTACGAGCTTTTTGTTAAAAGCGAAAATATTTCATGTGTTGCAATGAAGACATCAAAGGTCATTTTTGTGTGGTCACGTGAGAGGCTAGCGAGAAGCTCTTCAGACGTGAAGTGTGCTTAAATCAAATATGGTTGTCATTCACGCAAACTTGGATTGCTATCAGATAATAGAGGGGTTCTTTGAATCATTCTTGTATCAGTTTATGTTGTGAAGAAGATTCTCGCCGTATTTGGTGAAACACCGTTGACTCATTGATTACAAATTATTCATGGGATGTTAATGAAATATCACTGGATGCAATTTATCAATAACACATAAAACCTTATTCTATCATATAAATTCAAAATAAGGAATGCTACTTTTATTTGATATCAATGATGATATCAAGTCACCGAAAGACAGTTTTGCCTAGTTCCATGGTATACACCAAGACTACATTCATATGCTCTATGGCTAGGCCCTTTTCCCATAATGCGACAATTTAAGGATTTCATGAATACAAATTACAAAAAGTACATTAATATTACACTTATCCATGAGATTTGATAAAGAGAAAAGGGGTCCGAATTGCATATTTCATATCCATGGATCAGGATAAGTTTCGAGTAAATTGTAATTTAAGAATGATTTGTTTTTTACTGCTTGAACACGTATTCAGCAGGTGCTATTCAAGAACAGTATGGATCTTGGTAAGAATGTACGTCTGCGTGGGCTGAGCAGGATCCATGCTAGTCTCAACTTCAAATTGACAATGAGGAACCTTTATTTCATATCAAAGCTCATCAGATAAGATTTATCAGAACCTGTGCTTTAGATATGCTTATATAATGTTTCCTGTGAGACGGAAAGATAAACAATTGAAGCACCAAGGGAAAAGGACAACATTGCTTATCAACATTGTTAGCCAAAATACATGTAGTACATGAATAAAAAGTGTACTGGCAAGCTTTGTCAACTATTCAAATAGTGTGCCGTTATTTTCTTTTCTTTTTATGTAATTTATTGTTCTTGAATTGCGTTTAAAAACATATAGAAACATATGAGAAGTATGTCTCTATGTACATAAAGTATAGATACAAATTCAAGATTTACTGAAATTCCCTTCGCTTGTTGCTTCACAAATGCAAAATAGTTATTCATTTAGAACAAATCCAGCAGGTATTGAATGAACAAATAAAAAATCAAATAGATATTTGATGAAATATTCATTGTTAATGAAAATGCAAAGTGATCAACGACAAGTATTCGTCAATCGTTACGATACTGTATGACTTTAAATATTTCGTTATCCTAAAGAGTGGCGAGCGTGGGCCAAAATGAGTTATTAGAAACATAAAATAGCTGTGTTGCATACGATTTGTATTTTTTACATTCGTAATGTAGATTAATTGAGAAGTTATTAAGAATAGCGACGGTTTTGTAAACTGGAGCTTGTGTACGTCATGTCTAACATAACAAAGAAATGATAAAGCGCCAAGATATTTCTGACTTTTCACCAATTGTTAATATGTTGTGCTATCCTGTTGATAATTTGACACGAGAGACACATTTATGGCACACAAAGAGAACAAGAAATGAGAAAAACTAGCATAAAACCATAATAAAGCCTACAGCCAACCGGACGGGCAAAGTATGGCCGTTGGCATTATGGCGGTATATGCTCCTAAAACCGTATTTGGAGTTTTTCTCTCGATTTTCATAATCAGTAATAGGTATTTCTGTTTAGAATTTACTTACGTAAACGGCGTTTTGCAGTATCAAAACTATTGGTGACGTCGAATTCGATGTTTCATCGATGACCTCCCCTTGGAGGATATACCTATCTACGAGAATGCAAAAGAAAAATACTCCTTGGTCTTCAGATATATAGAGAAAACTCTGACTGTATTGAATTTATTTATCTTTTTAAAAAGATATAAAGTTAGTAGGAATGTATTATGTTTCTTTAAAGTATTAAAAATTCTAGGTGATAGGAATTACTAAAATGTTTTTGAACTTATTGTCCCCGATATTGATGTTACTTTGCAACCGACTTGGGCTTATTGCCTGGAAAAATAATGCATATTTCTCAAAATGAAAGGAATATCCTAGATGCAATATCTTAATCAATAGACTGGAACCATGAATCGTCGACATTAAATCAGATTACTTCTCTTGTCGACACGCTCACAATCACAGGAGACATATAATCACTTATATATTATTTATGACTGGCGAAAATACCATAAAGGTATAGCAAGAGTCGGAGAACCGTTTTTTATTCGTGAAAAAGGCATTTAATTGTAAACGGACACGTCTACATCAGTTTTATTTTTATCCTATCTATTGGCTGGAGGCTCGGTTAGGGTGTTATGGTAGCACTAGTGAGAGAAATACCAGTAATCCATGGTTAGGTGCTCCAGTCACCGCGACATGGCCTTAGTAGTTAAAAACGGCGTAAAAACCCAATAAACCAAACCGAGATATTGTCTCGAAATTGTGCGTTTCTAATTCTCCAAATACAGACAATAAAGGTATAATATATTGTCAAAGAAAACATTCAATTGGTCAATTGATATTTCGATTGAAATGGTGTATAGCATAGAAACGACTACGCTCTAGAGAGTCAAGTACAAAGTGAGTTATGTCCCTTCGAACATTGAAAAAACTTGTTAACGATTAAATTGGAAGGCCAGAATTATAATACAATATATGTTTGTCTTTATAATCGTAATAGCGTTTCTCAAATTAAAAAGAAAACGTGTAAATAATACAGAATTTTAAAAGCATTACGTTGTGAAAAAGCAGGTTTAACCCATGGAAAAACAATAATATGTTTGCAACTCCATTCTAAAAGCAACTGAATCAGAAAATAAAATAGCACTATCATTTTGAAACACCAATTTCATAAACAAGCCTCGTCTTTGAAATAAGAATACTTATAGAGAAACATGGCTTTAAACATTTCACTATTATTTCCTCTTTTTTCAAACACTTTCCCGATCACTGACGTTAGGATTAGGAGAAGCGTAAAACGCATCGCACGCCGAACTTTTAAAAGTATAAAAATTAATCACATGTACGAAAGTTCTTTACAGCGAGGGTAACTTCAGTTATATATACATTGCTGCTTTTCCTAAAAACCATCGTAAGTGCAGCTTTAAAAAGCTGCAGTTACGATAGATTGTTGAAAAGCGACAATTTTGTAACTTTTCTTGAGGAACTACGCACATGTTGGGACACCAATACCAAACCAACTTGTATATACGATCTTTATTTAATTATTTTCAAATGTTTAATCAGACATGGTGCTTGGTGTTTAATTTCCACGAAAATAATAACAGCTGGGGCACAATATGCTTATTTCTATAGTTCATTTTATCTGGAAAGTTGTTCGGTAAACAAAAGAATTTTAATCACAAGAAGAATTACTACACTGCTGAATCGTTATTTAACTACGTGCACCTTTTCATTATTAACCCTTTCCCAAACAAGACCTGGTTTTGACGACCCTAATAGAAACGGCTTGGGAAAACATTGAAACAAAAGAAGAAACTGCTGATAACCAGCAGTTTCTCCTTTTGTCTCAATATTTTCTGCACCATATTTTACACATATACTACCTTTTATAACATTCATTTTGTCATTTGCGGCAGTTTTTGAAGTGGATCACCCTAAAATTTCGCCGTTTGGAAAAGGGTTAACATTTTTCCGATGCAGTTTTCACCAACAAAACTTTCGTGTGACAAGCTAATACTGTGTCACAGAAAGTGGGGAAATCGTTTTAAAAATATATGTATGTTACGTAATGTACTTTAAGGGGCACTTGCTAGAAATATTTTACCCGTTCTCTCTTTGTAAATAGAGACAAATATACTGTTGCACGTTCATAAATCATCAAAAGCAAAATCTCAACAAGTCCGTTCAGATCTGGAACCAACAAATTGACATTTATTTACTTCTTTAATTCATTTATATTCTTTTGATAATAAGTACATTACCGAGTGCCCCTTCAACAATTTTGAATTGAAACAGCATATTCAATATCATATTTCTAAAGAAACAATTAATTGAAATTAAACACTTCATTTATTGCAATAAAATCTGTTAAACATATTAAACATTCCTTGAATTTCAACAACCAGTCCCAGATGCGTAATTCACATGTTAACGGAGACCCCTAGTGGGCACTTGATCAGCAAAAACTATCGGAAATTGAGCTAATAAGGCGATAATAGGCACATATAAAAAAGGACACAGAAGTTTCCGAGAACATTTAATTGTACTGCGAATTGTTGTTATTGCCATTGGAAGGTATGTACTTGTATTGCAAAGGAATTCTATATAGTGTGATACAAAATCAATTATGATTTGACATTACTTATATCAGTAAAGACACTCTGATTGGAGTGCTTTAGTTTTTTATACATCAATGTACACGATTATATTGAGCGATCTGCTAACAGGCATTGAATTCCTATCCACGAACTTTCAATCTAGTGCAAGAGGGCATATTCCGTTATCTTTGTCATGCTTGTGACCTCTAAAGTGGCAAAGGATGTTCGACAGGAATATCGATAGGTTCAAAAATAACTAGACAGTTTAGCAACCGAAGTCTGTAACTGACATAAAGATGGTCAAGCGAGCCATTAAAGTGGTGGGGACGCACAAAGGAAACTTAAGAAACATGGGAACATAATTAAAGCCTCTCATACAACCGGTCGTACGTGCTCCTCTTTGCGGTCTGCGTCTAAAACGTACGTTTAGTCGTGCGATGCACGCACGTGCAACGTATGATTTTGGTGGACGCAACCATGACGCAAACTGCACACAGCAAAGAATTGACCGGACAATATTTTGAGGCGCTCTTACAACCCGTCGTGCGTCTTTATAAATCGTGCGATTTTGCAGAGTTTTAAAACGTACGATTTAAAAAGACGCACGACGGGTTGAAAGAGAAGCTTAAGACGCCGAAAAGAACGTGGCGTTGAATTAGTCACAAAATTCAGTGTTGCCTGACAAAACTGCATTGCCGTGTGCCACCACAGGGACTTTGAAACTAGGTCTTGGTCGAAAAAGTGGTTTGGACATACAATGTATCTTCGTATATGTCGGAAATCCCCCTACGATAGCATTTATTCATGGTATTACAACACAGCAAAATTCAGAGGTTTCGAGTGTTTACATAGCCTCTTATAATTTCCGCATTAGGCAAGAATCAACAGAATATCAAAACTCGGGGATCAATTCAAACAGACGGCGCATGCTGAAGAATAATTAAGTGTTATTGATCACATATCGTACTGTTGATCTTGTCTTCGTGATCCTTCGTTGCTCTTCACATTATCTTCTCTGCAATCTAATTCTCGGCTAGAGTCCACAAATCGTGGTCTTCCAGAGAATAACGACTTTAACTACTTTGTAACTGTTTTATTGCTTGTATTATACATTAGAGAAAGAAATATTATTCTGTTTTCATCAGAAGTGCTATCAAATTAAAGTATTGATCTAATCAAAATGGGACTTATTGTTCAAACATACTTCTAGTATGTTGTTAGTTTTCATATTCTTCCGAAGCCCTGTACAGAGGCGAAATGAAAGAGCCTCAATGAATACAGAGTGTCCAAAAAAAAAAACGGAACCCTAATTCAAAGTCACATATTTTAAAGCGTTAACAAAGAATCCAATTTGTGAATTTGCAATACTGAAGATACATTATTTTTGCATTTGTGTTCCAAATTTCACTTAAAAATATACATTGGTTCAAAAGTTATAAGCAAATTAATCATGACACTAAAACGCCGATCTGACATGATATTGATTTTTGCGTCTTGTTTGTTCGTGAAAGCGCACTAACGGTCAGCTGTTGAATTCTGTACAGTTGTACATGTTGTACCGATTTTCTCAAAAAAATAATGTGTACACGTGCTGTACGTGCACATTGAGTCCATAGGGTGGTTGTTTGAATTTATTTCAAATTATTATGTGATTCATTTCACATGGCGCAGTTTGAACTTTTATTTTCATAAATTGAAAGCTTGAGATGTTGACTAAAATTAGTCCAGTCATAATTTTCTTGTATAGTATACATTTCTGTGGACTGTGATTTAATTCTTTTTGGTGAATGTGGTGTTATTTGTCTTATATTAACATGTTTTGCATGAAGGGCAGTGTCAGGTCAAATGCAACCCGTAATACTTTTCATTTGAGCGCTGATCGGCATGTTGGTCAGAAATAAAATAAGTGCCTATGATTATTATTCATGAGTCGGTGATGCACTTGGATATTTTGTTTGTATTCATTTTAGTTACATCGCAGCTCTTTTTTATCAGTTAATTTATTATATTTATTAGCAAAAAAGCACTTTTGTGAATACAATGTTTCAAAATCACATTTTATTGTATTGAATATATTAACCAATTGTGAAGCGTTAATTATTTCAATGGGTGTAGGCGCGAGCTGCAAAACGAAAAAATCGATATCGTGTAAAAATGGTTTTCAGGGTGCATTCATTTGAATGCATATATTTTCAAAAGTAATCATTATTTTTCAACCAAATTTTAACTGATTATAGAAAACTGTAGTTGCTATGGCATATGTAAATTTGGTGGAGAAATATTACTTAATACATGAGGAATGTACTTTCAAAAATGGGTTCCGTTTTTTTGGGACACTCTGTAGAGTGGTATTTCACATTTAGATGTACCAATGAAAGAGATATCAATACCCATGTAGAAAAGAGTTCTGAATTTATGTTAGTGAATTTTATTCATCATGTATGTCAATTCATTTTGTGTCTTAAATAGTATCGCACGTAATTGCCAATTGTAAAAAATGATATTCTAAGATGTTCAACAGTGGAAACAAGAAAAGAAGGGTTAACTTCTATTGATGTTTTTAATTAAAAAAGTCGATTTTTTATAACTTCTCTTTCACTCATTTCCTTTAAACCGCCATACTTTATACTCCATTAGCTTTTCCTTCTTTCCGAGTTAGAAAAACAAAAGTATTACCATATCACAAAGTAGAAATGAGTGTATTTCCCAAATCGAAAAGCAAAGAGTCATGGAACCGTCGAGCGGGTCCAGCTTTCCGTTATTTGACTGTGTGTTAGTGGCACTGAAATGAAATTTCCCCGGACGTCAATTGAGCACGACTGAGAAAATTCATTCGAGTGTATAATTGGTGTTGAAAGGCTTTGGGTCCTAAAGGTTGTCGAGAATTTGTCAGACGACGTTATTACTAGATCTTATAGACGGACGTTTGAAGTTTTATCCTTTCTCAAACAAGACCTTATTTGTGGCGTCCTTTATTTAGTCTCAATATTTTCTAGTCTAAAGATCATTTGACTAGTCTAAACGTATAATTGGGGAAGAAAGGCTAAGGGCCCCAAAGTCGTCGAGATATTCTCAGACGTAGTTAAAACTTTAAACTTTACACGGATGGGACACGTTAAATCATGTTGCAGAAGAGAGGTGCTTATTTAAAAGTCGTCTACTTAAAACATTTGTATAAAAGAATAAGTGTTTTCTTGACTTAAATCCCGACTCTTGTGGTCAATGTCTTGGTAACAAATGCTTAAATAATGGATTCATTTCAGTTCATGCTATTTTTCCGGCACGTGTTCCTTTTCTCATCTTGTAGATGTTTTATATATATCTTTAACATAAATAGTATGCATTATGGTTCAACGTATGCAGTAAAATTGAGCAATATACTATGACATTGATCGATGCGCCATTTTCCATTCCCGCCTTTCAGAAAATGATATCTTTATAGATCTAGTAAACTTTATTTAAAAGGATGGGTTGCAACAAAGGTTCAAAACATAGATTTACTTTAAATTTTGTGAATTTACAGGGTTACCAAATATCTTTAATTTGTATGTGTAAACAATCTTAAAATGGCTTATTTTTGTAGATAATGGCTAATAAAGTGGGTGGGGCAAATTGACATGAGAAGCAAATCTACTTTGAAGTTTAGAAACTTTTTCTGCATGGATCAGATCAAAATGAAATTGTGCATGTAGTTTAAATGGGCCAAGGACATCTTTTTATCATTACAAAGCTCAATTTCAATTTTTTGTATCATTGTTTCAAATTTTGTTTATCATGTAGTATGATTTTGTATAAGTAGAAATTATTAAATTCTATTCAGATATGCATTTATATACATTTAAGCTTTTAGTTGTACAAATATGACGTCTATGCTACAATTTACTCTTACTTATTTTCATTGAAATATCAAATATTGTATATGATATATTTATAATACGTTTTATGAGAAAATGGATAAAATGTCCGGCTTGGTTTTTGCCAAACGTACAAGTGACATGCAAAGTACAACAATCTTACATAAAAGAAAGATGGGAAATCAATGGTAGATTGCGACCCTCTCAACTTTCACTGTTGGTTATTATCGGGCATTATCCGACCAAATTTTATTGTCTTCCCACTGGAAAAATGGGTACATTAAAACAATATTCTGTGAATGATTTTGCAAGGATCCACATTATTTCTTGACTAAAAGAAACAAAATATTTTAAAAGAATTACTAATTCCCTTTTCCCTTCATTTTATGCAGTCATTTTCGTTTATATTTCGAAATACGAGTGACAAACTGATTCTGCGTATGCAAAATTGCCCTTGTTTTGATTAACGTTTCAATAAACTACAAATTATTCTACATTTGCAGTTTCGTTGCAATGTTATTAAACTACATTGCGGTGCAATATAATTTTTGTAGTCGATACATAACACACGTTCTTGCAAGTATTTTCTTCGTGAAAATTTTGTTTTGTTATCGAAAATTAGAAAGACACCTTAAGCATAATTAAGCAAAATAATTGAAGAAGATTTAGCATCGAATTTTACAGTGACGAAATGGATATAGCCCTCAATATCGCTGCATTTCAACAAAAAAAACTCGTAACGGCAGCTTGATTTGAGCCGTAATTACGAGATTCTCGTTGAAAAGCGACGATATGATATTTAGCCGTCAGTGTATGATTACTAGGCGTGACAGCTACACAATACAACTGTCGGACGAAAGCAAATATTTCTACAAGACGCTAGTAATCATATCCGATAACAGTTGTGTGAGTAAGTCGTGTGTGACATTTCATCTTGATTTCAGATGACTTCACCACTGCACCAATATTAAAAGAAATCACCAATAACAATAGTAATTGTTCGACTGAACTAAATGGCTATGGAAACACGAAGACATACAACAAGTTTTGACCCGATTGTTAATAACCGTAGACTACCACGAGAAGCATGTCCCTTTAAAGGGACTACTACTTACGTTATATTGTACCCGTTGGAAGTTACCCGTTTACAAACGCAAATATGGAATTTAATGTACATTATTTTATATGATTTGATAAAAACAAGTACATTACTTTCTGCGAATTGAAATGTCTTTGGAATTTGGATTTGAAAATAGCATTTATAAAGAAGCGAAAACGAAATTTAGTAATCCTGTAAAAATAGGTTCTCTTTTTTACAAACACAAAGCCATGCGGATGCCTTTGATAATATTCACACCATTTTGTTTTGAGTTACCCGTCCTGTAAGTGGGAAAACAATAAAGCTTGATCGGTTAATGCCCGATAATAACCGACAGTGAAAGCTAAGAGAGTCGCAATTTACAATTGATTTCCTATCTTTCTTGTATGAATGATTGTTGTACTTTGCGTGTCAAGAAAGAAACTGAGAAAGGCATTTATTCTATCTCTCTCTTTTTTGGACATACAAGATATTTATTCTTAGGTGTTACATGATTAGACACATGTAATTCATTACAGAAGGCATTAGAACAGGTGGGGTTTCCTTTTAGCAAAAACAATGGATTCTATGGTAGACTGCTTTGATTGAAAAGGTGTACTAATGACGGATGACAATGACACTATTTAAATTTTATATATTCTAAATGTAACATTGAAGACACGAATAACCTATTTTTTCAATTCAGTGAAATCATACTGTATGCATTATGCAATACATAATATCATATCAATAGATGTAATTTATAGAGATGGAATAAAATGTTGAAAATGCGGTCCTCAAAAAATAGCTTTCGTTCTTATAAAGCAAACCATGGAAAACAGTCTTGTGGAAAAAGATCCTACTAAATCACTTTTATAGGCTGAACATTTCATAGCGCTGACTCTAAATTCAAATGAGAAATTTCTGGTAAACCACAAAAACTCATTTATTACCGACAAATAACTTCGCAGAACACAAAAAGACTTGTTTGGAAATCCTTGAGATAAAATTCTGGATCCATTGTGATCGCCTGGGTCTGGTTAGATTAGTTTGGGTGATCATGAAAATCCGAATTGCTATTAGCGCACTACGAGAAAGGCAAACCAAAGTCTTTTGTTGAAGAGCCTAATTCATCTGATCTATGAGATGACTTCTTCCTTGGTAAATTCTCTTGTAAAATACGGTAACTATAGCTTATTTCAGAAAGCATTTACTGTGTTTTAGAAGCAAATCAGCGGTTAAGATTATTATACTAATACCATTATCCTTCCCATTGCTACAACAGGAGAAGTTCAAACCGAATCCGTGGTAGTTAGATGACGCGAACTCTTTTCAAATGTTAACTCTGAGATTAGGCTAAACATTCATCTGTACAAATATAATACGAATTAATGTTTACACTGAAAGAAAAATGTGATCCGTCGCGCTAAAAGGGTCCTTATCCGAACTCAAAAATCCAAATTTGGACAAACTTGTCCGACCCAGCACAAGTCAACCAGATCCCATATGCGAGAAATGAACATATAGTAAAATAGGGAAATCATTCCGGATTTAGAAAATTACATAAAAGTGAAAAGTGTCGGCCCTAGTCTGGCTGCGCGGACTGCGCAGACTGACTAGGGTCGATATTTTTCACACATCCGATAAGGTCCCTTTTAGCGCGACGGGTCACAAATAAAAACCAATTCAACTTTTTTACGTGTGACTATGCTGAGTTCCTGTCAATTAGCAGTTGGAATGTCAACATTTGAGTTAGTAGAATAATGATATGATATACGAGTAGGTCAAATTTTAAAATGTCTAAAATTTTACAATGTATTCACCATAAATATTATTTCAAACTGCAACAAATGATTAGGCGGAATGGGTTGTTGTGGTTTCGTCTCAATTTTCATACACGCAGCATTAGAGAGTGTCACGAAGGATAGAGGTCGTAAAACTAAAAGACTTTCGTTTCCTGATCTTACATCGTAGAAAACCTGTTTCTTGTTTAGACTTATAGGACACTGTTATAATCACAATGTCTAAGATACTTCTTGGAAAGCCATGATTACGTAAGTATGTTATGCAACAGTCTTAACCCTAGATAACCTGACGATACTAAAGTTTTATTACCATAGTAATGTTTCGTTCAATTATTAAATAGTTTTTTCTTGGTATGGGTAATTTGTGACAATCGTTTGTCTTTTTATATGCCCATCTGCTTCATCAGTATTTGAAATACATAAGTAATTTTAATTATCACTTACATGTATCAACTAAAAACAAAGCGAGTGTTCAACGATCTCCGTGAACTGTATCTTAGTTATTAAGATTGATTTTTAAAGAAACGAAAATAAGTATTGATTGACTATCGTGAGTTTTTTTTTTTTTTTGTTTTTGTTTTTGTTTTTTTTTGTTTGTTTGTTTGTTTTGTGTGTGTGTTTTTTTTTTGTTGTTTTTTTGTTGTTGTTGTTTTTTAGTTTTATTTTGATGGAAATCGGCAAATAATGGGTAAAGAATGTCGAAGAACATGAATCGACCATGAAAGTTTCTAAACAGGTCCAACAATTTTAGCACAAAATGTATATATGACCCATTACGCTAAAAAGGATCTTGTAGGAAGTGTGAAAAATATCGATCTAGTCAGTATGCGAAGTCCGCACAGCCAGACTATGGCCGATACTTTTCACTTCTAAATCTGGATTGTTTTCCATTATATGTTCATTTTTCGCGTATGGAATCTGCAGGACCTTTGCTATGTCTGACAAGTTTTGGATTTTTGGAAATTTGGATTGTCGGAATTCGGATAAGGTCCCTTTTAGCGTGACTGGTCACATATCACAACTAGTGGCTACATGTATTTACATATTCATCTTTAACCCCCTTCATATCCGAACGAGTAACATATCATTCAGTGAATACAATTTCTACTTCCTGTGAATACCTATTTTTAAGAGGTTTCCAGAAAACATTATAATGTATAATAATCTTGTATCAGAAAAGTCAAACATGAATGAGAAAGGCATGAACCACTCAATCCTTTCCCAAAGGACAAAGAATTAGGATGAACCAATTTGAAAGATGCTGCAGACGACAAATTTGGGTTTGAGAAAGAAAAGAATCTGGATGTGCACAATAAAGCAAAGAAAATATAGATACAATCTCAGCATTGTCTCCGTTTGTCTCAATATTTCGTCAGGCCTTTCTTATTAAGGGCGTATACGCTATGGATTGTTCTGGTACAGGGTTAAATAGCTTGATGATAATTGATTAAGGTTTAGGATGAAAATGCTTTTTCGGTCCGATGGGAATCATATTTCATTTTAACTGTTACGTTTTAAGGACAGATCCTCCATTTATTTCCTACGGTAAGAATTTTCTTATTTTTTCTGTACTGATATTTAAATATATGAGAAGTAAAAAAATGACTTAAAAACTATAGGTCACCAAGCGAATTAAAGAGTTATTGGATTTCAAGGGAGACTACTCTTGTCTAAAATTGCAAAAATAGGGTATCACTTAAATACCCACAAAAAAGGTGTTTGAAATGACTAGGATTACATAAATAAGTCTTTATTGTGTTCAATATGTTTTATTCTGTCTAAATGAGTATCAATATGGGAAAATTATGTGATGATTTTGAAATTTTTAGTAAAACATTCTTTCAAAATAGCTGAAATTACTCTTTTTTTCGCAACGTTTCTGATAATAAAAAATATTCCAGCGGTAAGATTTTTTTCCTTTTTGGTATAGACATAGTGCTTGGTCATACCAACAAAAACAAAGAAAGAAAAATATATCAAACCAAGCGTTTTTCTTAGTTATCAGTAAAATTTGGTTTACTTTTTGCAGCTCTGTCCGAAATTGTTTCACTACTTTTATCCATTTTCTTCCTTATTACCAGCTTTAGATAATACAAATTGTCATCTTTGGTGTCCATCTGAAGCGGACTAGCTCATAAAGACACCACTTTGCTTTTGTTGCTCCGTTTCTTATCGCTAACGCAACATGTTGAACGCGTAACAAAAAGCGAAATGTACCATCCGAGTACTATTACACTTTAATTGACCAAACAGAGAAAATTGAAATAACCGAAAAGGGTCTTGTCATTTATCAACCAAACATTAACTAAAAGTAAAAAATACATTTGCTGAAAAAGGCCAATTACTGAAACAGCTTTATTTCGTTATTTAGGGTATGCGCAGTAAGTTGCGCAGTAACAACTGGAGGATCTGTCCTTAAGAGCTCGACTTAGCGGGATTGCTGTTCGCAATTCACATTTTTCATTTGTATTCGCTTGCAATGTTTTGTTGTGAAAGTACAGTAATAAAGATTTTTTGGGGAAAACATTAATTTTATGGAGTAATAATTTTGAGGTCATTTCAGAAAGAAATGCACACTTTTGTGAACAAAGAGACCCTTTGCTTGACCTTCTTATTTTACTTTTAAAGACCATACCGATAATAGTTGTTTCCTATCAAAAATATACCCAGTGTTGTCGAAAGTAAAAATAGTTTTAAAACAAATTTGTTCTTTTGAAGACATTTCCTCGGTAATTGTATGGGTCTTAAAATGAACGCGAGAATCATTTTAATTCTGTGAAAAGATAAATGTATGCGGCTTTGTTTGGGCTCCACAAATATTTCATTATTGCATTTAACATGTATCTACCATTGTTTTGTGTACATTTTTTCACAATAATATTTAGCGTTTTATGACAAACTGCTGTGCCTGGTACTACAACATACATTGGGCAACCTTTTTGTTTGAGTAGCCAATGCAAAAGTGAATTGAAGATATTGCTTTAGTCAATATTGTTGGTCTCAAAATGACAGAGAATGTTGAACCGACGTTGTTGTATCCCACTTCTGGCCATGTTAGAAAATGTCGAAACTACAGTCTGAATAAGCTGCAGTTATGTGGTTTTTTTAAAGCTAGTGGCGTTATATCTTTGTCTTTCAACAACATGCCTCGTAACTGCAGCTTAAAACAAGCTGCATTTACGAGCTTATTGTAAAAAACGAACATATGAGTTGCAATGAAGACATCGAAGGTCATTATCATGTGGTCACGTGAGAGACTAGCGAGAGGCTCTTCAGACGTGAAGTGTGCTTAAATCAAATATGGGTGTCATTCACGCACACTTGGATTAGATCTACTATCAGATAATAGAGGAGTTCTTTGAATCATACTTGTATCAATTTATGCTACAAAGAAGGTTCTCGCTGTATTTTGGTGAAACATCGTTGACACATTGATTGCAAATTATTGGTGGAATGTAAATAAATATCACTGGAAGCAGTTTGATAATTATACATACGATTTACAAAAATGTTGCCAGACTGAACATTGCATTAAATATAGTGCCATTGTAGTAACTTTCGCTAGACTCTTATGCCCTACGGTTAGGTATTTTTTCCATAATGCGAACTAGACATAAATTTCAATCTAATAGTCATCTTACATTTTTAAGAGATCAATATTATAAGTGCCAAAAAGTACCTTTACATGAAATAATATATTTGAGCTTGGATATAGACAAACGTGGTCTCTATTGCATATTACACAACCATGGTGTCAGCTTTGCTTTTGAATACAGAATATAAAGACTGCTCTTGTACAATTCCCACATAAAGTAAATGTAATAATAACTGTATGGATCCTGGTCAGACTGCGCGTATGCGCAGGTTGATCATGATACATGCTGGTATCAACTACAAATATACAATAAATCCCATGTTTTCATATTCAAGCTCATCAAAGAAGATTGATTAAAACTATTTGCTTTAGATACGGTAATAGAATATTTCATGTGATAGAGAAAGATAGATAACTGAAGCACAAGGCAAAGGTGAACATTGCTTGTCAACAGCAAAATATATTTAGTACTTGAATAAAAAGCATCAATTGACAACATGTGTCAACTATTAAAATAGTGTGTCATTATTTTATTTTATTTTATATATTTTAGAATACGTAAATTGAATGCATGTCTTTCAAAAAGATACCATATAAAACATGTGAAAGTTTAGTCCCTTTGTAAGGAAAGCACAGATTCAATTTAGAGTTAGCTGAATTCTCATTTACCTTGTTGCTTCACAAATGCAAAATAGCTATTCATTTATAATAACTACAGTGGAATTCGTATGAACCTTTAAAAAAATCAAACACTCAGATATTTGGTCTAGTCCATACTTGCCATAATTCTACATGAAAAAAATTAAATTCATTGTCTGTTAACGGCAATGCAAAGTAATCATCGTAAAGTACTCGCCAATCGTTTTAAAGATACTGTATTTCTTTTACATGATGTAATTGCGAAGATTTTTAAGAAAAGCGGTGGTTTTGTAAACCCAAGACTGTGTACGGCATGTCTTACATATCAAAGAAATGATAAAGCGTCAAGATATTTCCGACTTTTCACCAATTATTAATATGTTATGTCGACCTTTCTTATCCTGTAGCTAATTTGACACAAGAGACACATTTATGGCACACAAAGAGAACAAGAAATGAGAAAAACTAGCATAAAATCATAATAAAGCATACAGCCAACCAGACGGGCGAAATATAGTTGTTGGCATTCTGGAGTTATGGCATAACGATTTTCAAAATCTCTATTTCAATTTCTTATCAAAGCAATGGGAAGTAATAGTTTCACCTTTTGGCACACTGCTTTAACCTTTTTTTCCCATTTACTCAGTTGAGATAAAACTGTTAGGTAACATCACTTGTCATTTTGTTACTCTCATTTGTAATTTGTAAATATGTTTGATTTGTATGATGGGCCAAAAGCCTTATATTACTGTTAAATAAAAGAAAACTGAGAAACTGAGTAATAGGTATTTTCCTTTAGCATATACCGAAGTAAACAAGCGCGTACAGTAGGCAGGACATTAGACATTCGAACGAATGTCGACGTAAACGAGGTTTTTCCGAATCTAAAATATCGACGACGTCATATTCGATGGTTAATCAATTACTTCTGGATAGAAGCTATATCTATCCACAAAAATGTGAAAGAAAGAAAACTTCTTGGTCTTGAGGTATATAAGACAGACTCATTTACATGTATAGAGATTATATTTTTAAAGATAGAGAGTCAGTAGGAAAGTATTATGTTTCTTTACAGTATGCTAAAATTGTAGGTGCTAGAAAATACTAGAAATGTTTATAAATTTATTTTTTCCCGAAATTGCTGTTATTTTGCAACCGATTTAACCCTATTGTCTGATAAAGGATTGCATATTTTCCTAAAAAAGAAATGAATAGCTTATATGCAATAACTTAATCAATAGACTGGAACCATGAATCGTCGACATTAAATCAGATTACTTCTCTTGTCGACACGTTCACAATCACAGGACACATATAATCACTTATATATTATTTATGACTGGCGAAAATACCATAAAGGTATAGCAAGAATAGGAGAACATCTTCCCATTGGTGAAACGGCAATAACTGGCTGCTGATCTTCGAGTTTCTACGTTTATCCGATTTGTATCATAGTCCCCCATTTGTTTTGAATTGTTATATGAAGAAAGTATAGAAAAAAGAATACGTCACCATGAGAGAAACTCGTTTGATTGGTCATCGAATGACAATGACCGTTGGTCATAATATAGACTGTTACGATAATGTAGTACATGTATAATTTACACGATAACGAAAACAAGTGAAACACCCATTAACCCTTTACCAAACGACAAAATTTTTGAATGATCCAATTGGAAAGCTACAATAGACGAAAACATTCATGTTAAAAGGAAAGGATATGTGTACAATTTGGCACAGAAAATATTGAGACAAAAGGAGAAATGCCTATTATCAGCATTTTCTTCTTGTGTCTCAATATTTTCCCAAGCCCTTTCTAATAGGGACGTCAAAAGTAGGTCTTCTTTGGGAAAAGGTTAAAATACAATAATTATCTAACTCCATAAGACTGGAGAATTGCAAGCGCTTGTTTGAATCTTAAAGATGTCAGCCTATTTTAAGTATTTATGAACATAATTGTGTTTGTAACAGACATATACTCTCTAGTAAATCTAGTATAACATGCATTATGTCCCTTTGAATAGTGAAAAACATTCTTAAGCCGTGTGCGATTTAGGCCGGTAGAGCTCTTCCAGAAGAGCGTGGTTCCCAGCTCTGATACACTACGTAGTATTTTTTCTACTACGTAGTGTATCAGAGCCGGGAAAAAGACTAGCTCTTCTTCTTCCAGAAGACAACTTCTGGCCTAAATCGCACGCGGCTTTAGTGATAGTAATATAATGTTTAAATTGACGCAAAAATAAAAGAAAAGAAGTTCTGTTCGTCGTGTGAATTAACCATTTCCCAAAAGGCACCATTTTAGATGATTGATCTTTAAGGAGTTTCATGCGTTAATATCGATGTTATTTCAAAGCGTCATTTAAAGGGGCCCATGATAGATTTTTATGCTTCCGAACTATTCGGGAACTCATACTTGTACATGGAAAAACAATTTGCCATCTATAAAATCACGAAATAACGACGAAAAACCATCTTTCCTTTGCTATAGATCAATCCTTTACAAGCGTGTTTACAGATTCTATTTTTACTTCAAAACGAGACAAGGTCAAGGTAATGAGGCACAGCTCCTCGGTATTAACACACTGTACAACCGGCCGAGTCGAAGATAGACGAGAGTCAACGATGGTTTGGAAATACGGCTTCGAATTCGGAAGATATATCGTTGAATGATTAAACTTTATTCGTGTACAAGTTCAACTGGCACATATTGAGAGATATGCGAACTATTTCAGCACGAAGTCAAATTTCGTAACTGTTTGTAGGAAAACTTCGGAATTATTAATGACTGTGACCTTCTTTGCGAGGGTTACGTGGAAAGGTTTATTTTGTAGAATCATTGAACTATTATACGCGTATTTATCAACTATAGAATACAAAAGATCCTTTTGTTTATTTATAAAAGTAAATTAATTTGACCTACCATGCACCTGACATCAGATGCCGAATCTGTCTTCGCTGACTCTCGACGCAGCCGGTTGTACAGTGTGTTGAATCTCGCTGAGTACAGATGACGTACCTCTGACGTAATTGTTTTTTGAACGTTGAACGTTATTTCTGGTTTATAATATTTGTGCCATTTGCATTTTCGACAACCTAGCAGGTTCTCCTTTAAACGTATGTGTTTGAGTTCTGGAATATATTATAGGAAAAATACGGAAAGGCTGGTCATAATCATTTTTTTTTTTTTCATTTTTTTTCTTTGCGTTTTTAATCACTTTCTCTGTCAGAAAGGTCAAAACAAGGGCTTGTTTTGAAAATAATCAAATACATCGCAGGAGAAATTTAAAGTACAAAGATCAATTACTTGTAAATTCTTTAAAATAGAGGTAACTCTAGTTGAATATCATTGTTTTTCTTCAAAACCCTTGTAACTGCAGCTTAAAACATCCTGCAGATACGAGAGTTTTGTTGAAAAGCGACAATTTTGTAACTTTTCCTGGTGAATTACGCACATATTGGGACACTGATACCTAAATAACTTGTACATATGATCTTTATTTAATTAGTTTCAAATGTTTAATTAGACATGGTGCTTGGTGTTTAATTTCTACGAAATAATAACAGCTGGGGCACCATATGCTTATTTCTATAGAGTAAGTTTTATCTGTGGAGGGTTGTTCGGTAAACAAATGAATTCCAATAGGGTTCGGTTTTTCATCTAAACAAATACGTCATCGTCACGCCTCACTGGTCTAAAAATAGATTGGGAATCCTCTGTCGTACAAACATGGCTGTGAATCTCGCTAAGATTTTCCACGTTCAACTTGCCGAAGATGACGTTCTAAGAGCTGGATTGCCGTAATCATTTGTTGAGAAACATTATAATTCAGAGTTGAGAAGGTTGCTGCTCTGTCATGTACTTTTTAAGATAGGTAATATGAAATAACCAGTTGACAAGTAATGTTTACACGTACGGTCCTGCCTTAGAGTCGTCGTGCCGCTCGTGCGTACTAGCTCACCCTTTCCAAAACGACAAAATGCCATGTTGGGCCAAATTGAAAAAAAGTCTGCAGATGACAAAACGGACGTGAATACTTTTAGTGTTTTATGTCAGAGAAAATATCGAGGCAAAAGTAGAATGATCATCAATATCCAAAGAAGTTATTCACATTCACGATCATCATTTTCTTCTTTTGCCTCAATGTTTTCCCAAGAATTTTCTGTTTGGGACGTCAAAACCGATCTTGTTTGGGAAAGGATTAATCTAGACAAAAATTAGAAGTTGTCGCTGAATGTGATGTGATAACCCCACAGGCTTCCAATACAACAGAGGACAATATCTCACAAAATAAGCAAGGGTAGAGTTATGCTCCTTGTACGTTGCACTTCTCCTTGGTAAGATCTATCTACCCGCGAAGTTTCATGACCATAGCTACTTTACTTTCAGACTTTTCGATGTTTTTCTGGTTAAGCTGCTGAGGAATCTCAAGAAAAAACGTTTGTCAATTCTGGTCTGTCTCCATATCTGGAATCAATGTTGCGTGTTGAATATGCGCAATGTTTCGTAGTTTTAGTTCGCGTCTGCATTATCTATGATCGACTAATATCTCGCTTGAAAATATTAATTTTTCGCTAACACTGTTACGAAAAAATTGTCCGATTCACGACCGATAAACAAAATATTAGACTGGTACCCGGCAAGCGTTGTTGAGGGATTTCCCATCAGAAATCTATTTTTAGCAAACGAGCCCGCGAAAATTGTTCCTTATTAAAATTATTTCGTTGCAGAATGCTTTAAGTAGATTGAACCATTTGCACTTTTTCTTTATTTACTGTTTTCCGTCTCAGTTATAACAATCGTGAATTTCTTGCGGCATGCTTATAACACTTTGTCACCGAATGTAGGGAAATTCGTTTTTACCTTTGTATTTTCGAAATATTAAATATTACTTGGGAGAATTATGCTGCCCCTTCTCTTTTTTTGTAAACAGAGCCGAAATGTAGCACTTACATTAAACATTCAAATAATTGTGCAAAAAACACGTGATGATATCTCGGCCAATCTACCAATATTTCTAAATCTGAAATTTGACATTTCCTTTCGGATATATTTTCTGATTACAAGTAGATTATCAAGTGCCCCTTCAATATTTTTTTTATAAAACGACATATTCAATATAATATTTCTAAAGAAACAATTAATTAAAACTAAACACTTCATTTATTGCAATAAAATCTGGTAAACATATTAAACATTCCTTGAATTTCAACAACCAGTCCCAGATGCGTAATTCACATGTTAACGGAGACCCCTAGTGGGCACTTGATCAGCAAAAACTATCGGAAATTGAGCAAATAAGGCGATAATAGGCACATATAAAAAGGACACAGAGATTTTCGAGAAAATTTAATTGTACTGCGAATTGTTGTTAGTGCAATTGGTATATGTGTATTGCAATGGAATTCTGCATATTGCAGTACATTTTTTATGATATGGCATTGCTTACATCAGGCCATCATTATTTTATACATCATATTATCGACATGAACCGATTTACATCCATGTACTTTCAGGCAATGATTTCTATCAATGGATATGCAATTTAGTCGAAAAGAGCACATTGTTCTTTGTGATGCCATGACCTTCCAAAATGGCAAATTATTCTTCATTGAAAATAATGTAATTCAAACAGGAATACGTGTACCTATAGGCTGAATTATGAGTAGTCGATCAT
Source organism: Fragum sueziense (assembly GCA_963680895.1). Classification (NCBI taxonomy): domain Eukaryota; kingdom Metazoa; phylum Mollusca; class Bivalvia; order Cardiida; family Cardiidae; genus Fragum; species Fragum sueziense. Next base: position 53,031,186 of record OY804598.1, on the reverse strand, counting down.
GTAACAACTTCGTCTCGAACAGCGATGGTCAGTAACCTCAAAAATAGAAGAGCGAGTCATAAGAGCAGAGAGAATATACTCCAAAACTTTCTAAAAGAGGCATGCTTACGACGCCATGGCAAATTATTGCGAACATAAACGTCAAAAAGGACGTTACGTTTAATTCGTCTCAACGTAAGTTTTGCTGAAAAAACAACTTCATTGTCGTGTTCCACCAAAAGGACATTTAATTTAAAACTAGGTCTTGTTTGGAAAAAGGCTTGAACAAATTGTCATATATGTCAGTATTCCCCCAACGATAGCATTTATTCATGGTATTACAACACATCATAACTGAGAGGTTCCGAGTGTTTACATAGCCCCTTATAATTTCCGCATTAGGCAAGAATCAACAGAATATCAAAACTCGGAGATCAATTCAAATAGACGGCGCATGCTGAAGAATAATTAAGTGTTATTGATCACATATCGTACAGTTAGTTGATCTTGTATTTAGGCTGTCGTTGGAATTTTTGGTCTCGAAAAGAATTGCTGATAGTCCATTCATATGACATTTGAAACATGATTGTATTGTATAAAGGTTGGTTATTAAATGTATTCAACAACGGAAAGACGAAAGAAGGATAAACCCTATTACTGTATTTGTTACAATGAATCAAAGAAAATGTCTTTACAACTTTTACATGTGAATTACTATTTTAACTTTACTTATAGTAATATGTATATATCTATTTCATGGCATAAATAATTTGTTAGTCTTTACTACTCGAATTTGGAAAAAAAACAAATAGCCATATGCCAAAGTAGAAATTAGTTTATATCTCAAAACGAACGACAAAAAGGCCCTAAAACCGTTTAGTGGGTCTATATTTCCGATATTTGACTGTTAGTGACATTGCAATGAAATTTCCCTGGACTTCAATTGAACATGACTGAGAAAATTCATTCGAGTGTATAATTGGTGCTGAAAGGCTGGGGGTCCCAAAAGTCGTCGACAATTTATCAGACGACGTTATTACTTTACTCTATAGACGTTTGAGGGAAGTTTAATCATGTCGGCGTAGAGGTGATCCATAAGTCTTATTGAAAAAAAAGTATTAGACGTTGAAAAGACTGCAATCAGAAAAAACATTGTAGTTTTTGCTATTTTTCCGACACAAGCCTTGCTTCTTTCTTCTCTGAAACGTTGTGTTTAATATACCTTTTATATAAATTGTATACACTCTGTTTTAAACATAAACATAAATTCACATACCCGAACATTTATTCACAAGTGTGCCACAAATAAAAGATCGCTGTATGGTATTTTTAAAATTTCGAATAAAAAGTCTTTGGATAAAATTCCAGAACAACCATCAAAATTGTGGAGTAGTTTCCCATTATTTGACTGCGTTTTAGTGACACAATAGTCAACTTTTCCTACATATCAATTGAAGATGGCTGTGTAAATTCATTCGAGTGTATAATTGGTGTTGAAAGGCTCCGGGTCCCAAAAGTCGTCGAGAAGTTGTCAGACGACATTATTACTTGATCTTATAGACGGACATTTGAAAATTTATCCTTTCCCAAACAAGACCTTATTTGTGGTGTCCTTTATTTAGTCTCAATATTTATAGTCTAAAGATCATTTGACTATATGTATAATTGTGTATCAAAAGGCTCAGTACCTCAAAGTCGTCGAGACATTCTCAGACACAGTTATAACTTTATTCTTTACACGGCCGAGGGACGTTTGATCATGTTTCAGAAGAGATGTTGCAAGGTGCTTATTTAATAATCGCCTAAAACGTTTAAAAGACCCAAATCATTGGTATTTTTAAGGAAAGAAGTGTTTTCTTGACTTAAACCCTGGCAGTCAATGTTTTGGTAACGAAGGCCTTTAGTTTCTTTTCAGTTGAGGCTATTTTTCCGGCACAAGTTCCTCTTCTTATTTCTCTGAAAATACGTGTTTAATGTGTAGCTTTAACATAAATTGAGGCATTATGGTTTAACAATATACTATGCCATAGATTTATGCGCCATTTTCCATTCCCACCCTTCAGAAAATAATCACTTTATAAAGTTAGTAGACTACACTACTCAAAAGTTCTAATTGGCCACCTCATATTTTGGGAAATGCAGACTACAACTTTGTTCAAAACGTAATTATTCTAATATCATAAGCTGACTTATTCATTTCTCTTGATTTACACAGAATTTCAATAGCTTTTTATTACGACATATTATCAAAACAGTGGCGTAAGATAAACACCCCTACAAATGAAAAGTCACAAACAGTGGTCAATGGCGTATTTTCTCCAACTAGCATTGATTACGGCATGTCATTGAATTCTGATGATCCTTCCTAGATAAGGGTGTATTTCCGTGGGATTTTCTTCCACTCATGAGTGGCAAAACGAGTCCGATCGTCCAAAATGTTGCGTAACATGGATGGTTGTCTGAATTCTCTTCAATCCAGCCCAATATGCTTAACGGGTGCTAAAATGAAATTTCCAATGGGAATGAAGGCTTTGAATGTAGTTTGAAGCCAATATGTGGCGGCTGCTTATCGAATAATGCCACAGGGATGATATCGTTGACAAGAATGGTTTCCAGATATGCCTGGAAATGGCCGGAAAATGGGTAATTTTCCGCCAGTCGTACAAATTACACTGATAATGTTTTCCTAGCATATTATTGTTGAATCTAACAATTTAATGGACAGAAAGTGTATCCGGTGTTAACCGGCTTTGTAGGTGTCATATTAACATATCCACTTCCGGTCATTCGAAATTCCCGGAACAGCCCTTTTCACGCAGGATTTGGACGATCGAAAATTCTAACAACATGAAAATTATTGTTAAAGGCAATAGAAACCATAATAGAAGATTATTTGTGTTATTTTAATGAAGGAATGATCGAAAAACTTATTGACAACATACCCCCATAATTGACCTGCCAGATTCGATCATGCCAAGCTCTCTAGCGTATTCGCATTACTTGATTTTGGTGATGTTTTCTGTTTTTCCTAGGTTCTAGGCTGTGTAGGACATGATGTGTCTAACAATTGCGAGTTTTGTAAAGCGCACGTGTTTTACGTGCACGATTGACCAAAACGTGTTTTTCTCCCATAATTTATGTAAAATAAAACAAACGGTGTTATCATTTGTTTGTTCAAAATATTCTTCAAATTGATAAACAACTGTCAAAATTTCAGGTTTTGTTTTGTAGTAATCTTTGAATAAAACGAGTTGAAAAAGTGGCCAATTAGAACTTTTGAGGAGTGTATATTTAAAATTTGCAATAAAATGTTACTCTTTGGTTTGAGTTCCAGAGCGATCCCAAAAATGGTTGAATAGTTTCCCGTTATTTCAGATATGTGTCTGCTTGTTAGTGACACGAGAATTAACTTTTCCTGGACGTCAATTGAACATGACTGAAAAAATTCATTCGAATGTACAATTGGTGTTGAAAGGCTCCGGGTCCCAAAAGTCGTCGAGCATTTGTCAGACGACGTTATTTCTTTACTCTACAGACGTATGGAGTATGTGTAATTATAATGAAGCATTTTCGGGACAAAATGACCGATCGTCTTCTTGGTTTGGCATAGGCTTTTCCGACAAGTATATTATATTGAAAGTTTGGAAAACCTGTGCTTACTTGTAAAATACCATAGCACACCTATCAAACCTCTTGAAGAGGTTTGGCTACCAGGTATAAAATCAAAAGAAAAATACTTTTGGATTACTGCTTGATACGTTATTACATAATAAAACTTCTTAAAAATCTAATAACGTGTTGTTTCATAGTCTTTTCACTATCCACAGCAAATTGTGTTATGATAAATTTGCTTACAGTTTCCATATTTCTAAATACACCATCGTCGGTGTGAATGCAAAACCTCGTATGTCGATTCTTGCGATTTTCAAAGTACAAACTTACGTGCAAAGTTTAGACAATTATCGCATGTTTTGAGATATTTGTACTCATCAGTATTAATGATACATTATTTGTGAACAATATGTCCAAATTTCAAGTAAACCATTTCAGTTTGGGAAAAGTTATTACACTTTTTTCCGTCCTTTTTAAAATTTTCCAAAAACGACATACATGTACGAGGTTTTGCATTTACAACGACGCCATACAGTATCAGATAATATAACTTTGCATTTCCATTATACATGTAATACAAATTCGCAAAGGCAGCGCTACACAGCTTTAAAATGTTAGCATTTTTACTTTTTAGGTCCACAATACAAGTTAATTCCAAAATTCAGGATCACACATGTAAACAAAAGCATCGAACCTTTAAAATGTCGTTTAATCCTCTCCCAAAAAAGCAAATTTTAGAGTGGTCTTATTCAAAAGCTGTTAGATTCTGCAAATGGAATGTTGATAAATTTTGGATTTGTGTACAATATGCCATGGAAAATATTGAGGCAAAAGCAGAAAATGCTGATAATCATCATTTTCTTCTTTTGTCTTTATGTTTTCTAAAGCCTTTTCTACTAGGGACGTCGTAACCAGGTCTTGTTCAGGAAATGATTAAAACATATATGTTCATCCTTGTAACAATAGATAATCTAAGAAGATCTAAATTGCAGAGTGTGTGCAGATATGAGTATATATTTTTCATGTGACAGAGAAAGATAGAGAGAAAGTGTGCAAAATGTGCAATAAAATTGAGGAGAGGAGAGATTAGAATTATAGAAGTTAAAAGAGAAAGACGAATAGTGTACAGAACTATTCCGCATAAATAGTTCTAGACGAAGCAAATTTTCAAAATATTCGACTGGTCGAGATTATAAGAAACATCGCTTTGGTTTGGTTTCAAAGAGTGATCAACAATATTTGCTGAAGAAAATTTCTCAAAAACTAAGATACGTAAATATCTATTCCACGTAGTCTTTGAAATTACTGGAAATAAGAAAGAGTGAAAGAAAGAATTTGTTAAGATTAGATAGGGAGCGCATATTAGTCAGAGAAAGACATAAAGTGACAACAAACATTCATATAAATATTTTGTAAAAAGACAGAGCCAACAGAAATTAGAGTTGTGGATGTTGCAAAGAGAAATATTAATGATAGTAACAAGATAAGATTTGCTCGCCAATGTAACTCTTCAATAAATCTAAAATGCAAGTGTAATGTGATTTCGAACAAAGTAAACATGATCATGCCATTATTGTTTATAGTGATAAAGTCTACCGAAACATATTTGAATATGGTATAGTATGAAACATGGTTTTGACCAATGTGCCAATTCACTCATACATGTACCAAATGCTTTAAAATAGAGAGCATGTGAAAAGACAGTCAAAGTAATTTTTGATACCAAAACGGTTTGCATGGTGGTCTAAATTTCGTGAAATATGCGTGTTGCTCATTAATTGTTCGTACTTTCAATGAATTTTACTTGTTTTATGTCTAACGGAAAACAATTGATATTATCAGGAAGATCTGATATGGTTACACTTTATATTTAAGCAATCGAATTAAGAAAGTCAGAAATATCACGTAGAAAAGAGAAAGATTACAAGAGATTCAACATGTCAAAAAGAGTGTAGAGGATTATATAGAGACAGAGTGAAATATGAAAATTGTGTCAGAGAGAGTATATATGTCATGTGTGTAGTTATATAAAAATATGTCGCCGCAGCACGCAATGCTCCATCAACAGTTACGCTTGCGGCAGTCTTACGCAAGCATACAAATGAATTCAGTCTTAAGTTTTGGTATACTCGTCTATTAACAAAATACTGTATGATAAGTCTTAATTCCTTGTTGTGTTATTCAGGAAATATTTTAATGCAAAAACAAAGCTAAACGATATAGCCGAGTCGATTATAAAATGATTTCACGGCGTCGTCTCTTTTGGAATTGTATTCATTTTTTTCAACACAGTCATAAAGATTCACTTCCAAAATATGTAATTTCAATTCATACGGAAAGGTAAAGATCAAATTATTGCGTAAGCTAAATTTCAATTCAGGTTTTTCAATACTATTTGTCTAGAGCCACCAAAATGAGCATCAGACTGAATTCATTGCAAAGGCATACTGCAACGCTGGCTAACCTATGGTCTCAAAGTTAGGGATATTTTCTGCGCCATGGACATCTGAAAGACAGAGCAGCAAAGATGTGTTAGTGATAGTTAACAACTTAGCATATAATTACGATGTATAATCAATGCAGCACTGCATGTACATATTGATATTATGTAACCAATGGTTAACAACGTACAATGCGTTGTTACTAAAACAAACGTAATTGTAATTTGTTGATTATGCTTCAGAAAGCTAAAACAAACATAGCATGAAACTTGAACAGTAGTAATTGGCAATCTACATATAAAATAAAAAAATATATCGACGAACAAATTGATATCAAGATAAACATATTAAGCCATTCGTTTTAAAGCGTATATAATTTAAAACTATGAACCTAATACATGTACATTATAGAAAGATAATATTGAATGAATATGGTATTAATAAGTCGGGAAATGTTATAACGTAAAGAAAGATTCCAAGGAAATACACAATATGATCTCATTTGTCTCAGGCTTCGTATTTTCACCTAGTACATACAAGGTGTTTCATAATATATGATACACTTTCAAATGAATTCAAACTGTGTTCAGTAACTTCATACATTAACAATTTATATACCATTTTGAAGAAAGGATTATGCAATTTTATGCAACATATTATTGGGTGACTATCAAGACGTCAAAACGTCACTGTTGACGTCATCTAACAGCAGACGTTTTTTCCGAAATCATGCTATCCAGTGAAAGATGCCAGGGAATTCTGGAGTTGTATTTTGATTGAAAATATGTTTTTACTTTAATTAGACGATTGAAGAAGATGTATCCATGTAAGAAGTCAGTCTGTATAATTCAGGTAAACGAAATGATTGAAAAGTTTGATGAAAAGAATTTTGGAAACGAAATAATAGCGAATTTCAAGAGACGGAATACCTTGTGACGTCAAAATGGACGTCATTTCAAGCAGAAGATGCAAAAAACTAACTGTAATTAATGGTGCTGACTTAATCTGTCTAATCTTACTATATGATATATGTCTTACAAAATTATATTATCTACCCTAACAAAGGATGCATGTATACTTTTTATTGATGCAAGTTTATATTAAGTATGCTGTATATCTATTTGAAACTGTATTATATACATGTATTATGAAACACCCTGTACATGTATATTAAAAAGAATCATTTAAGGGAATCCCGTTAATTTGACAATGTTTCTGTAATTGAATAACAATAATGATATCGTTGCCTTTCAACGAAAACCGCGTAACTGCAGCTTGTTTTAAGCTGCAGTTACGAGGTTTTCGTTGAAGAGCAGCGATTATGATACCCTAAACCGACACAAACATACTTCACTTAAAAGTGTAGATCTATGAAAAGTTTCATATCAATGTAAATATTGATGCATACAATATAATGTAACATGGTCATATCTCATATGAGATTTGAAAATGTCGTCACTGCAGTTACAATGTAAAAGTAAAATGAATAAATAAATAGGTAAATAAACATGTGTACTAAAATAATGTACAAAAAAGCTAACGTGAAATAACCAAGTAAATTAAAATACTAAGCAAATAAAGATAGACATCCACACGGGAAAGTTAATACAAATGAATTGAAAACACCATTTGATGTAGAAAATTATGTTATCATTTTCCTGTCTGTTATACAAGTATGTATCTAGACAGAGGTAAGTTTCAACGCATAATGGCTGCGTATGTCTATAAAACCACAATATTAATCGATGACATCTGCATATGTGTAATTACCCCACTTCTGCAATATTTTAACAAGGTTCACCTGACGAATATATATTGTGCTTTGTTACCGCCATATTAAATCAGTCGAAACGGATATACAATAATCTAGAGTCAATTTGACATGTGCACCATGTAATGGTGAACCCAAATGCCATAAGCAACACTTTTCCGTATTCCAGCTCAAACAAAATCATGTTTAAAGTTCAGGCGCCGGTTTCTCGAAAAATCTTAAGTACGTTCTCATGCTCAAATCTGAGCACCGTGCTCAAATCGCACGAAATCCACGTGAATTTCAATCGAATACCCTTCAACGTTGAAGAGTATCCCTTTGAAGTTGAGCATGTTCTAATGAGAATATACTTAAGTTTTTTCGAGAAACCAGGACCAGAGGTGCGTTCTTTAGAGCGAGATTTCTTGAGATTTCTGAAGATATTTAAGGATAAAGCGTTCTTTAGAGCAAGATTTTTAAGATGCTCAATGGGAGACGCGATTACCCTATACTTCGTGCGGAACCCCTCGGTCAACTCTGTTAAAACAATATAAAAAAGATTTTGCCGAGTTGTTCCGAACACTCCATAATTCATAAACCGCGGCGTTCCGAATGCTCCATACTTTATACAAATGACGTCATGATGAAGTCATTTGTATAAATATGGAGCATTCGGAACAGCTCGGTCAAAGTCTCGGTCTTAAAACGCTTTATCCAAAACACCTTAAGAAATCATAAAAAATCTAGCTTAAAGAACGCACCTCAGGTGTTTCGATCAAAGGTGCCAAAAATACGTAGTTTGGCAAAAATGAATACAAGTACATGTAAAATATACACAAGGAATGTCGCATGAATTGGACAAACTCTAAGCAAAGATTATTTAAACCAAGCGTGCCATGCCGTTAGGTTTGTGTAAATCTTCTACACTGTACTGTAATTCAAGTCAGTGTGTCGTAAGCATAGCATCCTACCATTTCTAAAGTTACAATTCGGGTGAAGTTGGTACATTGTAGAAAATGAAAAACGATGTACCCGAATTATGGTTCCATTTTGTCCGAGATAATATGTCACACAATTTCCTGTTTAGGAACTGTTCCACGATGTTCCGATGCTCAAATTATTTAAGGTAGTCTTCAACTAATGAGATTCGCAAGACGTCGGAATTAGTCGGGCGCGATCGAAAACATTTGGCGGTGGAACTCTCCACCGCCGAATGTTTACGACCGCGCCCGAATAGGTTCGGAAACAAAACGACGCCGCTCGAAATAAAGCTGATGTTTTATGAATCTCCAAATGGCGACTTTACGGGTATTCTACCTTAACCAACGTCCCCTTAAGGTTATCTAATTGGCAAAGTCAATTTTCTGATTCTTTCTAGAATTCGTTTAAGCAAGAAAGTTGCAAGAGAAAAAGAATCATTTTTATCAACACAGTCGCGATGAAGATAGATTACTAGGCGGGCGTTAAGTCGACACTTTCTGCTCCTTACAACGATACATCATCTTCAAAAATAATCGTAAAATTTTACACTTCGGTAATTTGCGGCATCGCTAATGGAAATGACGGCTCTGTCTCCATTTTAGGAGAGGCTTTTAGGGTAAACAGTTAATTCTATTTTGTGTTCTTGGTTATTTAGGCATGTGGCATGTCTGCAGCGCAGACGTAAAAATGGCAAATCAATCAGAGTCATATTCTTGAAAGTTTCTTTTTTGCGAAAAACAAGGATTTTTTTCGAAAAAAGTATTACAAGTACTAATTCGACTTCACGAAGGGGTCGACTTAAAGGGCAACACACGCTTACGTTTTCGCCTTTTCTCACAAGCATCAAACGAATACGTTATTCTTTGTTTTGTTTTGTTTTACGTTTACTTTATCGATCTTGTAGAAGACCGGAATTGTTTCGGGTATCGTCATTAAGGTACCACCCCTAATGAGATTTACGTGACGTCAGAATTATTCATGCGACGTCGTTTAACATTCGTTACGCATCTGAACATATTCGGGCGACGTCGAAAACGTTCGGCGGTGGAATGTTCCAATCATATTCTTCTTTTTTCTAAAAAGACCCCAAAATGGGATACAGAAAGCTTGAGATGTTCTTTGATTGTTTTTGTTTGTCTTTTTGTTGTTGTTTTGTAGGTTGTTTTTTTTTAAAGGAACATACCATTCCAATTTCATTTTTAAACTACGTCTTCATGCATAAAACTGGTTATTCTAATACGTATGAATGCTATCAGTTTTTTGAAGTTGTTTATTACATGTACATTTGTATTTATAAGTGAAAAATACGCCTTCAAAGTTAAGATAGAAATGGCAAATTACATATATAATTAATCCGAACAGTTGTGGACAACAATTAGATTGATTTTAGCACATAAATATATATTTCTCGTAAACGGGGCGATATTTTGGCTTGGAATTGTTCACAATTTTCAGAAGAAAATATGCATTTTCATATGAAAATAAAAGTAAAATTTATGAAAAAATATCTTGAAATTTCACTTTAAAGAAAGTTGTAGTCCGTAACACGCTCTTAAATTTTGAAAAGCCCATATCCACGGTGGATAATCACGTGATGCAATACTTTAAGAAAATATTCAATAATTTTGTTAATATACTAATTTGAATTCTGTTTGGAGGAGAGAATGTGGACAAACGTCACGCACTAGTTGGAGGTGGTTGATTTTTGAAAAATCAACTGATAAAAAGGTTATTGAAGATAAACCAAAACTTTGGTTTATCTTCAATAACTTTTTTATCAGTTGATTTTTCAAAATTCCAACACGTCCAGCTTATTACTGGCATTTTCCCAACTTCTCTGCTTTAAACCGGATTCAAATTGTTCAAGTATTACAAAAGATATTAAAGATTATCGGAAATTCCAAGTCACGTGATTATACACCGTCATATCGTCGCTCTCCTTCGCCAACCTCGTAACTACAGCGTAACTGGTGATGAACTCGGCCAAAGCGAGGGACCTTTTTCGCTACAACAAGGTACAGATATTTTGCGTTTAAATGTGAGTTCAAAGATCTGATTGGATACTTTTTTCTAATAACAATGCATTTGTTCTAAAAATAGACCGGGTTTACCGATGTGTATTGACAAAACGTCTGTGTTGTTATTAAATCTCGTAACTACGACTTTATCGAAGCCGTAGTTACGAGATTTTATAACAAAACCGACGGAATACTATGATCGCGAAAAAACTTCCCACGCTTCGGCCGAGTTCACCATCAGTGAGCGTGGTTGAAAGAAAGGCAGTGATATTTTGGTCGTCAGGAAAATGGTTGTCTAAATAGAATTCCTATCATTTGCATTTCTATTTCAAGCATTTCCATATATTTTTTCCGTAATCCAATGCGGTTTATTAAGTGCATGTTTTTGTAATTAATAGAACTGTTGATTATCGAGATTGTATTACATCGGTATCCTTTCCGAAACAAGTCCCCATTTAAAAAGGTGGTTTATAGTCTCAAATTTGAATGTTCCACGTTTCAATGACAATGAAGTTTTGTGCTAAAATTAGACTTGATTTACAGTTATGTTTTGATAAACCGTAGGTGTTGTTATAAACTCTCGTAACTACGGCTTGAGTCAAGCCGTAGTTACGAGATTTTATAACAACACCCACGAAATGATATTTCGCCCCTTAACAGCCAGAAGTGGCTATCAGCAGTTAAAATTTAACTGCTGATAGCCACTTCTGGCTGTCAAGGGACGATTTGTTTGTCCGAAATTACGTCACAGTTTACTCGATAAAATCGTTCCCTATTGGTACAAAATTGGGGAAGCTTTGAGACAAAAGACTAAGGTGCTGATTATCAGTATTTTCTCATTTTTTCCTGGGCTATAATTAATATTGATTTTAAAAAAAAGTCAATAGAAATTTTGCCGTCTGAAGCGGATTCAAAATAACAGTATATTGATCTGAACTTAAAAATTCGTCGTTTGGGAAAGGGATAATAAATTCTGGTGTATCGGGATACATTAAATGGCATATTAATTAGATCAAATATAGATTATCTTTTAAATGCCATTTTACCGTGATTAATGTATTCACACTGTATGAATGAGTGCACAATGTGTGTTCGAGTCCATTTTGATTTTAGATAAACAAAGTAAAAAGAAACGTTCAATTGCTTCGCCCAGAAACAGTCGAAACTCGTTTTCTCGAAGTGAAAGGGCCGTCAAAATACTTCGACATATCCGGAGTTCGATTCATTCGACTATTTTTGTTACCGATTAAGTAATGTCATAATTGAAACATAGAACGAAAGGGAAAGACATTGCTCTAAGCGATCATTGTAACATGTTTTCTCGATGGTTATATTTATTTCGAAATTATAGTCGACACTCGTTGTGTCGAAGTCAGAGGGGTCGTCAAAAAAACCTCGACATATCCGGAGCTCGACTCATCCGATTTTGATTATTTTCGATGAAAATGATATTCGACCATTTGTGCTGGTCATCATATGGGTCCACGATTGAAATATAGTAGGAAAAGGAAAGAAATTGCTCTAAACGAGCAATTGCTCTAAACGAGCAATTTCTATCCTTTTCCTACTAAATTTCAATGCCTTTATTTGTTTCGAGATTATTTTGATTAAACTGTTTGATAATCCATTGTTGAGGACGGGACATGACTTTCACTTCGACTTAAGTGGAATTTCGACTTATCCGATGTCGACATAACGAGTGTCGACTGTATATCGTTTGAAACTTTCGATATCCATTTATGCTGACGGGATAAGAGGTGCGTTTTTTAGAGCGAGAATTACTGTGATATCTTGAGATTTCTTAAGATACTTTAAAATAAAGCGTTCTTTAGAGCAAGATTTTAAGACGTTCAATGGGAGGTGCCATTACCCTATACTTCGTGCGGAAACACTCGGTCTACTCTTTAAAAAAAATGTGAAAGGGATTTGACCGAGTTGCTCCGAACACTCCATAATTCATAAACCGCGCTGTTCCGAATGCTCCATACTTTATACAAATGACGTCATGATGACGTCATTTGTATAAATATGGAGCATTCGGAACAGCTCGGTTAAAGCCTCGGTCTTAAAAACGCTTTATCCAAAACACCTTAAGAAATCTTAAAAATATCGCTCTAAAGAACGCGCCTAAGATTTGCATTTCGACTTGAGCAGAAATTCGACTTATCCGATGTCGACATGACGAGTGTTAACTTTATTTCCCATTCTTTGACAGAACGTCAACGTGTACCCCAGCATATAACTTTTTACTATTCTTGCCAAGTTTTTTAAAGTGACATTCCACATTTATTTCATTTTTTAAAAGTATAAGAAAAAGAAACGCAACAAAAAATAAATTTGATCATACGTTGTGTTTTTGTCTTTCTCAAAATTACTCTAACTCGAGTATTTTGTTCAATGCATAGTAAAACTTCATCATTTGACTTTCTAGTGTCAGAATTTCATCAAGGTCATGTGTTTTACGTGCCATAAATATGCGTTTAAATGAGAGTGTTTGGGTGTCAACATTAAATGCTTTTCTCGCATGCAATCCAATTTGACGTTAACGACTCCTGGCTGAAATTTGATTGCTGTACTGTCCATGAATAGCATAAACAATTTTTCTCGACAAGAGAATTTGTTTTCGTAGAAGAAAAACGCGAACGTTATGGTCCTGACGTCGTGACGTTAGACGTTGACGACCATTTTTGAGGCGACCGTCAGTTGTTCCGTTTGTTCTAAGACGTTATCTCAAGCAACATTTTGTCAACCGATGTACACCAAAGTCAGCAGCAACTGCGGGTTGAGATGGTCCATTCGTAAACATTAAAATTGCTACCGGATGACGTTTTTGAATATGTCGCAAAATGATATGAGTGGTATAATCCAAACGAAATTCATTGCATTTTGTCGAGTCGACGTGCATCTACACAAATCAAAAGAGTTTTATGTAAAGTTTGGGTTTTTAAAGGTTTGCACGTAAAAAACGTATAAACGTGTATTTTGACGTTATCTCACATGTAAGACAGGTTCTAATGTAAACACAAAGATCAATATCAAGATACAGTTCCCTGTAATCATCAGTAACAACTTTGACTCAATAACATTAAAGAATTAAGAGAAATTACAAAAAATAGTTGTTGCGTTTCTTCTTTCCTTTAGTATATGTCTTGATGCAAAGATTGTTTATTCTAATTCGTAGAAATGCTATCAGTTTTTTGAAGTTGTTATTTATAAGCGTAAAATACGCCTTTAAAGTTGAGACAGAAATGAAAAATTCTATATAAATCTGAACTGTTGTCCACAGCAATTTGTTTAATTTTAGCACAAAAATATATATTTTTCGTAAACGGTTCAATATTTTGGCTTTTCAGATTTTTCATAAGAAAACATGCTCTTTCAGATAGAATAAAAGTAATATTAATGTAAAAATAATTGTGAAATGTCACTTTAAAGTCACGGTAATTCTGTTACTATTTTATCGTTTTTAAAATTGAAATAGTAGATAGTCTTTTCATTCGGAAATGAGCAAATCCATTCCCATCTGGGAAAAATTGGGTGGGCGGGGAAAACATTTCCCCATCTGAGACTGTCTATCTACATATAACAAGTACAATATTTGCTCTGAAAATTAACCAACTCCCAAACGACAATAATTACACTTATCCAATTTCAAAACCGTTACAGTCGAACATTTTAAATGTTCATACAATTGAATATTTGGAAGGGTGTGACATATAAAACTTTGAGGATAAAGAAGAAATGCTAGTTACCAGTATTTTCATCTGTATCTGCTAGGTTTTCCCGTTACATATCTTGTAAAACTGCCAAATTCATTCATTGTTTGGAAAAGGGTTAAGCCGTGATCAAAGAATTACGGAGACAAGTTTCAAGTCGCCTTGGGAAACCGGCTTTTAGCGCGCGCTAATTCACGTCTTAATTGATATTGAATAGAAAATGAGCGTCAGATGGCTGTCTTGCTTTGCCTTAAAACCTTTAATTTTCGCTAAAGAGGCTTATATTGGAAAATACTTCATTCCGGGATCATTAGAGAAGGAATTATTATACATATCGCAGAAAAACCAATTTTATAAAACGTGTTTGCAATAAGATTAATATTTCAATATTTTTAAAAGCAAATAAGCTTTCCTTGTGTCTTACGACATACCGAAAAAAAACAACAGCCATAAATAAGTCAATCGTCACAGACAACCACGAAGTACAATGTCCGGGTCAACACAAAACCGTTGTAAGTGAATACAAAATCCATAAACACTTACAATGTTTTTTCACAAATCCACGTAGTAGAGTAACGTCGCTTTTTATCAAAACCTCGTAACTACATCTTAAAATAAGCTGTAGTTACGAGATTGTTGAAGAAAAGTGAACACAGTCTGGTAAACGAAGTGACAAACCAGGATTGTTTACAGTCTCTGTACCGGAAATACGTGTCCCGCATTGAAATGGCCATCGTCTTACAGTATTTGTTATATTACATTGTATTTGTTCTAGTCAACTCTGATGCCTATAATCTGCCAGGATTAATAAAATCTTGAATCGTGAATCTTGAGTCATTGCCCATGACCTGGATATACTTTTGTCAGATAGATTTCAGAAATTACAACGGAACAATCTCGTGGAATTTCAATCTTTCAAAGTTTTTTTAACATTTTTTTTTCGCACAATTTTCCAATCAAAAATTAAATATATCCCTATTGATTGTGTAATAGAAAGCTTGCTGTATAGGAACCTCTTTTTACAAAATTAATATGACAATTTCTTTTTGGTTATAAAAGAGGCATTGTAGACCAGGAATCTTTACTGTATGTGTACCGGAAATACGTATGCCTGTCCCATGGAAAAGGGACATTATTAGCATAGCTTAATATGTCGTATTTGTTAAGTTGAATATGAACGTCTTTTGTCTGGTATTGAAATTATTGAAAATAAATAGGGACATTTCGACATGCCCAAGCGACATGATTTGTCTGTGCACATGTACATGTAAAAATACTGTAATACAACATGTACATTAAATCATGCACAAAAATCACAATTTGAACTTATGTCTGTTTTTCAACATAACTCTCGGAACCACAGCTAAAAAAGCTGCAGTAACGGGGCTTTTGTTGAAAGACGACTTTGCACAATTTGAACTATTTATATTTGTTTTGTCTGGTTAGCATTTTTTTTTAATCTGAAATAAAAACTTGGCAAGACTCAGAGAAAAATCTGTCTGCATACATGTTACAAAGCTATATAATATATACTTTAAGAGAACGTATAAACCTATAAATCAACTTTGTCTGGTCGATTTAAAAGCAAAACTTACATAATTTAATCAAATTGTTTTCCGAGACAAAAAAGTCTAGCCGCCAATTACAATCGAAATGTTTTAGTTTTAAACAAACTGGAAAATGCTACCTTTATCATTAACCAAGTTTACAGTACATTTTTTCCCTAAAAATGGCATTTTCCTGGCAAATCATTTGTTAACAAAAGTACAGTATGCATTGCAACATTTTTTCATCGTAACGTAATTAATGATGGTGCATAATGGTCCCAAACGTTTTTGACTAGGCCCATATGTTGTCATTCATGTACATATGAAAGAAATTTTAACCAATTGCACCCGTTTTCCAGTCATTGTACTATTTTTTATAATACCAATGTACCTCTACAATGGAGATTTCTTACAAACTACAGCATAAAAGTTCATAAAATGATATTGTGCTTATCATTAGGCCTATTTGGGGGACAGAAAAGTATGGACGATCTAGTAAGAATGGTGAGTTAAGGGTTCTATTTTGAAATGAGAGCATTTCTTGTACACATGTTTTCTTCGACATTTACAACTCAATTAGCGTATGCTACGTTCCAGAAACATTTATAACTTAATTAACAGTCTAGCTCCACAGACCAAATACAGTGGAAAACTACATGTACTCTAAAGGTCATTCGTCAGACGTTACTTTACTTTAAACATATCTACTTTACCGGGACGAAAGCTAGAATCTTTTTTTTTTCGTTCTCTCTAAATTCTGATTCCTAGGCAATATATCAGCATTCGCTCCTAAATGTATGGTACATTGAAGATCAATTTCCGATAACGGGTACTGACGATTTGGAAATATTGTTCTGTCACGTAAACACATTTCTTTAGTAAACAAAACTTCAACTGCTCATATACCTAACGAGGTATTCATTTTTTGTGTTACATTAGTACAAAGACATCATTTGATTCAAAACACCAAAAGTTAATTAATGACTTAACATTATGCAACGTTACGTTTTCAAAATTTTTAAACTGGCATAATTATATATCGGTCATTTTTACAGATACAGCATTGATACATGTAATTAAGACATGCATACTTCTTAACATATATCGTCGGTGTAAATGCAAAACCTCGTATGTCGATTGGTACGATTTTCAAAGTACAAACTCCTGTGCCCTGTGTAGACAATTTTTGCAGGTTTTGAGATATTTTGATTGATCAGTATTATTGACACATTATTTGTGAAAAATATGTCCAAATTTCAAGTAAGACATTTCAGTTTGGGAAAAGTTAATACACTTTTTTCCCTCCCCTTTAAAATTTTCCAAAACCGAGATACGAGGTTTTGCATTTACAACGACGATATGCAACGTTACGTATTCTCATTTTCATTATTTTAAGAACAAACCCGGATGAATGAAACAAAGGCAACAAAGAACTTTTTGTCTAAGAAATACATTTCAGCCATTTCCTTGTCTTCCATTCAAGCACAAGACAATTCCCGAAAATAGGACAGTAATAGATCTGCGGGTTCGCTCTATTTTCTTCAGTTGATGAATGAAATTTTTGATTGCCTTTTACAACAAGCTCGTGGTACAGTTTGCAAGCAATTTATCTACATCTTAGCCTACTACAGGATGTTAAATGCAGCAAATTGCACCGGGATCTGCAATAAACTGTCGGAGTAAAAGACATGGGTCATATAAACGGGGTTTGTTTGTGTTATTCCAACGTCAGCAGTTTCCCTTTGCTTTGCAACATATATTTAAGGTAGAATATCCGCAATGTTGCAATTTGGAGATTAATAAAACATCAGATTTTTCCGAGATTCGTCATTACGTATCCGAACCCATTAGGGCGCGGTCGTAAACATTCGGCTGTGGAAAGTTCCACAGTCGAATGATTTCGACGTCGCTCGAATCGCGAATCTCTTTATGGGTGGACTACCTTAAGACAATGTCATGATGACTGTTTCTACATTATAGTCATGATTATTTTACAAGAGTAAACAATATGTTACGGTCACTATTAGATACACATGTACCAATACACTTCGCGCATTTCAGCATGTAACATTGCCGTTATCCGTAACAACGCATATTGACGCAAAAATCCGGATTTCTAGAATTCTGAGAATCCTCATCCATCGCCTTGTTACGGATTTTAGGGATAAATTCAGTAAGCTTCACAATGGAAGGGATGCATTGCTCATTCAATATACAAACATTTCCTCTACAAAGGAAAACGCGGATTTATTTTTTTCAAGATTTAAGGACAAACACATATTGCTGATTTTACAAGACAAACTGTAGTTAGAGTTTTTTTTAACGTAACGGTTTTATATTCTATGAAAAACGACAAATGTTGATACATTGCCTGAGTCAGTGTTTAATTTGCTGTGTGCATTATTCGGTCTGCAATGGACCCAGATGTATTTGAATATGTACAAAAGAATTTTTGTTAAGACCTTCTCATAAATAAGAGCAATCGTTTCAAAGGCTGTCAAAATAGAACCTTGAATGAAAATCTAGAACGGATATTTTTCGTGGAAAAAATATTTTTGGAAGACAAAAATAAACTTGGAGTTTCTTGCAACTTTTGATCATAAAACAATGTTCAGCAGATACATAGTTTCAAGGAAAATGCATGTGAATGTAAAATTTTCCGTTATACGTTTATTAATAATAAAGTTGTTGTTGTTTTTACATTTTGTTGTTGTTGTTGTTGTGGTGGTGGTTATATTTTCCGAGATATATTCCTGTAGAATCAGAGAGGGTAAAACCGCTACTTTTCACGGCTAGCTACCTCAATAATGTTTGTGCGTCTAGAGACTACAGGACACCAGCATAAACTGATAACATTTGGAAAACACAAAAATGACATTTGACCATTCACTGTATTTTGTTGGTCTGTAACTAAGTTTTGACAAAATGTCATTTGCAACATAATCCATTTTCTTCGGAAACAGGAAGGGTAAAACCACAGCTGTTTACGGTTTACTACCTTAATAATATTAATTTTGTGTGTCTCGGGACTGCACGATGCCAGCATAAACTGAAAACATTTGGGAAACGCAAAAATGACATTTGACCATTCACTACATTTGGTCATTTTGGTATCTATGTTTTGATAAAATATCATTGGCAACACAATACAGTCATTTTCTTCGGAAACCGGAATGGTAAAACCGCAGCTGTTTACCGCAAACTAGCTCAATAATGCTTGTGTGTCTACACGGCACCACCATACACTTACAACATTTATAGAACGCAAAAATGATATTTGGCCGTTCACTGCATTTGGTCATTTTGGTACCTATGTATTGATAAAATATCATAGTCAACACATCCATTTTCTTCGGAACCAGGAAGGGTAAAACCGCAGCTGTTTACGGCTAACTAGCTCAATAATGTTTGTGTGCCTTGAGACTACAAGACACCACCATAAACTGATAACATTTTGGGAAGGCAAAAATGACTTTTGACCATTCACTGCATCTGGTCATTTTGATATCTATGTTTTGACAAAATGGATTGGTACACAATACATTTTCCTCGGAATCAGGAAGGGTAAAACCGCAGCTGTTTACGGCTAACTAGCTCAATAATGTCTGTGTGTCTTGAGACGATGTCACCATAAAACGTTGTCACCAGTGAAAATAACGCTACTTTTCTTCTAAAACCTCGTAACTACAGCTTGTAAAGCTGTAGTTACGAGGTTTTTGAAAAAAAGCGAAGATTGTTATTTACTAGTAGGTAATGAATGCACCGAATAAACCCTTTATAATATAAATCTAGTCTCCTATTAAATGACTGTCTGTAGGAGAAATATGCAGATCCACTGGTGGTGAACTCGGCCAAAGCGATAGACGTTTTTCGCTACAACAAGGTACAGATATTTTGCGTCTTAATGTGAGTTTAAAGATCTGATTGGATAGTTTTTCTAATAACAATATTTTTTTAAAAAAATAGACCGGGTTTACCGATATGGATATGTATTGAAAAACCGTCGGTGTTGTTATAAAATCTCGTAACTACGGCTTTATCGAAGCCGTAGTTACTATATTTTATAACAACACCGACGGAATACAATGATCGCGAAAAAACGTCCCACGCTTTGGCCGAGCTCACCACCATTGAGATCGAGACAAAGATACAGAAGGTGAGAATAATTTTAGGATAAATAGCGTTACACGTCATCTTTTGTTAATAGTGTAAAGAAGGTTGTAAGATTATTTTCAAATTTACAAAGTCTAACTTGTCCTTTCTCTAAATTGCCCTTTCTCGACTACATGTTGTATTAACCGTATCTTGGCCAATGCATTCCAATTCTAGTATGGAATTTATTTCTTATTTCACTTTCCTACATAAACGGCATCTATCTATGGATTGTCCCAAAATGAATTGACTGACAAGTATAAAACTCAACCGCAACTGATTATAGTGATATTGTAATGTATCCCGCATTCTCCACAATTAACTTTACTTGAATATATAAAGTCCATGTTCTCATGGACCGTCTCACTAAATATATTCCTGAGGTCTCCTTCAGCAATTCCCTGATCATTTTATGATCAATTTGTGGATTAAGTGAATATTAAGAATTCCCCTTTGGAGACATTTAGCTTCTAGTTCACCCTTCTATTTTGTTTGTCCTTTCGTTATGAGACGAATAAATACCCTTAACCAAGAAGAAAATGTTTGCAGAATTGCATTTTTATTGTTTGATCTTGCATGGTTGTCGTCATAAAATCATTCGATCGTTCTTGATGGTAAGTCAAGCAAATCACTTACATCAAGTTCAAAAGCTGAGTAATTGACCAAACGCCGACTGTCAATCAGAAACGTCGATTAGCCAATGGACGATCAGAAAAATGTCATGCCCAGTTGTTCTTCGTTGCACGTGTTATTGTATCGATTTATCGACTGACAATCAAAACAATCGACATGCCAATGGCAAAGAATTTTGTGCTAACAATAGACTAGGTATTCCGTTATGTTTTGATAAACCGTCGGTGTTGTTATAAAATCTCGTAACTACGGCTTAAATCAAGCCGTAGTTACGAGATTTTATAACAACACCTACGAAATACAATTTTGTTTGTCCGAATTTTACGTCACGATTAACTGGATAAAATCGTTCCCTATTAACGATCACATACCCATTGTTTGTCTTAAATTCTATGTTGGGCGGAGCGATCTGTCGATTGGCGTTTGGTCAATTAACATTCGCATACAATGCTGTCGCTGTATTCATAAGTTCTACTAACCATTGCAACAATATAGGGTTAATTCACCTTTTTGAGGTCGTTAACATTCTCAGAGGCCCAAAAAATACGTTATCGACCGAGACCGAAGGTCGAGGTCGATAACGTATTTTGTGGGCCTCTGAGAATGTTAACGACCGAAAAAAGGTGAATTGACGCTATTATTGCATAAAAAGCATGAAATTCCAATGATAACTTACCCCAAACCCCTTCATATGTGCAAAAAATGAACCGAGGTGAGATAAGAAAATGTCCGCCATTGTTGTTTTGTTCTGATAAATCTTCCGAGAATTTTTTGTTATGCGTGACGTCGGTAAAACGACGTTACGTCATTATTTGGCGCCAAAAGGCGAACGTCGCTTATTTAACGTAAGACGTTGAGAATTTTGCGGGAAAAGAGACAATTGTTTATTTTGCAGGGTAAAATCGAGGATATTTGAGTGCAAAGCCGGTCCGATATCGCACTGAATATAGACCGGTTTTCACGATATCGGACCGGTTTCGTCCCGTTATTCAATGTCAATAACGGCCTAAAAACACACATCTTATGCAATAATACACAATAAATGTTAGTTAAGCTGCCCTTGCATTTGCATCATCACTGGTCAAACATTTTGGATTTCAATGAGTCACAATATGAATGAAGGAGTTTGAAGTTTTAAAAGATAAAATGTTAAATATATAGTTCGGTTTTATTTGTATTTCCGAGGAAAAGTGGACCATATCGATCCAGACAAGGCGTTACTGTACTAGTGTAAAACACTTGAATTTTGTCTCAATAAGAGTTTATGTCTACATCTTAGTATTTTTAAAAACATTAATGACTAATAAAAGGGTAAAGCGTTTCGATAAAAATAACATATTTAGTATACCTCACGATAAATGACCTGGCAGAGCAGTCCATGCTAATCGAATGGAATGCTCTGCCTGGTCAATTCTCGTCCTCTATACATATAGAACATAAAGACGTATAATTCTTTCAAAATTAAATGGGACTAGTTATAGCTATCAATAAATGACCTGGCGGAGCATCTCTATTCTGATAGTCTAAAACAACTGGTACGTTTTTCTTTTAAGGTAAGAAGGGCCTAATTAGCACAAAAGAGCCAGCGGCAAAATTTGAAAAGTGCCAGTAATTCCTAAACTGTGTTACATTTCCATTCCAAATACAAACATAAGCATTTTGTACGGTTTAGAATTTTGAATTAATGCATATTTATGGAAATATTTGACAAAAATGTTCAAAATTACCTCCCTTGCATATGAATATAGAGTAAAATGATATTTGTAAATTATTTTCTTCTTGAAGCATAATCTTGAAATCCGGCACGGTGAATCAACTTATGTGAAGTGTATTTACAAGTGTGTGTAATTTGATGCATTTCTTATGGCTAGAAAGTGGTGTTTTTCATTAGGCACTTTATACCTTAACTTTGAATGCATTATAACATTATGTTAAGCAAAAGAAATAAGCACTCCCGTTTTGCCAATGCTTTCACTTTCGCCGATTTCAAAACTTTCAGTAGTAATCGTTTATCGATGGGGAGAGAGAATATTTTTAAGGGACAACGCTCCAGTATTCCTATTTCTTTTCCCAATGATAGAATTCAATTATATTTTTCTGTCGAAAGTACAAGTTATTACCAGTTGAAAAATGAAATAAAAACGGATGGTCATCGATCTTGTTTGGATTTTATAGGATATCGTATGATGACTTTTATTTACATATCAGACAAAGTGTCCATCATGTACAATACATAAACATATATACATGTTACAGTATATCAATGTAAAAATGTTTCGGTTTCCGGTTTTGGCGATTTTTTGGCAATATTTTGGTAGCTTTTTTTAAAGAAATTAAGGTAATAATGTTTTGGAGAAAAAACGTTTTCGTATCAAGTATAATAAGTTCATTTTACGGTCTTTACGAGTATAGAAACAGCAATGGGTTTGCTTCTGCAGTTTTTACACGTGTCAAGATCGTTTGTAAAGGATAGCAATTTATATTCATTTAGTCGCCAAATTCTACGGGTTTTACCGAAAATGATATACCCCTACAGGTCAAAAAGGGACAATTTCTAGGCCCTTTCAAGAGTTACGAAGATACTCAGAAAATGCTGAATGACATTTAAATAATCTTGAAAATGACGTTTAATTATTGTTTTACATTTATCAAAAACAGAAATTCTAAAATGTGTGATGTTAAGAATGCGTTAATGTATAAAAAAAAACATATTCACGCATTCAATTAGATCAACGATGCAGAATCGTTTTATCTCAAAATTTGCATTTTTTGTAAAATATTTGAAGTTCTATGTGACAGAATTTCTTAAAACTCCGTAAATGTATTAAGCAATATGTATTGGTAATTATTCAAGAAGAAAATTTATAGGCCCTCGCACTTATAAGTGAATTGCAGTATCGTTTATTATTTACACATGAATAAATTGACGCAAAACAGTGGTAAGGGCAAATACGCTTAAAACTGTCTCACTCTAAATCATCGATTTCAATTTTGAGAAAAGCAATTTCACATATCAAAGACGCCCTAACTGTCGAAAAATGGTGAATAGTAAGGATATGTCACATTGTCGAAAATCTGGTAGTGAAACATCCATGGTGCGAAACATTAAAGTTTCTACAGTAACGACCGAGTGTTCCGAATAACTGGAACATTGCCCCTTAATGTGGAGAGAGAATACTTTTTACGGTGTTGTATGATTAATTGGTCTAAACATGCATTCGACGAGTTACATGTAATAGAGTAAATATAAAGAAAAAATAGATTTCCGCCGTGAAATGTCAGAATCGTCTGCGCGAGGAAACAAACAGAAACATGTGTTATATTTCACATTCGTATATATTTATAGAGCATGACAGCTCATTGACACAGCCATCATTTCCGCTGTCCCGCACACTGTATTTGTAATACGTCTTATCAAGTCGACGAGAATATTAAAGCTGAAATCTTATGGATCTATTAATTCTAAAGGAAAAAATAAAGTTTAGCCGTGAACATGTCAGAATCGTCTGCGCGAGGAAACAAACAGAAACATGTGCTGTATTTCACATCCGTGTTTATTTATAGAGTATGACAGCTCATTGGCACAATCGTCATTTCCGCTGTCCCGCACACTATATTTGTAACACGTCTTATCAAGTCGACGAGAATATTAAAGCTGAAATCTTATGGATCTATTAATTCTAAAGGAAAAAATAAAGTTTAGCCGTGAACATGTCAGAATCGTCTGCGCGAGGAAACAAACAGAAACATGTGCTGTATTTCACATCCGTGTTTATTTATAGAGCATGACAGCTCATTGACACAATCGTCATTTCTGCTGTCCCGCACACTATATTTGTAACACGTCTTATCAAGTCGGCGAGTATATTTGGACTGAGATCATGAGAAAAGGGTCCTATAGGCTATTGATAACTGAATGGATCTCGATCAGCCTGCACATACGTGCAGTCTGATCTAGATCCATTCCCCTCTCATTGACACAATCGTCATTTCCGCTGTCCCGCACACAATATTTGTAACACGTCTTATCAAGTCGGCGAGTATATTTCTTCCGAAATCTGGAAAAGGGGTCCCTAAAACCATTTGAGAACTGAATGGATCCAGGTCAGCCTGCACTTACGTGCAGTCTGACCGAGATTCATTCCGTTCTCATTGACACAATCATCATTTCCGCTGTCCCGCACACTGTATTTGTAACACGTCTTGTCAAGTTGGAGAAAATATTATGTCTTATAATCGGTAAAGGGGGATTCTTAAAGCATTTGAGAACTGCATGGGTCTTGATCAGCTTGAAATCTATTCCGTTTTCATTGACAGTCATCATTTTCGCTGTCCCGCACACTATATTTGTAACACGTCTTATCAAGTCGGCGAGTATATTTGAACTGAGATCATGAGAAAAAGGTCCTATATGCTATTGAGAACTGAATGGATCCAGGTCAGCCTGCTAATACGTGCAGTCTGATCAAGATCCATTCCGTTCCCATTGACACAGTCATCATTTCTGCTGTCCCGCACACAATATTTGTAACACGTCTTATCAAGTCGACGAGAATATTAAAGCAGAAATCTTATGGATCTATTAATTCTATAGGAAAAAATAAAGTTTAGCCGTGAACATGTCAGAATCGTCTGCGCGAGGAAACAAACAGAAACATGTGTTGTATTTCACATCCGTGTTTATTTATAGAGCATGACAGCTCATTGACACAATTATCATTTCCGCTGTCCCGCACACAATATTTGTTACAAGTCTTATCAAGTCGGCGAGTATATTTCTTCCGAAATCTGGAAAAGGGGTCCCTAAAACCATTTGAGAACTGAATGGATCCAGGTCAGCCTGCACTTACGTGCAGTCTGACCGAGATCCATTCCGTTCTCATTGACAAAATTATTATTTGAAAAAAAATTCAGCTGTCCCGCACACGATATTTGTAACACGTCTTATCAAGTTGGCGAGAGTATTTGTCCTGATGTCAAGAAAAGAGGCCCTAAAGGCATTTGAGAACCGATTGAATCCAGGTCAGTCTGCACTTACGTGCAGACTGACCGAGATTCATTCCGTTCTCATTGACTATCATCATTTCCGCTGTCCCGCACACAATATTTGTAACACGTACTTTCAAGTCGACGAGAATATTAAAGCTGAAATCTTGTGGATCTATTAATTCTATAGAAAAAAATAAAGTTTAGCCGTGAACATGTCAGAATCGTCTGCGCGAGGAAACAAACAGAAGCATGTGTTATATTTCACATCCGTGTTTATTTATAGAGCATGACAGCTCATTGACACAATTATCATTTCCGTTGTCCTGCACACAATATTTGTAACACGTCTTATCAAGTCGGCGAGTATATTTGTTATGAAGACTGGAAAATGGGTCTCTTGAAACATTTGAGAACAAAACAAAATCAAGGTCAGATCAGAATCCGTGTTCTGTTCCAATAGGCGTTTTTAAGATGACCTTCAGCACCTTTAATAGAAGGTCGTTTATTGTGTTTAGATTGTATTAAGGCACATACTGGGATGTTCATGAAGACCAAATTTCAAAATAGATTTTGTGTGTGAATATTATGAGATTGTTCAACATTTACATTGGTATAAGCTCATTCAATGTTGTATTTCATTCAAAGATGCATCGTTTTGACACCATAATATAATCAATCAAATTCCTCATTTCCATAAAATGGGAAATCTATTGTGATCATTCTTATATCAGAATCAGTCGCACTGCATATATAAATGTACTCTCTTAAGAACAGAGCACATTATCTCTACATTCCATTTCGATAGAATGAGCTCTGTTCTTGCGGGGTCATTTCACGTCTAATTTCGGGGCCTTTGCGGGATTTCAGTATCCAATCGTTGGCTATATACATCAAAACAATTTAAAAAGCTGATACAAACTTTCATTGGCTGACGCTTCAAATTACCGGCTTCAGCCAAAAATAGAAGCGACGTAATGTATACGTAATCAAACAAGACCAAACTGAATGATTTTGATTCGATAATTCAAATGTTACTGGCTTCAGCCAAAAATAGAAGCGACGTAATGTATACGTAATGATCATGCAAGATAAAACTGAATGATTTTGATTCGATAATTCAAATGATGTGCGATAATTAGATTATGACGACCAAATAGGCTATTGGCGTACCGAAAACTGCAGAGGTCATATTTGATGGTTTAATCAATAGACCTCGGCTTTGGAGAGTAATATAAATGATGAAAGGAAGTCCTAATACATGTTAAAGAATAATCAAGATTCATAACAAAAGCCACAAAAATCCACGTATCGTCGGTGTTTTTGCTTAATATCGTAAATACGGCTTTAATCAAGCTGTAGCTACGAGGTTTCGCAATAATTTAAGCAAGGATTTGTGGAGAAGGGGATCCCGCTTAGACTTACATCTTAAGGTCGAGAATGTAAGCAATGCCATGTGATTCCTGTCTTACAGTCTTGTCCGTTACCCCGTCGCAATCTTCGATCTGCAACCACAGCCAAGGAAGTTCACATGTTTACTTAAGTCTCAAGGAAAGGGTCATCAATTTGTACCGTCTTTGTACCATGTTTCATTCTCTTTGATATTTCCCGCGGCCTAAATCAATATTCATTGTTATGGCTTCTTCCTTTTTACATCATAAATCGAGACCCTACAAGTTAATCCAATGATAATAATTACCGGACTTGTTTCCCCTTAAACGACTCAATGGAAACGGATCCCTGGCTTTCTAAGAAAAACAGTCCAAGCTTACAAGAAAAGTAAACGGTTAGATTAAATGGAATTACACGTCCCACTCAATTGCTAAGGTTATTTGGAGACGGGACCTTGTTTTAAGTCTTATCCGAAAGTCTAGAGGGGCGAGAGATCGAACTTGCGAACTTTTTGAACAGACATCAAGCATTAGATGGACGAGGTTGATTTTTGAAAATCAACTGATAAAAAGTAATTGAAGATCAGCCAAAAATTTGTGTTGATTTTCAATAACTTTTTTTTTCACTTGATTTTTCGAAAATCCACCACGTTCAGCTTATTCCTGTCCTTTCTCACATTCTCTGTGCCAAATCGAATTCATTGGCCATGCATTGTTAAAACTATTGATGATTTTCTGAAATTCTGAGTCACGTGATTATCCACCGTGTGAAAGCCTGGTGTTGTTTACGAAAGGATTATTTCAAAGATTCTTTTCGCTATGAAGCGTCGAATTCAACAAACTTCCATTGTACGTATTTAAATGAAGTTGGCTTGGGTTCAGAATTAATCCATGATTCAACCCGGAATTGACTCAATGTATTTAATCATGAACGTCCCGGAAACATTTATGAATACTTGCATTTCAATTCTGACTGCGAACCGTCTTTGAGAGTCCTTTAAAATGCATTGTAAACAAAAATTTTGGGGGATTCGAGAAATGTTTTTGCTTCATCCACAATACGTGGATATTTGCACTTCGTTTTTGTGCCATCGTATCGATAGTCCCATGGATAAACAGGTTCGAAAAGCAGTACTTCAAAATTATATATCATTAATACGATGGATAATCACGTGATACAATATTTTCAGAAAATTTCCAATAATTTTGTAAATACTGGACCGATTTGAATTCGGTTTAAAGCAGAGAATGTGGACAGACGTCATGCATTAGATGAACGTGGTTAATTGTTGTAAAATCAACTGATAAAAAGGTTATTGAAGATAAACTAAAATTTTGGTTTATCTTCGATAACTTTTTTATATGTTGATTTTTCAAAAATCCAACACGTCCAGCTTATTCCTGGCATTTTCCCACCTTCTCTGCTTCAAATCGAATTCAAATCGGTCTAGTATTAAAGAAATATTGAAGATTATCGGAAATTCTGATTCACGTGATTCACCGTGATAAAGTGAGTCCCTAACCTTATATAATATTATTTACTAGTACTTTACCTCTTTCCAAAACAACAAAACTTATAGGCGGTTCCGAATTGCTGTCGGTCATGAAATTGCAAGATGGGTATTTTAAGATTCATGGAATCATTTTCGTACATTCTAGCCTAAACATTCCATTATTTTCTTTTTTCTCGGTATACAGTTTAACATGCTGTAGAATTTACTGTACAGCCTCCATCTAATACACAGTCAATGCGTCCCTAATATAAATAGCTTGGGAAAACATTGAGGCAAAAGGAACAATGCTGGTGACCAGCATTTGTTCCTTTTGCCTCAATATTTTCTTAGCTATTTTGTACACAAATCCCATGTTTATAAACATTTATATTGTCGTTTGTAATAGTTTTCAAATGGACTAGTCTCAATTTTGCTGTTTGGGAAAGGGTTAACCAGGGATAATTGAAACATAAACTGACATCAAAGATGCCGCATTAGACGTGGCTTATCTTCAGTATGTTGACAAGCAATTAAGATAGGGGTGCATCATTTAAAACATTTTCGGGAAACTTAGTAGAACCTTTTCCCAAGTAAGTCATATTTGATAATTTTGACGAGTTGTACCTCGAAAAGACCTCATACTAGGACAAGAAGAAAGTAGATGGATAAAATAAGGGCTCATATGAAGCTACTGTATCTTATCACCAATGTGTTTTCATCAAATCTAAAGAATCTTCAATGCAGCTCTTTGCAATTTCATGTCTCTTTCCCTTCGCGAAGAAGACCTGATTTCGCTTTCCCCCCACCCCTCGGAGATAAAAATCTTTCAAATTCAGCTCTCTCACTGACGGTTTTACGACAATAATGTCGACATTGTAGAACAAAATGTGTACATTTGCATTGGTGATTGAATGTTATATTTGTTATAGTAATAACATGTCACATACAGTAAAGGGTTAATTAAAGTTATCTAAAACCCGACTAAGCTTAGTCTAGGACAGTCAGACAGCATTTGAAACAGAATGAACTCATGTGTACAAACGGAATTAACGACGGCGAAACACTGACTGTTGGTTATTGGGTCACGTTGGTTATTTCACTTTTTTTTTTATTTTGTTTTTTTTTTTTTTTTTTTTTTGTTTGTTTTTTTTTTCTCATTTTCTTGCTTTTTGTTAAGAACGATATGAATATGAAGACATAATACCATTTCCAACGATATGGGTATGAAGACATACATGTATACCATTTCCAAATTCGCAACGTTATACATGTACTGTTGTCAAATTTGAAGGAGGGTGCTGCAGTCAAAATAAGTGTTCGTAAAGATATGATTTTTGTAAAATTTAACTTTGGAAATGTTGAGGCAAAAGGAGAAGATGCTGGTTATCAGCACTTTAACAACTTCAATTTAAATTAATCACCCCATCTTTTCCCCTGTTATTTTTACAATTGCGATAACCAGTCTAATCTCCTACGTACATGCGCTACAAACATTCAGAATAAAAAAAAAATGAACAAAAAGTAGCATGAGAGGACCTATTGAGCTGGAATACGGGAAAGTGGATCATATATAAAGGAGAAAAAACAAGAAACCAGACCAGAGAGGACTGCTTTATACAACCTTATCAGGATCTATACTGTTGCGGAGATCTAGTTAAGAGGGAGTTAGGGTATTTCGAATGGCAACATTTCTTTTATTTTATACTAAACCCAATGTTGTGGGTACTAATTGGATTCTTCTCATCGATACGAATCGTCAAATGAGTACCCACAACATAGGGTTTAGATTTGAAAAGACAAACTTACAATGCACCACACAATCTAATCTGTTGCTCTACTGTTGGCCTAATCCGAGTTTTCTTTGATGAAATTTGCTCTTTGATATGTCGATTTAATTTAAATGAACGACACCAACATATCAAAGAGCGAATTTCATCAGAAAAAACTTGCATTACTGTTGGCCTACAAGTTATTTTATACACCAAAGTAATAAAGTCACCCCTAATGAGAATCAGATTAATTAACGCTATGTCGGATTTTTTATCATGCCACGTCTAAAGACGCTCACTTCGCTTTCGCATCTATTCTGACGACGTCGTTCTACCGCCAAATATTTACGACCTCGCCAGAATAATTCCGACGTCGCGTGAATCTTATACGGGGATGACTTACCTAAAGCGCTTAAGCCCCATAATCATAGCATCCCATATTCTAATCACAACTTACAAAGATATAAGCGAAGCGTGCGTTAGTATTGGATTGCATGTTGCACATAAAAGCATACGCATAATGATGACAAGTGCGTGCTAAGCAAAGCAAACAAATCAAACAAAATAGACCTGCCTGGTTCAGATGAGGAAATGCTTCCATAAACTAAAAATAAAGAAACCAAATATAACCAATGGGGTATGAGCATTCTTGGCATGACTGTAGTTGTAACACATATGACGCAAAATTTTACATTTGAAAAACGATCTGTAAGGGGTATAAAACATATCAATAATTGTAACTTTAAAAAACGAAGAATAATTATAGTAGGATAATACACAAAGCAAATATCCGGAAATATAAGCTAAATCACGTTAAAGCCAACAAAACAACGATTTCTTGTAACAGTCAAAATCATGAATAAGGCATAGTTCCATGAATGTATTAATTAAGAAATATCATTGGCTAATAAACTTGTGCTGGGAATTGCTAAACTGTCATGGTTTTAAGCGTTGTTAAAGTTTTCATAACATAGAACGTATAGCGATATTAAATATATATTGTATCATAATTATATTACTTATTGTAATCGTTCTATGACATTTGTAACAAAAAAATGACAATGATAAGACGTTAATAGATAACAACATTTATAAATAAAACCATGAAAAGAAGAGTTTAAACAAATTTTTAAAAAAAATATGTATAAGAGTAATGCAAAAATACATTGTTCGTATGCTAAATTAATCTATTATGCCTGCGAAAAAAAGGAACGTCCAGGTGAAATGGTTATTTCACCTGTACTGTTCAGATGGATATCATGATGCAGTCAAACTTCATGTGTTTGACTTATCTTAATTTATTGAAAATATCAGGCGACTAGATGGCAATACCACGATGCTGTGGTAAAGGCCTTTCTGAAGACCTATTGTCTCTTTATTTCTGTTGCCATGCATACAATTTATAAATCACAACCATCGAAATCCTACAATAAAGAGGTATTATGAGATGTTATTTATATCGAGTCCGTACTAAAACTGTGGTAAAGTACGTAAACATTTATAATACGAAAACTAACAAAAGACATTCCTGCACAGGGAGATATTTCTCCGAATATCTAGTAGTAAGGATAGACTATGTAATGTAATTACTATGTAATGATACAATGATATGATTCCTTTTAAAGTAGAGCAACCGTTCTTTTCTAAATGTTGGTCATCAGACTAAAATAAAGTTAAGATAAAGCAATGGATAGATGCGGATTCATTGTTCATGAATGATTTATCATGAATCAACACCAATACGACTCCTTATGAATTACTGAGCTGACCGTATTCTAAGATTTATTAGGGCTGCTTTACCTTTAAAGGAATTTCAAAGTTACGAAATCAGTGACTATGCTTACCTTGCTCCACAGAAAACGTGAGAAGAACCAGCATATGGAACATGGCGGCCGGGAGAATTAATCCGAACCAGGCACGAATAAATCCAACAAGAAGCATTTCATCCCACGAATGTAAACAGAGAAACGTCCAAACTTCGTCTTTCAACAACGCTCATAGACTTCTAGATCGTCTACGTGTTTTGTTTTCACTCAAAATTCCATTAACTCGATTCACGTGTACAAGTAGAACATATTCCAAATTGAAGTCTACAGTAGATCTATATATCGAAACAAGCACATCCACTAATCGGAACACTTCCGCATCCGGTATTTATCCGATTAATTGAGTGACATCTGCGTGATCCCTAAATTAGAAAAGATTAAGCGTTTTAGCGGGGAATTTTCTAATTAAGAAATAGACGTGTTTGTCAAACAAAATGAGAAAGAACAATGTTGAATAATATTTCTGAATACCTGAATATTTCCTATTTCCTGAATTATGATAATGCAACATGACTTCCTGTGTACCCGACTGTGACAGATGACATCACATGCAAATTATCAAGGGTGTGGCACCATAGACCAATTGTGTTTCTGTCGTAACATAGATTTTTGTATTAAAAACCTATTGAAAACAAGAAAAATATCAATCTTTACCCTAAACCTAGTTTTCTTTGATGAAATTCGCTGTTTGATATGTTGATGTCGCTCATTTACGAGTGACATCAACATATCAAATCAGAGAACTCGGATTATCTTTACCCTTTCCCCCTTAATTTATCGTTGATGTTTTAAAGAATACTTGTAATAGATTAGAATCTAGAACAGGTCACCTACTCGCTAGTTTTAATTAATTTCCATGTCAAACCAGGTGCTTTGGCATCGCTGAATTGTTCAGTAACTGATAATCTTGTCCTTCTGAAACAAAAAGAAAAACAACACATTTTAATACGTTTTACACTTCTGAGTAACATATAAGAAGTAAATGTGTGTTGGATAAAGATTTCTTAGTTTATCATTTTTAATCCAAACCCTATGATGTGGGTACTCACTTGAATCATCTCAGCAAGACGACTCCAATGAGTATCCACAGAGTATGGTTTGTGTAAAAAAATCATAATCTAACTATTTAGATTTTCCGAAACCCTTTACCCCCTCTTTTCTGCATCTTGGACTCTCTTTATCATTTTCTCTACAGTAATCTGGAAAAACGTTGAAATGACAATTTGCCATCGATGTAGATTCCATGTAAAAACGAAGAGACACTTCGATAATTATACGAGTGATTAAAGGTTGCCAAAATATAACGGAAATATCGTTTCGGAGACTTTAGCTAACCTCCCCCCTTCCAAGTACATAAATCTAAAGTAGGCCTACTCAATAGAAAAAAGCTAAATGTAATAGATAAATGTAAAAATGCTGATATCAAGTACCAACCCTTTCTGTCTCCATGATTTTCATACTGATTCAGTCGAAATGAGTAAAATTAGTTTGGGAAAGAAAATTATGGTGTTTCGTGACTAGAAGAAACACAAGGAAAGCTTACAAAACAGAAGAATGGCAAACATCAAACAATTAAGGTCTGTAACACGGAAAACGATGTACATTCGGTGTTCCAAATAGAAGGCTGTTGCAGATAACCAAATATTTATTGCTAGAGGCCAAATAGGTGTAGGTGTACAAAATAGCACAGAAAATATTGAGGTAAACGTAGAAAAGGCTGATGATCAGCATTTTCTTCTTTTGCCTCAATGTTTTCCGAAACCTTTTTAGGGGCGTAAAAACCAGTTCTTGTTTTGAAAATGGTAAAGGTCTGTTACACGAAAAACGATGTACATTCGGTGGTGGTTAAGTCCCGGCGGACCGAGTTCTTGAGAATGAAAAAACGTGTACCAAAACATTACAAGCAGACGAGAGGCTTTGAAAATTGGCAAAATGAAATGGAATAAAGAGAGACGTGGGAAAATGTGCTTCTTTAAAGGGAATGATACATTTTTGTTAAGGTTTTCCACCCATTTGAAGGAACAAACTAGTTCGTGCAATAGTTCGAGCGTCATTTGACGCAACGATATTTGACGATTGTTTCTGGATTTAAAATTTAAAATAATCGCCAGTTCATATTCATCTGTTTTGTATCTGCTTATGGATAAAATGACTTTAAAACTAGGACAATGGATGCTCATGGGCGGATCTAATGGGGGGGGGGGGGGTCGGGGGTCCCCCCTGGCATTGGCCAAAAATGAAATTTTGACCATATAAAAATTTAGTGTAACGTTACATATTTACTACATTTTAAGCCATAATTTGGGCTTAGACCCCCCCGGAAAAAAATCTTGGGCTTGGAACCCCCCCCCCCCCTGGAAAAAAAACCTTGATCCGCCCTTGATGCTAATTAGTAGTTTTGCCTACTGCAGAAACTTAAGAAAAAGACACCGACTCGTTATAAACCATTTTCTATACGTAACGACGGTAGATTTGTCCTAATTGAAACAAGTTGCAGACTAAACAGTAAAATGAAACTTGACTTTTATATATTAATTTTAAGGACATTGTGAAAGTGATATTGCAAATTCAAATGATCATTTTTGTTCTGACATTTCTCCTCTTATTTAGAATCGAGTTCATGTATCTTTTTAAAGGGACATTTCATCCTCATTTTGATTTTTTTAAAGTATGTCTTGATGCCAAGATTGATTATTCTAATGGGTATAAATGGTATCAGTTTTTTGAAGTTGTTGATGATAGGCGATAAACACGCCTTCAAAGTTGAGACAGAAACGAAAAATTCTATATACATCTGAACTGTTGTGGACAACAATTTGTTTAATTTTAACACAAAAATATATATTTCTCGTAAACGGCGCAATATTTTGGCTAGAAATTTTCAGAATTTTCATAAGAAAATATGCTCTCTATGATAAAAATGAAAGTGAAATTTATGAGAAAAAATTCTGAAATGTCACTTTAAGGACCGTCAAATACAGGGCATGTTTTTGAAAGGGTCAATTCTTAAACATTCATCAAAGGCACGGAAATGTTTGTTAAAGAATTCCCAATGGAGTAATCATAATAAAGATGACGCGTTCTTTGTTGGATAAAGGATAATGAAACAGTTATTTTGAAGAAACTAGGCTGGGTCATGAAAAGGGGAGCCAAATCTAACATTTTTATGGATCTAAATCAGCCTCTGCGTATGCACAGTCTGATCACGATCCATAATAATCTGTTATAATTTCCTTACAACCTTTAGAGTAATAAATGATGATAACGCGTTCTTTTGTTGGATAAAGGATAATGAATTTATTTTGAAGAAACGGAGAGGGAGCATGGAAAGAGGAACCCAATTAAATTTTAGATTATCCCGGATCTAAATCAGCCTGTGCGTATGCACAGTCTGATCACGATCCATAATAATCTGTTATGAATTCCTTACAACCTTTAGAGTATTGTATCAAACACTTCAAAACACACTGGCTTCAAAACAGAACAAAACAAATGTTTTACAGTATTTTTACATTAAACGATTTGATGACGATAAAAATTGCTGCAAAGTATCGGATAGATGCTTTCAAAATAAGAAAACAAAGTGTTTAACATTATTGTGCCTTTTTGTTTATGCATTCATACCCTTGTAAAATAATAAGAGATGTCAAAACTCAAAACATATTTTGTAAGATTATTGTCATTATTTATGATAGATAAAACTTCTTTCTATCCTTTTAATCTTTTCCTAAATATAATTAAATCCTTGTAATTACCTTATGATACGTCACTCTATTTTTCTTAATTTGTTATATATGATATGTATATGGGCCAGAGGCCAAAATACTAAATAAATTTGTTGTATTGTATTGTACAGTAATTAATGATGATGACGCTTTCTTTTGTTGGGTAAAGAATAATGAATCAGTTATTTTGAAGAAACGGAGATGGGGCATCGAAAGAGGAGCCCTATCCAATTTAAGATTATCATAGATCTTGATCAGCCTGTGCGTATGCACAGTCTGAGCAAAATATATAATAATATTTTATAATTCCCTATTATCTTTAGAGAAATAACATTGTATACTAAAGACGTGTGTTCTTTTGTTGTGTGAAGCCTAATAAATGGCTAACGTGTTTCTTGTAGAATCGGCGATGGGAGTTGGAAAATGGGGCTCTATTGCTTTTAAGACAAACGTGGATCTAGAGCAATCTGTGTAAATGCACAGTCTGACCAAGATCCACCTCGATCTCTCATATGAGATCTTTATCACATGTACAAATACTCGTAGATGATAAAAAACGATCTTTAAACAAGCAGTATTTACAAAGTTTGCGAAGAAAAATGATAGTCTCCTACACTGTAGTCAATATCTTCTCTATTAATTATTAAACATTTTCAATGAATCAAAAAAAGGAAAGGCCGTGTTAAACTGTTTACTTTAGAGCTTTGGACGCATTTGTAAAACATAATCAGCCGTACATAAAATACATTTTGTGTTCCGTTCTTTGAGGATTAAAAGCAACAATTAGATACCAAGCACTTCGTGCATCTTCGGGCATCATCCGTGACAAGGGAAATTAACGAGAGATAAACTAGTCAATTTTCGGACGTCATCCGTGGAATGCCCTCGTCAATTTCCGTTGTTACAGAAGACGCACGAAGATGCGCAGGGATCTTTAGTTATTGTAAGGTTAAAATCCTTAATTGTATAGTATATGTATAGGCCTACCTTTATTATAATTCCATCTAAAACAGAGAATGCATTATTTCATAAAATTTTACTATAATTTTATAATACTACCTCTTTTCCATTCCTTCAAATTACAAATTGCCTTGAATTCACACGCTAAATTCTAGCCTACTAAACAAAAACAAGTAGGGCGGTATGCACACAAAACGTGGCAATTGGTTTTTGCTGAGAAACGTGATACGAAAAACAAGTAAAAATATGGCCCGAGCTGATAAAATGATTCTAAACAACGAGTGAAAAAGCAAGTTTATCGCTGCTTCTCAACAAAAGTCTCGTAACTACAGCTTGTTTAAGCTGCAGTTACGAGATTTTTGATGAAAGGCGACTTTATGTATAACTTTTGATGTCATCTTTAGATTTGAAACAGGATTCATTTCAACTACATCAATTCTAAATCAAGCAAGAGCTGGTTTTGACGTCCATGGAATAAACATGTTATGAAAAGAATATTTTATATGAGATGCTGGCATGTACTCCTTTAACCTCAATATTTTCTATTCACAAACTTAATTCGAATTTCGCTATTTTTTTTTTTTTTTTTTTTTTTTTTTTTGTTTTCTACTATTTCTTTCAACTTTGACCATTTTGCGAACTCACCGTTTCGAAAAGGTTCAAAAGTATTTCAATTATCTTGATTAATCAATTGATTGATTGATTGATTGATTGGTCGACCTTGCCAGCTTTCGTGCTTGCTTGCATTCTTTCTTGCCTGCTTGCTCGTTTGTTTGCTTGCTTCCTTCCTTCCTTACAT
Source organism: Fragum sueziense (assembly GCA_963680895.1). NCBI lineage: Eukaryota > Metazoa > Mollusca > Bivalvia > Cardiida > Cardiidae > Fragum > Fragum sueziense. Next base: position 52,993,408 of record OY804598.1, on the reverse strand, counting down.
CCATCCTTCATTCCTTCCTTCATTCCTTCATTCATTCATTTTACGAAAGCGCATTTGCGGAAAAATATGATACTTAAAATAATGTAAGAAAACTGACCAGGGTCGATACTTTTCACATTTCCCATAAGGTCTCCTTTAGTTTGACGGTTCACATTCGGAAAATATTGAAAGTTTGACGACATTGCCGTACAAGTATATTTCACTTGGAGTAAAGTTTCCCGTTAATAATAACGCGATTAGACAGGAAAATGAGAAAACACGTAAAAACGGCGTTTGTCATTCTCTCGAGAAACAATTTGCAAAATAGTCTTGGAAATTAATGTCGAACCAGCAAAACTGTGAAAAGACAAAGTTGGAACAATTTGCGTTTCTTTTTGAAGCAACCAACACTTAAAAACGTTTAGTTGCTGAAGCATTTAGGCCAACGATATTGATTTAAAAAAAAAATAAAAACGTAAAACGGAGTTGTGATTTCCCACAGTGATTTCTACCCCCAAAAGACCAAAACATGTAAAAATTGATACACGTAGAATTGTTGTCTGTAACATCTTTGAATTTGGTAAAGTCTAAAGTTCTTCCATCGTGTAATGAGTTATTAAATATGAATCATGGCAAGAAATCCAGATCTATACATTACCGTGACTTGGAAATTTAACTGTTATGAGAAATATTCAAAATGGAATGCGGTCGCTCGGTTATAAAATGAGAACCACGATGTAATTCCATCGTTCGAATTCCTTAACGACAAAATTGGAAGGGAAAGCAATTTAGTGTCGTCTGCAGACTTTATTCGAAACTTTATAAGGCGGGACACGTCAGGGGGTCCGTTCGATTTGAAAATTATCCTCTGGTTTTGGAATATTGTTCCGTTATTATGGGCCGAACCCTTCGTCCTGAATTACCAAGAAAAATTAAGTTAATCATACCAGTTTTTTCTGAATTATGATAGTATCATTATTCATTTTGCTTTCTACATTTGATTTAAAAGATTGATATTACACAAGGTTAAATATCAACAAAAGCAATAGATCTTTTTGACAATTGAAACGTAAATAATTATGTTGTTTTGCTTGCTTTAAAGAATAAATAGCCTTGCTAGATTCTTTCATGATACTACTGATATCAGTGCAATGAGCATGTCTCAAGCTGTAGTTACGAGGTTTTGGAATAAAAGAAGCAATATATATGGCGCGGAGATTTACAAATGCGTCTTATACGTACCAATTATTAAGATATCTAATTCTCACATCCGTCAATGCTGTACGTTTGTCATCTTTCTGAAAAGGAGATGCATTGTAGTCAAATTAAACATTATTCAGCAATCAATTATGATACATATCGCGAAACAGTACTAGCGAAGGACAAAAAGAACAGATTTGTTTGCAAATATTGACCTGATATTGACCTTTATACATGAATACATTAAAATGTCACAGGAAAGAACATGTGTGAGGGTTGATCCAAACATTTGATGGACACAACACATGGAAGTTATAGTTGCAAAACGGATCCAGCCAATTTCTAGAAAAGTATAAGATGATTTTTGTTGATAATTCCCAAAATATAATAAAAAAATAATAGACCAAAATCAAAGTTTCTACTCTGTGGAGAATACATAAAGGTGATTAATCACGGCGCAATTCATTCGCAAACAACGCAACGGTTTCTGAAGAAGCATCTTTGTCGCGGACCAGTGTGCTGTGGAATATCAATGAACACAGACGAACACTTTTATGGCAGATTATTGCCTAAAATGTGTGTTTTCAGTCTGTTATTGGCATTGTATAACGGACAGAACCGGGCGGATATCCAGAGAAATCGTGCATTAATCGGCAGATTCACGTGCGATATTGGACCGGTTTTGCACTCAAATATCCTCGATCGGGGATTTGTTGTGAGTGCTTCAGAAAATTAAAAATAAAGCCGAAATTTTGTCATTTCCCTTTTCCGCGATGTAAATTTTTATAACCCCCCGGTCCCACTGAGCCCGATTTCCGAAATATTCGTAGTGCCTCGGGAGAACGCATTGTCACCGATTTACTACGACTTTGAGGCGACTTTTTCCGTCCATCCAAAGATGGGGCATATAGACCATTTTGTTCCGTCACCGCAGCTCATCGCTGAGAATATGGAGTATTCGTAGTGCATCGCCATTATTCGGTGTTCAACGCCGAATTAAACATAGCCAAATAGGCAAAATGTGTTGCCGAATAACCCCGACATACTAACCCGAACAACAACGACTTAGTACGAGGTACACCGATTTTACCACGATTTTGAAATCGGGAGAAAAATTTGCGCATGTTGAAATTTTTGTCCCGATTTATTTTTGATCCCGATTTGGTGCCGACTTTTATCAGGATGAACTACGAGTCTCCCGAAGTAACCCGATTTCCGGCCGATTTCTAAATTTTCGAAATCGGGATCAAATCGGGCTCAGTGGGACCGGGGGGTAAGACCCCATTTCCAGTTTACACCCCAATAAACTAGGTCTCCCAGTGTAACCATATCTGATGACGTAATTATAGTGACGTAGGTTTAATTCTTGGAATCAAAAAGTAAACAAACGGGCAGCTGACAGATTTTAAACTAAAAGTGGATTTCGTGGACATAGAAGGATAGAAATTAGAATTGAGTGGTTGTGGTCTAGGTCAAATGTGGTGGTAAGCCTATGTGTTTCTTGTTCTTCTTTTAGTTACTGCAATTTTTCCTTTACAACTTTGTTTTTATTGAAATGAACGAATGTCTGAAACGAACCAAACGGTCCAGAGATCTACCTCGGAAATTCCGACCTTTAAATTCACTACTCGCACTGAAATGAACGTTAGAATAACCAGAGTATGTTTCCAAAAGAAAACTAAGTCGAATATTGTTACTATTTTGCCAACCCAAATGAAGATTATTGTCAGTAAAAATGCGATGAAACTTGACTACATAGCTACACGATAAAAAGCTAACGGCCCGTCTAGTGGATATCGCACTTACTCGATATATGTCGAGTCGAATGCCGGAAAACTCTGGTGTCTGTCGGTGAAAATGTGGCTAAATTTTCACAAATTTTTTTAGTTATTCGTCTGATTTTATAACATTTCTTTGCAAATTATTCATATTTTATGCAATAATAGCGTCAATTCACGTTTTTTCGATCGTTAACATTCTCAGAGGCCCACAAAATGGGTTATCGCCCTCGACCTCCGGTCTCAGGCGATAACACATTTTTTGGGCCTCTGAGAATGTTAACGACCTCAAAAACGTGAATTAACCCTATAATGATGATCGTCTTTTTGATATTATGCATACAATATGAATCATGCTTATTAGCAATTTCTTATTTTCTCTCTATGCCTCCCGAAAGTATTTCTTCTGGGGCCACCAAAACAAGGTCTTTTTTCGGAAAGGATTAAGAAACTCCTCTTCAAACAAACATGTACATAAGCCCAAATAATGAAAAAAATCACAGACATACATGTAGAATAACTTTGTTTCAGATTCATATACACGTACTGTCGACATTCGTTGTATGGGAGTCAGAGAGGCCGTCAAAATATATCGAAATACCCGGAGTTCGACTCATCCGATTTTGTTTAATTCCGACCATCATAATTGTAACCTCTTGTTATAAAATTCCAAGTACATTCATAATCGTAATATAGCAATATATCTGCCTTTCCTACGTAAAACTCTATGGCTATCTATAGTCCGAGATATTTTTGCTTCATATTTTCAATTTCCCTTGAAGACGATAGGACCATATTTTCAACTTGAATTAGGCAGAAATTTGACTTATCCGCTGTCGACACAACGAGTGTCAACTGTATATGAATCTGAAACCAAGTTAATCTGATTTTGTCATTCTTTTCAGAAAAGGAAAGCGTTGTGTACTAGAGAATAATATGTCCGCATCTTATAAAAAAGTAGGCCCTTAGATACATGTAGGGCATTGTACATATATGTACTTCATTGTTTACTGTTCTAAACAAATTCTCATTTAAACACTAATTCAAACAAACATGTACACTAGCCTCGGGAAACAAAGAAATCGTTAGTAGACAATTAACTTTGTTCTGTTCTCTGTGCCCGCATATGGTTAGACAAAATTACGTTCTTCCCTTGTCATTTTTCATTACGTTTCCCGTTGAAATATATTTCTACGGTCATAATATAATATACACAGGAAGTAATATATCTTTCGTAGTAAATTCCCTTGCTTCTTGTAATTTTACAGTGGAGTTTTATGAAACATGGCTATGTAGTCTTGTGCACACATGTCGAACATGTCGAAAATCTGGGGTGCGTTCCTTAGAGCGGGATTTTTGAAGATACATTAAGATATATCTTAAGATGTTTTGAGATAAATGTTCTTTAGAGCGAGATCTAAAAGCCACTGAATTAGGTGTCATATTGTGGCATGTACTGTTTTCTTTTTACGGAAACTCTCTGGCAATTTTGAAAATACATGTATTATAGTCTATTATGAATAGACGAGAAATCGACTGAGTTGTACGAATGCTCCTTAATTATTTAACCGAGGTGATCCGAATATCACATGCTTTATTCAAATGACGTCATTATGACCTCATTTGTATCAAGTAAGAATTATTCGGAACATGTCTTTTAGAATCTCAACCTCCATATAACAGAGGTACGTAATACCTGCCATAGCAAAAACACGATATGATGGTATGATCACATGATATGTGTCAAGAGAGTGGATTGTTTGACATTCTCAGCAGTTGTCGGACTCACGAAAGTCAGCCGAGTTCTGGCGAATGGAGAATGGGTGTGTCGTAAAGATATTTTCACAATATTTGTTTCTATATTGTTTTGAAATCCTTTTCCTGTCTAGCTCCTAACGATCTTAAAACATTATCAAAACCTTGTTTACACTTACATTAAAACAGTTTTTTTTAAAAAAGTTGAAACAATCAAAGTCATGATAATTCAATGTTGTGGTAGCAGAGATTTTATCCTAATTCAGGTTAGATAACTGCGAAGGATATTGTCGCGCGCTTACAAACGCTGTATCTTAGGCCCTAAACATCTTTCATCGTTGCCAATGGAAACCGAAATGAGACCACCAAGTTGTTTCGAAGAAAATATTTTTCGCAGAAACATTCAAGACTTAGTATAGAAATATCTCACATGGACCATTTTTTCTCCTGTGTCTGCTACAATTTATAGATAAAACTCGTTGTGTCGAGGTCATAGGGGGCGAAACTTTATATTGATCTATCCGGAGTTCGACTTATCCGTTTTTTGTTCGGTTTCGACTAGTAAATCCATCATTGAAATATAGTGGAAAAATGAAAAGAAATTGCTCGAAACGAGCAATTTCTCTCATTTTTCTAGTATATTTCTATGGCTATATTTGTTTCGATATATTTGTTTAATATTTGCGGGATTCATTGATAAGGACTGGACCACATTTTCATTCCTATTTAATCCTTTCCCAAACAACAAAATTTTAGGTTGGTCCACTTCAAAAACTGCCACATATGACAAAATGGATGTTATTAAAGACAGGATTTGTGTAAAATATGTCACAGAAAATATTGAGACAAAAGGAGAAACTGCTGGTTATTAGCGTTTCTTCTTTTTGTTTCAATGTTTTCCCAAGCCTTTTCTATTAGGGACGTTAAAACCAGGTCTTGTTTGTGAAAGGGTTAAGCAGAGAACCGACTTATCTGATGTCGAATTACCGACTATTTCAAATAAAGGTAGGCACTCTGTTTGCTTTTTATTTATTTATTTTTATTATCATAATTATTGCATTCATTTTGAGTGACGGTTAAAACTATCTTGAATATATAAATAATTTTTTGTTGTTCATTTATTAGAATTCAGTAGAAAGTGAGTGAAATAAAGTATTCGACACGATTAATTTCTCCTTTTCCAGCCACATTTCGACGGATTTATTCATTTCAAAACTCATTGTTTAACCATTTCGTCGGTGTTAATGCAAAATCTCGTATCTAATTTTTTGACGAATTCAAAAACGAATTGTTTCAAGCTGCAGCATCGAGAGTTTCGTTGAAAAGCAACGATAAAAAGAACAGATTGAAAAAAGATAAAACAAAAAAGAAAAAAAAAGAAATCCGAATATTTCTGTAAATCTTTTTCTCTTCTGGATCCCTGGTTCATGAATATTTGATTCCCGGCTTGTTGGTTTCGGTTAAATTTACTATGAGTAATTGTTGAAAAGGCCGGGAACAAAACGCAGGAAAGAAACAGTTATACTTTATCTAATTTGTAGGAAATGTTTTATTTTTCGACGTTTTTTGTGTGTGTTTTTATGTCTTTTGTTGTCTTTGCTAAACTCTTGTAGCCTTGAAATTATGCAAAATTTATGCAAAATACAACATCATATTTTTTTTAAATAACTAAATAATTCATTAGATCTTTGATTAAATGAAATAAGTGAAAATGGAGAACAGAAATGATCAAATTATTAAATTAATTGATAGTTTTAACATATTACTTTTGAATTTTCTCTTTCGTTAAATACTTTTTCCATTTTTTTATTCATTTCCTGATTTCCGAAAAACACCTTATAGTGATCAGCAATTTCAATTAATCATTTTACCAAATAAGTAGTGAAGTCCCGAAAACAATAGGCTTGGGAAAATTGGGATAGAAGATAAAAAATATCATTGTCAGCATTTTCTGCCTTTGTCGCAATATTGTTCAGTGCATGTTATTAACAAATTCTATGATAATTAACATCCATTTTGTCGTCTTAAGCCTTTCCCAAACAAGACCTGGTTTTGACGTACCTAATAGAAAAGCATTGGGAAAACATTGAAACAAAAGAAAAAATTGCTGATAACCAGCAGTTTCTCCTTTTGTCTCAATATTTTCTGTGCTATATTTTACACAAATCCTATCTTTAATAACATCTTTTTTGTCATTTGTGACAGTTTTTGAAGTAGATCACCCTAAAATTTTGTCGTTTGGGAAAGGGTTAAACAAATCTAAATTGGATCTGCCTATTTTTTTCAAATCTGGAAAAGGGTTAAGCATAATGAAAAGTCCACTGGATGTTGATTCGTAAGAGTAATTAAGTGGAATTTAAAAACAGACATAGAAATCAAACGAAACATGATATATGATAAATAATTAAAATGAGTTTGGTTTTAGTATAATAACAGTTACTGCTACTTTTATTCAATCCAAAATGATTTCGTGATTTTGAACCGCACTGCCTTCAACAGTTTAGTGAAAAATGTCGTTTAATTTATGAAACATCCCGTAATATTTTTTACAGAAATCGCTGAATTTTTAACGTTTGAGTAACAATCTTTGAATAATCAAATGAAGATAACATTAATAATAATAAATATTTTGTGATAAAAGAATAAACGACATAGAATTAAGAAACACATATTATGAAATATTTTTATAAATGTATATCCAACGTGAAATATGATCCAAAAATAAAAATTGATTGTTTTAATCATTTCTTCTAATTCTTAAAATGATGTTTTCAATCGCTCTTCGGAGGACTGTAAATTCAAGAATAGTTTCAGAAAATCATTAGGAATTGCTCTTTCTGGTGGCGAGGGTTGGCTCGGAATTGAGTTAATTGCGATACAAATTCTTCCTCATTTGTTAAACGTCATGAAAATTAGGGTAGCGGCGATTTACTTGTCCGTATGATTTGTAAGGTATTGCATACCAATCCCTTTTACCCTTCGTTCGCAGAAGCTCTTTTAGAATTCCGTTTTTTCAATACCGGATATTTTTGAAATTTGAATATGCTTGAGAATGGAGACAGCATTGCTGATTTTCAACGAAAACCTCGTAACTGCAGCTTAAAACAAGCTGCATTTACTAGTTCTCTGTTGAAAGTGACAAAATGGTTTACCCAGGATATGCTCTGAAATGCTTTAAAATGTCTTTTAGATCTATTCATATTCCATTTGGTAATTTTAAAGTTTAACTTCGCTGTGTAAGATTAATTCTAACAAAGCATTTTCAATATAGGCACACTTGTCGAAAACAAACAATTCATATTTTCCCTTAGTTTAATCCTTTCCCAAACGGCAAAGTCTTAGGGTGATCCACTTCAAAAACTGCCTCAAATGACAAAATGGATTTTATTAAAGATAGAATTTGTGTAAATATGGCACAGAAAATATTGAGACAAAAGGAGAAACTGCTGGTTATCAGCAGTTTCTTCTTTTGTTTCAATGTTTTCCAAAGCCGTTTCTATTGGGGCCGTCAAAACCAGGTCTTCTTTGAGCAAGGGTTAAAGACTAAAATGGCGAAGAAAACACATTGAAGAAAAAATTATCTTTTGCTAAACTATTTTCATTAAAAGTTGAATACATTTAATGGTTTGTATTTTCCAAATAAATTAAACATTTTTATCGTTTTCTTAATAAGAAGCGAAATGGAAATTACAAAACCATGCCTGGTTTTGATAAACCGAACAAAACTTGAACCCGTTCATTCAAATAAGAAGCGAAATGGAAATTCTAAAACCAATATGAGTATTTAAAAAGAAAAAGCAAAGAGAAAAAACGGACATGTAAAGTTTCATAAAAAAAGATACTGAAAAATATGTTTTTTATTGTTGTTATTTATTACCGTGTGTTTTCTAAAAGAAATCCGTAGGTTTAGAAGATAGTCTACTTATTTTTCAAATTTTGACGCCTTACACACAAGAAGGGAAATTGCGTTGGAATACATTATGGAAAATGAAGAAATTGCTTATGACAAGCAATTTCTTCACAATGTATGATTCTATTCAATAAGAATTTGTCGATCCATCATCTTTGAATTTGGAATAATCCTAAATTATGTCGTCTCGTAAAGGGCTATGTAAATACAGTCGACACTCGTTATGTCGACATCGAAAAAAGTCAAATTTTCGCTTAAGTCGAAGTTCAAATCAGGTCCCGTCCTCATCTATTGACATTAATTTTTCAAAACAAAATAATTTCGTACTGAATATAGCCATTGAAATATAGTAGGAAAAGGATAGAAATTGCTCGACACGAGCAATTTCTTTCCTTTTTCTACTATATTTCAATAATATTCGTACTTGATAAGTTTCAAAAACGGTCAAATATTAAATATCTTGAAGCCGATCAAAATTGGATGATTCGAACTCCGGATATGTCAATATGTCATATTTTGACGGCCCCTCTGACTTCGACACAACGAGTGTCGACTGTAAAAGTACTGTTGACATTCCTTGTCTCAACATCGGCTTTATCGAACAAATGTTTATTTGGAAGTTACATTGTTATTTAAATGAATGAATGTAAGATTTAAATACCAAGTTTTTTGAAAGAGTTTAATCGATGAAATAATTTGGGATCATTTTAATGTGACGGGCCACACACGTGTGTTCCATTTAACATTGAAATATTGAAGGCAAAGTAGTGACTTTGCTCATGAACAATATCTCTCTTTTACATGTATCTTCTTTTTTAAATTACAACTACATGTACAACTACAACTTGAATAATACAGTAAAATTGTAAAGCCACTTTTGCCACAATTAGGATGGAATTTAAACATTTTATGAAAATGGACATTTCCATGAACAGGTATTAAAATGTGCATTTTAGCCCGTTTGACTCCAAGACAAAGATCAGTTGTATTTTAACCCTTTCCCAAACGGCAAAAATTTTAGGGTGATCCACTTCAAAAACTGACACAAATGACAAAAGGGATAGTATTAGATAGGAATTGTGTAAAATATGGCGCAGAAAATATTGAAACAAAAGGAGAAACTTTAGTTTTCAGCAGTTTCTTCTTTTGTTTCAATGTTTTCCATAGCCTTTTCTGTTAGGGACGTCAAAACCATGTCTTGTTTGGGAAAGGGTTAAATGCGGGATGGTCCTCGTTAGGCCCTTTCCCAAACGGCAACATTTTGGACTATTCCAATTTGAAAACTCTTACAGACAACAATATGTATGCGAATAAAGATACAATTTTAAAATAATTTATCACAGAAAATATTGAGACTAAAGAAGAAAATACTGGTCACCGGCATTTTCTTTATTTGTTTCTACTTTTTCCCAAGACAATTTGATTAGTTATTGTTCATATTACGCAATGAATAGGTTGTTTGCTCTTCAACAAATGGGAAAGTAAAAGTTTAAACATTGATAATCAAGTTTGATTGCAATTTCTATATGGAGTCTATGTTAAAATAAATAAGTGTACGTTTTGAGCTTAGTCAGCATCCTTCTAAACCTGATGATACTATACTCAGTATGAACATTTTCTAAATCCGACTAAAATGCATATAGGTTATTTACAAATTAGTCTTAGAAACACGCATACTGTCAACCTTTTCCCGTTTCATATTCCAAATCAACTTTATAAATATAGATTAATGCATAAAAGAAGATCAAAATTATGATATATTATAAATAGTTGACAGTAAAGCAATTTAAAATGTGCACTGCCAACAATTGATATTAAATGGAACTTTTATATTCTTAAAATATATTTTTTTTTATATTTTTTTCTTATGCGCAAAAATTCATACCGTTAAACACTGCTTAATTAAAAGATGTTAAATAAAACAGATATATAAATAAATTACAAATGAAAAAAATCCATTCTGTTACGGAAAAGAAAGATAGATCTACAATAAAAGTCGTTTCTGTAAAATTTTATCAAAAAGACGAACAAATAAAATAAAGACAAATATATTCCCTTTATCAAATCCAACAATTTAAATCCAATCAAATGTAAGAATATTAATCCTTAACGAATAGCACACTTTCGTTTTTTTAAGTCTTTTATAAGTTTTACAAGTAATCAGAATTCCGTCAAAGCCACTAAATGAATTTCCACAAAAGCATGGTAAAATAGAAATTAATATACAAAATATGTTATATTTAATTAAAACAGGTTTTATGTTTGACAAACATTTTCATTTCACGTAGAAAACAAACACACAAAACAAGAAAATCCATAATAAAAAAAAACTTTTTGATTACTTTAAATTCTCCGCTAATCCCCGTAAATTCCTCCGCACATAATAGTACCGACCGCTTCACTTTACTACGAATATTCGGAACACACTCACTCTCATCGAAAGTTTTCTACGCAGAAAATAGTTACGGCTAGAAATTGCCAACGACAAGGCGGCATTAGAGGCAATTTGGCCATTTAGCCGCGAAATATGCTATAATTCAATAAATGAAGACTGGGCCAATTTTTGTCGCCTTGTTCAACAAAGACATTTGGAGCGCGGAGTAGCAAATCAAGTGAAAACGGGGGTAAATCGAACGAGTTTTGTAGCGCGCACGTGTCAGGGGCTATTGGAGTGCGGTCCTTAACCCTTTCCCAAACAGGACCTGGTTTCGACGTCCCTAATTGAAAAGGCTTGGGAAAACATTGACACAAAAGAAGAAACTGCTGATAACCAGCAGTTTCTCCTTTTGTCTCAATATTTTCTGTGCATTATTTTACACAAACACTATATTTATCAACATTTATTTTGTCGTCTGCAGCAGTTTTCGAATTGGACCACTCCAAAATTTGACGTCTGGTAATGGGTTAATGTTCGATAATGTCCGGCTATCGGAGAGAGTGGCAACCCTTTACGGTACTTAGACATACATTGCTAGATGCATTTAATGTAGTGCATGTAAAGGCCCGGTCAACTACCATTCGCATCCACATCACGTCTACATTGCCCCCAAAATATGTTTTATGATTGACCATTTTTGGAAGTGGTACGGCCGTGATGTTGACAGAGAAATTAGCATGTGATCAGGCCATACAACTGTCAAATTTCCATAACACGGCGCTTTATTACGTTATGCGAAAAAAACAACAAACTAAAATGTCACTGAGAATCTGTTAGCTTTGAGTACTTAAATTTCGGAGCATGACTTTGATGCATATTATGCATTTAGGAATATTATACGTGACTTTTTTAGTATAATTGCAGAACTTTCTATAACCATACGTCACGCTCCGTAAATGCCAACGAGCAACCGGTTTTCAAGAAAATTTAAGCATGCTTTGTTTTAAAATACCAGGTATCTATCAATACATGTATACAACAGTCGTCAAATATTTCTTCTGACTTATGAAATTTCGAAATGTGACCCGTCACGCTAAAAGGGACCTTATAGGAAGAGTGAAAAATATCGACCCTAGCCAGTCTGCGCAGTCCGCGCAGCCAGACTAGGGCCGACATTTTTCACTTTTACGTATTTTTTTTTAAATACGGAATGTTTTCCCTATCTTACTATATGGTCATTGTTCGCATACAGTATCTGGTTCACCTTTGCTGAGTCTGACAACTTTGTCAAAATTTGGAATTGTTGAATTCGGATAAGGTCCCCTTTAGCGTGACGGGTCACAAATGCTAACGTGATGTACGAAATGCCGATGTGATGTAATTTTTACTATAATTAGTTATAAATCGAATACTTTTAATCAATGTTGGTGGTATTGTCCTCATTTCATTCTGAATCTGAGATTTTTTAGCTAGATCTACAGCGTTTTCTGAAAACGTGTGGAATTGTGAGAAAGAAAAAAATCTTGCTGAAAATCAAAGCTTGTCTTAGTCTTCTGAAATTAGATACTCGGCGGTATATCCGTCTCATACTAAATAGTTTTAAGAAACTGACGTGTGCGTTTGAAAGTCGCTTCTCCATTTTGTCCGTTAACGGAACAATTTTCAGGCTTATTGTAGTAAATTTAACACGATAAAGAAAACACTTGGGGGATACGTGAAAATGCATTTCTTTTCGATAATTTTCGTAACGGTAAATGGACTATATCCGAAGGATACTTCACACGTGTCCGGCAAAGGGTGCTCTGAGATGCAAAATATGTCTGGTAGAAACTCTCAAGACGCTTGATTGGTTACAAGCAGTCAATAATTTCACATCTGTCGGTCCGAATTCTTTCAGGAATATAATAGATACAAATGACCATCCTTCTGAGGCCAGACATCCCAAATTTATCAGATACAATTGTCCCTTTTCCGGCTGATTACCGCCGCCATTATTCAAACCTAATCGCCATTACCGGAAGTTCTTTTCACAGCGTCACCACCTGTTCCGGGCGGATGAATACACGGCTAACGATTTTTCCCGATATTTCCCGATTCCTGTGCGCCGAGAATTGACTTGGTGTTTGGATTGCATTATTGAGGCTCTTATACGATATCACTAGTGCAAATATTATTCATAATAGATTAACCCTTTCCAAAATGGGAAAAATAGACGTGTCCAATATGAAAGCTGCTGCAGACGACACAAATACTGCTAATGAAAAAGTATTTGTGCAAAACATAACAAGGAAAATATTGCGACAAATAAAAAATGCTGATAATCAGCATTTTCTTCTTTTGATTCAATATGGTTCTAACCCTTTTCTATTAGGCGCGTCAGAAGCAAATTTTGTTTGCGATCATATTGGATAACGTCGCTTTTCAACAAAAAACATCGTAACTGCAGCTTGTTTTAAGCTGCAGTTACGGTGTTTTTGTTGAAAAGCAACAATAATTTCATTCGGGGAGACTGCTACATGCGTTGGTCATATTGACTGTATAACAATGGATTATAAATGGGATTCAATCAGCTGGTTTTATACGAGGAGATTTGGTCGGATTATGGCTGACTGTCTCAATAGATACTTCGTTTCAATTGCGACACCTCACGTGAAAAGTGACTCAAAGAAAGATTTGAATAAAAAAAGGCATGGTGTATTCCGTTATAAGATCGAAACGCTATCCTTCCACGTAAAACAAATTTATTAATTCCTACAAGTTTCTTAACGAACAAATGTACAAACAGGTATCGTAATGTTGCAATCTGGTAAATTAGGAGTATACGGATGAAAAAATGTTCAAAATACATTTATTTGGTTGTCGTTTCTTATCCGAAAAATTATAAAGTTCTCTTCATTCTATATTACATCGCCACCTCTTTACTAATCAAGGCCTTGTTTTGACTTCCATATTTGAACATTCAAGCAAAAGTCGTTCGGATCAGTTCTTGAATTGGACTGATTCGTCTAAAGTTCGGACAAAATTAAAGCTACTACTTTGCAATGTTCACGCTCTATTGAAGCAGTGAGTACTAGAAGTAGTACAATGTACTCTATTTGAAACGCAAGACAAACTGGTTTTGGGCATGTATTTCTACATTTAGATTTAGATGTCCTAAATACATTTGCTCGTACAACTTCCTGAAAATGGCCACCCATTTAGTACAACCATAGCTCTCTTTACAAAGAATCGGGAATGATATCTTATCCAGTCATAATACAATGTAACGGAGACAATCATCTTTCTCGGCCATGTCAAATGAGCTAAAATATTTCCATTCCATACAACCATTGTGAGACGGGGGAGCTATTCACGTGAATTTGAATTTTGTAATTTACGTTATTAATCAGCGCAATACATTCAACAAGACGTAGACCGGAAAATACTGCCGTCGCTTTTCAACAAGAATCTCGTAACTGCAGCTTTAAAAAGAATGCCGTTACGAGATTTTTTTGAAAAGCATCTATTTGTTTTAAAAATCTTCCAAGGACTTCATGAGACATGTGCGAGAAAATCTGAGGAAATCGGAACAAGCCCGGAGTCTGTCAATCCAGAGGTCGATCTCGGTTAAGCCTTTATCCTTTCTTACACTTGACAGAGTCAATTGGCTCTCACCAATGAGTGTGGATTATCTATATTAGGGAGCAGCTGGAGGCTCGGAGTGGATTTTGTGGTAGTACCGGTGGTAAAAATACCAGAACTCAGTGGTTAGGTGCTACAAAGTCAACGATATTGCCACAGCAGTTGAAAGAGGCGCTAAAACCCATTCAAATAAAACTGATAAAACCTCCATTAGATTAACACGTGGTTGACTGAGACGTTGGCTGTTGGGTTACTTTGCTAGAATGGAAAACACTTTGGTACGAATAAGCAATTTTACGTCGTAATCTTAAACGATAAGGATCTTTTACGACTTTGGACAGATGGAAAACACATAGACACACCAATTTAACCATTTAAAAGATCCTTGATCAAGAATGGCAAAAGAAAATACGTAGAATGGGTTCTTCCAACTTATCCGCTTCGTACAGAGTCAATAAAAACCGCCCGACCCTAGATATAGGCCGGACGTGTTATCAATTCATTTTAATTCCAATAAGTGTAATTTTGAAGAATTAGACACGCTTATTTCTATCAACGAAGTGGAAACTGCAATTCGTTCTCTCAAATGTAACAAAGCTTATGCAGGTGACAATTTATTAAATGAGTATTTCATTTCTACAGTTGACATTTTATCATCTCATTTAGTAGATATATTCAATTCTATATTAGAATGCGGATACTTTCCTAAAAGTTGGTCTGAGGGTTTTATTATTCCCATTCCTAAAAAAGGAGATAAGAAAAATGTTAATAATTATAGAGGTATCACTCTGGTTAGTACTTTTTCAAAAATATTTACCAGTATATTAAATAAAAGGTTAAGCTCATGGGCTGATTCTAATAACATTCTTAGTGACGCTCAATTTGGTTTCCGTAAAGGATTATCAACAATCGATGCTAGTTTTGTCTTAAATGGAATTATTCAAAAATATTTAAACGATAAGAAAAGATTATATTGTGCATTTATTGATCTTAAAAAAGCATTTGATAGCGTCTATCTCAATGGCTTATGGTATAAACTACATGTACATTGTCTTGGAATAAATGGCAAATTACTAAGGGTGTTACGTAGCATTTATGACAATGTAAAAGTTTGTATTAAAGGTTGTAATTCTTACTCAGAGTTCTTCGAATGTGCAGTCGGTTTGAAACAAGGGGAGGTAATCTCTCCTCTACTTTTCTCATTTTTTATTGAAGACCTTGAAATGTTCCTAATGGATAAGCCTTCTTCTGGATTGACTTTAGAGGATATCACTTTTATTTTACTACTATTCGCAGACGACATGGTAATTCTTGGTAACAGTATTAATGATCTTCAGAACAGTTTGAATTTACTATCCAACTATTGTAGCAGATGGGGTTTAGAAGTCAACACAGATAAAACCAAGGTCATGGTCTTTAGAAAACGCGGTTATATTACTAATGACGAAAAATGGACGTATAATGGTAATGAACTTGAAGTAGTAGACAATTTTAATTATTTAGGAACAGTCTTTTATTACACCGGTTCTTACAATTTAAATGCCGAGACACTAAACGGAAAAGGTCTTAAAGCTATGAATGTTCTTCTAAATAATACTAGAAAACTCAATTTAAAACCATCAACTATGATGCAACTTTTTGATGCATTCGTAGGATCTATTCTAAACTTTGGTTGTGAATTAAATGGGTTTGGTAAAAATAAAAGTGTTGAATGTTTGCACCTCAGGTTTTGTAAACAACTACTTAATGTGAAAAAGTCAACGTCGAGCATGGCAGTCTATGGGGAGTTGGGACGCTATCCACTTTATATTCATCGCTATGTAAGAATAATTAAATATTGGTGTAAAATTCAAAGGAGTGAAAACATACTATTAAAAACGGTATATCTTTCATTACGCTCGGACACCTTAAACAACAAAACTAACTGGTGCAGTCAGGTTAAATCTCTTTTAGACTCCTATGATTTTTCATATGTATGGATTAATCCTTCTAACGTAAATTTAAAGTCTTTCCATGTAGAATTTAAAGCTAGACTTTTAGATGTTTTCAAACAAAATTGGATTAATAGTATTCAAATCTGCAGATCGTTAACATTATACAAGGAATATAAGGCAAATTTTGAGTTTGAAAAGTATTTGGATTACTTACCAAAGAAGTTTAGAAATGCATTTACGAAATTGAGACTTAGTTCCCACAAATTAAGAATTGAATCTGGCCGATACAATGCTGAAACATCTGACCGTTCGCTTAGACACTGCCTTATGTGCAATTCTATGGATGTAGAGGACGAATATCACTTTATGCTAGTTTGTCCTGTTTACGATGACATTAGAAAGAAATGTATTCCAAAGTCTTTCCGTGTTAGACCCAATGTTTTCAAATTCGTATCACTTATGGGTTCAAATGATAAATGTACTATAAGAAAAACCAGCAAATTTATCCACGAGTCATTCATCTTACGCAATTCTTTGCTGTTAAACAATTCTTAAATTTCCTTACATTTACCATGTTCTTCCTCCAACAAGTAAACGGCATTACTGTTTTGTTTACTTTTTGACTACAAATCAACTTTGTTAATTGTTTTCCTTATGTCAAAATTTCAGGTCGATCTCATTTGAAGCATTCAGAGATGACAAAACAAGTTTTTATATTGCAATGGAAAATATTTAGGGGAAAGCATTAAATGCTGGCTACCAACATTTTATTCTTTTGCCTTCAAGTTTTCCCAATAAAGTAAATATAACCAGGGAATTCAAAACCAGGTCTTTTGCTCGGAAAACTGTCAGATAATATTGCTAACCTTTCACACGTTTTTCTTTGTTCAATGTATTATTGTTAAATGACCAGAAACTTTGTATAAGTTTGTGTCAATAAAATCTATGTCTATGTCTATGTCTATGTCATAATCGATTGACAGTAATTAAGGCCAGGGAATAAAATTGCAGAGAGAATGCATGCTGTGTGAAGAGCACTGTTTACTGCCATTATTACTGTCATATCGATAAGTTAAGGTAGTTCACCCCTAGTGAATTCATGCGACGTCGGAATTATTCGGGCGATAACGTTCGTGCGATAACGTATGTTAACGACGTCACAATTCAAAATTCAAACGTCGCACGAATCTCCCCAGGGTTGGACTACCTTAACGAAGAAATATTGAGATTATGAGAGTGCTCACAGAGATATATGACCCGTCACGCTAAAAGGGACCTTATCCAAACTACAAAAATCCAAATTTTGACAAACTTGTCAGACTCAGCACAGGTCAACCAGATCCCGTATTCGAAAAATGAACATATTAAACTAAGAAAGGGGAAACATTTCAGATTTAGAAAATTACATACAAGTGAAAAGTGTCGGCCCTAGTCTGGCTGCGCGGACTGCGCAGACTGACTAGGATCGATATTTTTCACACTTCCTTTAGGGTGCCTTTTAGCGTAATGGGTCACATATATGCACAAACAACATGGTATCATTAGTATCAGCTATGCTCTTTAATGTGCGCATGGTTAAAGGGACATTACATTCCGGTTTCATTTTTAAAGTATGACTCGATGCAAAGATTGGTTATTCTAATGCGTAGAAATGCTATCAGTTTTTTGAAGTTGTTATTCATAAGCGAAATATACGCCTTTAAAATTGAGACAGAAATGACAAATTCCATATAAATCTGAACTGTTGTCCACAACAATTTGTTTAATTTTAGCACAAAGATATATATTTGTCGTAAACAGTGCAATACTTTGGCTTGAAATTTTCAGAATTTCTATAAGAAAATATGCTCTTTCAGACAAATATAAAAGTAAAATGTGAAAAAAAAAATGTGAAATGTCACTTCAAAAACGTTCAATTGGAATAATGATATACAATAATCTGCATATTAAAAATTTCTTTCATTTTCGTTTTTGTACATGACGTTAGACTATCTAAATGACTTTTTTAACTTTCCATCAAATTCCTTCTTAAACATATTTTCTTAATCAGATAGCTTTAGCTCTACGTGTATAAAGTTCATTTTTTGTTAATAATACTCAAAGTTTCAATGAAGCGACAAAAATATTTTCATTGAATGACTCATAATTTTGAGTGAGCAAGTCAAGTAATGGATGTATTCATATTCTCGAAATAAGAGGACAATATTCCGTTTTATTCACGCTCGAATGATTCTATTCTAGTACAACGAGATATCACGAGAAGATAAATGAATTATCTTCCGTAATTTATCTTACATTACGATAACCGATATGGTCATTATTTACTCTAATTACAAAATGGCATTCACTGATTTCCATAGATACACTTTCCTTTATATAGGCCTGCATAAAATTTTGGTACATAGTGTCATTCCCGTATCAATTTAACTAGTTGAATAAAAAAACAAAAAGGTCATTTTTTTATTTAATTACATGAAGAATGTGTCTTATTTAAGACAATAAAATGTACACCAAAATACCATGATGGCATTTAAAAATCATGTTAAGATTTTATGGCCACGAACGAGACACATTTTACAGTATAATTGGAATGGTCGAATCTCGGTCTGAATGAAGTTTGTTTCCAATTATATTAGAATGTTTGCAGTATGCGCCCGCACCGGATGTTTGGATGTTTGATTTTCACGCGGCAACTTCCGGTAATTGTGAATTTTCTATCATAGTAATCAAACTTGATTGATTTTACTCAGGAATTTGTGAATTTCGATCGATTCTTATTTGGAAAGATCAACACAGATTTGAATTATATTATTTTTGTAATGAATGACATTTTGTGTTTACACTCAACAAAATATTTAATAGATTAATTCAAATTATTCAAAGTATATTTATCTGTATTGACTGCTCTTGAATGAAGTGAACATACATGTACAATCATATCATATCCCGATTTACTACTATTTCCATTTTCGCTAGCCAAGGTTGAACCCACCTACGTTGGTATTCACCCTTGGCGGATTTAGTCCGATTTTCTTGAAATCGCAAAGTGCCGCCTAGCGGTTGTTTTGCTGGTTGTTTACGTCCATTATTGATGACGTCATTAACGCGCGTTGTCTTTCGCGTCATACGTCATGCGGATTATGTAAAATTAGCTGCTTTTTGGTCGAATTGTCGAAAATACAATAATTCGTCGATTAAAGTTAGGGAATTTCTGTCTATTGCAGTGAAATTCTTAGGAAAAATCGCCTATCTTCGCGTTTTTGAGTTGCAAATGCAATGCTTTTTCCCGCCCGTTGTCATGATTTGGTTACTCATAACAAATGTATCAGTCGACAATCTGATTGGTTCCAGCGAGGCCTCGCTGGAACCAATGAAAATGCTTTCCAGTAGACCAGGAAAATCGGACTAAATCCGCCAAGGATAAATACAGAAACGACGTAACGTCGTAGATGTCACCCTTGGCTTGCGAAGATGTACTATTTCAAACCACTAATCTTATTTAATAAAGAGCTTGAAATAAAACTTGAACATTAGATTTGTCAAATAAAACTGTGTGCACTAGAATTAAAGCATTTAAGTTGTTCTGTACATGTAAAAGAGTAAAATATTACAATTATATTGTTTCCACAATTCATTTTGAATCAGCACCAGTTATTTTCAATCCGTTTTCTGAAGCTGCACTCGCAATTCTACCCTTTTCTTCAATGACTTCAAAACAAAATGTAGATAATCAACAGCATCGATTACGTAATCTGGATGTATGCAAGAATTGGAGCTATGCCATTTTGTTTATATAGAAACACTATCCGGTAATATGTCTTGATTAAATAATTGTTCACTTTTGTGTTCGAGTGACAGATCAGTTACTAAAATTAGAAGCTCTATTTACTAATTGCCAAGATCAGTTTCTTGGTTTCTAAAACTACAAGTAAAGTTCCTTTACTATTGCTATCTTTGCCTACAGGAATACCCTACAATAAAGAATTAAATAGTCTGGGAAAATAATGAGTTTATATCTTTTTGTATGTTTAAAGCCCAAAGATTCGTCCAAAGAATGTGTTTGTTTAGACCGAAGTAAGCACGTGCGTCTTGGACTCCCCGTAACGTAATGACAATTGACAATATTATGTTTAGTTGTCTGAGAGATGGCCTTACGCTTTTCGTCGCCATGAAATATTGAGTCAATATTGACTCTCTATCAGGGATCATTTATTTTTCCCGGAACTGTCAAGATAAATTACATTTCCCAGTATAACAAAGATGCTGAAAACGGACGAAACATAATTCAATTATCAATGAAGCTCTATCTTTACACAACTACGACAATGGGCTCAACTACTACATACTGGTTAAATAACATCAATATCATCAAAAAGTAAAAATCATCGACGGCCCTCTGTAGTTCATTGACCAAGGGATAGAAAGACATCGGGTTTTGTACAATGTTTCTCTTAACCTATAGATGCGTATCTTCTACATTGATTGCTTTTCCACTTGGAATAGGATCAATAGTTTTGCAGGGTCATCGCTGTGAAACCCGATGTCAATAAATAACGTCTCGTCATTTATCCTTGAATTGAAGCAGTCTTGACAATTATTGACCATAATGTGGGTGTCTTCTAGATTATTTAAAGAACATAAAGATCACTCGAATCTACAAGACAGTCAACACATCTATAAACAGAATGTAAAAATATGTTAGTGACTTACTCGAGCCAAATATCAGCTGAATATAGAAAATAGATGTGATCAATCAGAGTACCGAAAAAGTAGCGTAAAAATCTATATTTTAATTCAACACCGGATGTTGGATAATAGATTTTTCTCACGAGGAATTTCCGTTTATTGACGGATTCTAAAAATAATTGTACAATGAATCATTATTGACGATAATAAATGTGACAAAGTGTAAAACGCTGACCTTTTCATACACTTGGTGGAGTGTCACTTTATTAACTGGAAGTTCATCTCTAAAAATTGCGTATTATTCAGCAAAGAAGTATAGCAATGATACATATTTCTAAATACATGTACATGTACGCTGCGGTGAACAGCTTTTGTAAACGGTTATTTAATTCGGAAAGAAATCTAAAATGAATTCCTGATAGTTACACTTCCTCAATTCCTTAGACAAGCAAGGAAAAAGTATTTGAAGAAAAGTGTTATTCACCATTTTTAAAGTGTCGTTAAGAGGTTTGTCATATCACCAGAACAAGGTACTGGTGTACGTATCGGATTTAAATAAAACCCTCTTAATAAGCTTATTATTTCTATTAAGACCCCTTCCCTCCCCCCCCCCCACACACACAAACAACAGCCACCGGAAGTCGTCCTTTGATGACAATTATGGCCAATCTTCGTTCGTAGCCATGGCACGTGGGATGTTCGGAATTGGGTCAGAGTTTCGATCTGGCATAAAGAATCCGGCTGATGTGTTGCTATTTCTAGTAAAAAATTGGAACAGTGTCTGTGTGTATAGGATGTTAATTTCCCAAAACCCCACTGTTTGCCACCGGAAGCGACTCATAGGTACCGACTAAAATGATAGTTGAAAGGGGTCAATCCCTGTTATCTTTAAAAAGAGCCGTAATTACGTGTGAAAATGGATTGGAATTGACAATATTGTGTTTCAATCGTCAAGGGAGCCTAATTGAGTTTTGGCAACCACAGTGTAACTTTTGTCAAATACAAACTCTTATAGATGACCATAATCGACTTACACTGACATTCATTGAAGAGTTTGGTTACTGTTTTAGAGGGACGGATTCAGAATAGAAATATCATTTTAGCGTCATATTTTGAAATAGTTTGTCACTAACAAAAATGAAGATTTTAGTAAGTGAGCTGGCCGATCTTTTGACTGTACGTACATTTAGAAAATGGTCGGTGCGGATTGTCAAGAAATGGTGTAGCTACAAGTAGCAATCGGTTAATATTTTCAAGTCTTGAAAGATATTAAACAACAGATGACTAATCTAGAAGAAAAGAAAGCTAGGCTATACAAGACAGATAAATTTTGGACTGATTCTGCAAACAAACAGTTAAGAGCAAATCTCTAAATTTTGAGAGACGTGTCATCAGATAACCCGTAAACAGTTTGCGAACACAAGATATTACCAAATTCTCGATTTTCCCAAACATTCTGAAAGAAAACATGCGTCATCTTAAGACTTATCGACATTGCTTATGCGTTTTTATATCTTATTCAAGTAAGATAGTCGACTTTTTTTTATTAGAGATGTATTTCTAAGACTAGTTTTTCGTAGTTCTTTGGTCATTTCAAATATTATGTGTTACTAATAGAAAAGGTTCGTGTTTATCATTCACTACAGTATAAGCAAAGTTTTCCAACAATACAGTGTGTGTGATATTTTATCCAGTCATAATAATGGAGACAATCATCTTTCTCGGCCATGTCAAATGAGCTAAAATATTTCCCTTCCATACAACCATTGTGAGACGGGGGAGCTATTCACGTGAATTGGAATTTTGTAATTTACGTTATTAATCAGCGCAAATACATTCAACAAGACGTAGACCGGAAAATACTGCCGTCGCTTTTCAACAAGAATTTCGTAAATGCAGCTTTAAAAAGGATGCGGTTACGAGATTTTCTTAAAAAACATCGATGTGTTAAAATCTTCCAAGGACTGTTAAAATCTTCCAATGACTTCATGAGACATGTAGTATGAAATCGGAACAAGCCCGGATAGCTCAATCGGTAACGTCGGAGTCTGTCATTCCAGAGGTCGTGAGTTCGAACCCGGCTAAGCTAGTATCCTTTCTTTCACTTGAAAGAGTCATTTGCCTCTCACCAATGAGTGCGTATTATCTATATGAGGGAGCAGCTGGAGGCTCGAAGTGGATATTGTGTTAGTACCGGTGGTAAAAATACCAGAAATCAGTAGTTAGGTGCTACAAAGTCAACGATATGACCATAGCAATTGAAGGAGGCGCTTAAACCCATTCAAATAAAACTGATAAAACCTCCATTAGATTAAAACGTGGTTGACTGAGGCATTGGCTGTTAGCTTTCTTTGCTAGAATGGAAAACACTTTGGTACGAATAAGCAGCAATATATTTACGATAAGGATCTTTTCGGATTTTGAACATATGGGAAGACATATAGACACACAAATTAAAGCATTTAAAAGATCTTTGATCAAGAATGGCAAAAGAAGATTCGTAAAATGTGTTCTTCCAACTTTTCCACTTTGTACAGAGTCAATAAAAGCCGTCCGACCCTAGATATAGGCCAGAAGTGTTATTAATTCATTCATAATCGATTGACAGTAATTAAGGCCAGGGAATGAAATTGCAGAGAGAATGCATGCTGTGTGAAGAGCCCTATTTACTGCCTTCATTTTTGTCATGTTGATAAGTTGAGGTAGTCCACCCATAGTGAATTCATGCGACGTCGGAATTATTCGGGCGATAACGTATATTAACGACGTCGCAATTCAGAATTCAAACGTCGCACGAATCTCCCTAGGGTTGGACTACCTTAACGAAGAAATATTGAGATTGTGAGAGTGCTCACAGAGATATTTGTGACCCGTCACGCTAAAAGGGGCCTTATCCAAACTACAAAAATCCAAATTTTGATAAACTTGTCAGACTCAGCACAGGT
Organism: Fragum sueziense; assembly: GCA_963680895.1. NCBI lineage: Eukaryota > Metazoa > Mollusca > Bivalvia > Cardiida > Cardiidae > Fragum > Fragum sueziense. Next base: position 52,969,223 of record OY804598.1, on the reverse strand, counting down.
CAACCAGATCCCGTATTCGAAACATGAACATAAACTTAGATAAGGGAAAGATTCCAGATTTAGAAAATTACATACAAGTGAAAAGTGTCGGCCCTAATCTGGCTGCGTGGACTGCGCAGACTGACTAGGATCGATATTTTTCACACTTCCTATAGGGTTCCTTTTAGAGTAGTGGGTCACATATCGTCGATGGGCAGTCAAACCATCGTAACTCCAGCTTTTTCAAGCTGTAGTTACGAGGTTTTGACTCCCCATAAACGATATATGCACTAACACCATGTTATCATTAGTATCAGCTAATCTCTTTAATGTGTGCAACATTAAAGAAACTTTGAATTGGAATAATGATATACAATAATCAGCAAATTCAAAAGTTCCTTTCATTTTTGTTTTTGTATATGACGTTAGACTATTTAAATGACGCTTTTAACTTTCCATTAAATTCCTTCTTATACAAAGTTTCTATATCAAATAGCTCTACGTGTATAAATTTCCAGTCATTTTTGTTACTAATATTCAAAGTTTCAATGAAGCGACCAAACTATTTCCCTTGAATGATTCATCATTTTAAGCTAGAAAGTCAAGTAATGGACGTATTCATATTCCTGAAATAAGAGGACAATTCCGTTTTATTCACGCTCGAATGATTATATTCTCGTACAACGAGATATCACGAGAAGATAAATGAATTATCTTCCGTAATTTATCTTGCATTACGATAACCGATATGAGAATTATTTACTCTAATTACAAAATGGCCTCCGCCGATTTCCTTAGATAGACTTTCCTTTATGTAGGCCTGCATAAAATTTTGGTACATAGTGTCATTCCTGTATCATTTTGACTAGTAGAATGAAAAAAACAAAAAGGTCATTTTTTTTATTTAATTACATGCTTAAGAAGAATAGGTCTTATTTAAGACAATAAAAAGTACAGCAAAATACCATGAAGCTGGCATTTAAAAATCATGTTAAGATTTTATGGCCACGAACGAGACACATTTTACAATATTATTGGAATGGTCGAATCTCGGTCTGAATGAAGTTTGTTTCCAATTACACTAGAATGTTTGCAGTATGCGCCCACACCGGAAGTTTTGGATGTTTGATTTTCACGCGGCAGCTTCCGGTAATTGTAAATTTTCTATCATAGTGATCAAACTTGATTGACTTTACTCAGGAATTTGTGAATTTTGCTCGATTCTTACTCGGAAAGGTCAACAAAAATTTGATTTATATTTTTTGTAATGAATAACATTTTGTGTTTACACATATCAAAATATTAAAAAGATGAATTCCAATAATTCAAAGTCTTTGTATTTGTACTGACTGTATTTGAATGAAGTGAACATACATGTACAATCATATCATATCCCGATTTACTACTATTTCAAACCACTAATCTTGTTCGATAAAGAGCTTGAAATAAAACTTTGACATAAAATTTGCTAAATAAAACTGTGTGCACTCTAGTTAAAACATTTATGTTGTTCTGTAAAAGAGTGAAATATAACATTGAATATGATTTCCACAAATCATTTTGAAACAGCACCAATTATTTTTAATCCGTTCTCTGAAGCTGCGCTCGCTCGCATATCTTCGCCTTTCTTCCAGGACTCAAAACACGTTGTAGATAATCGACTTTTCAGCAGCAATACATTTGTAAACTAGATGTGTGCAAGAATTGGAGCTATGACATTTTGTTTATTTAGAAACACTTTCCGGTAATATGTCTTGATTAAATAATGGTTCACTTTTGTGGTCGAGTGACAGATCAGTTTCTAGAATTATAAGCTCTATTTACTAATTGCCAAGATCAGTTTCTTGGTTTCTAAAACTTCGAGTGAGTTCTTTAATAATTGTTATCTTTGCCTACAGGAATACGCTACAATAAAGAATTAAATAGTTTGGGAAAACAATGAGTTGATAACTTTTTTGTATATTTAAAGTCCAAGGATCTATCCCAAGAATGTGTTTGTTTAGACCGTAAGCACGTGTGTCTTGAACTCCCCGTAACGTAATGACAATTAACAATATTGTGGTTAATTGCCTATGAGGTGGCCTTGCGCTTTTCTTCGCCATGAAATATTGAGTCAATATTGACAAATTACATTTCATAGTTAAACGAAGATGCTGAAAATTGTCACCGAACGGACAAAACATAATTAAATTATCTGTAAAGTTCCGTCTTCATACATTTACGATGAATGTCATCCTAACTTCGGCCAAAGGTCAGTTGAATACGATTTTATAACAGTTGTGATCAAATCAGTGATGCTTATTAATCTAAAAATAGTTTAAAGTTTTGTTGGTATTGAATCATTTTATCGGCTTTTGGGAACAATATGACATTCCGGCAATTGACTAAAAATGCAGATTAATTCATAACAGAAAATTGGGAACGCCTCTGCAATAGCAAATTGAGATTTCGAAAGCGTAAATATCTATATTCTAATTCAACACCGGATGTTGGATGATAGATTTTTCTCACGAGGGATTTCCGTTTATTGACGGATTTTAACAATAATTGTAGAATGAATCATTATTGAATAACAATAAATGTGACAAGGTGTAAAACGCTGACCTTGTTAATCATTTCTTGGCATATCGCTTTATTTTCTGACTTTAAGACAGTAAGGCAAAGTGTCCATTATAGAATGTTTTAGCACTTTTTAAGAGTCACTTTTACTTTCTAGTCAGCAAACAGTGTAACAAACTCGTATATCTAGATACGTTTCGTTGCATAGCCTTTGAACAAGACTTTTTACTACTAAACTAAATACAAACTATGAATTTCTGATAATTACTCTGTCCCAATTCTTTTTGTCAGCAAGGACTATTTCGTGCCGTGTCTCCATATGTTTTTATACGCCCGAAGAGTCGTATTATGTTATCGTCTGCATCGTCTGTCTGTCTGTCCGTCTGTCTATCTGTCTGTCTGTCCGTTAGCAAATTCGTGTCCGGTCTATAACTTTGAAACTATACGGCCTATAGTCTTGAAACTTCACAGGTGTATAGATCTCATAGCTAGGGCATGCAGAGCACAGGAACAACAACTCTACCATTTGTATTTTTTGAGTTATTGTCCTTTGTTTGATTTTGTTTTATTCAGTTAGCAAATTCGTGTCCGGTCCATAACTTTGAAACTATAAGGCCTATAGTCTTGAAACTTCACAGGTGAATAGATCTCATAGCTAGGATGTGCAGAGCGCATTCCCACAGACAAATAGGAAAACAAAACAAAACAAACACTACCATCATAATAAATACAAAATACTATAGTGTTTGCTAGAAAATACATCCTAAGGATCAATAAAAAGTTCAAAATATCACCCATTTATTTCTGAGCGTCGGGCGTATATTGCCTAGCCAAGCGTTGCTCTTGTTACTTCTTTGAGAAAAAATCATTTTAACCATTTGAAGTTCTGTATTTAGGGTTTTCAGACATACCAAAGAAATCTAAGTTCACGATTAATGCATTGACACTTGATATCCTGATAGCTTCCACAAGAGCCGTAATTGCGTGTGAAATTGGATTGAAATCGACAATATTGTGTTTTAATCGTCAAGGATTTTCATTGATATTTGGCAACCCCAGTGCGACTTTTGTCAAATACAAACTCTTATTGACGATTGGCCTTAACCGACCAACCTAGGCATTCATTATAGAATCTAAATAGCAGATGTACCGTTTTAGAGGGACAGAGTTTAAAATAGAAATATGGTTAAAATAATTTGTTACAAAGGCCAATAAAGATTTTAGCATTGGGGATAAGCTGGCGAATCTTTTGGCTAAAACGTACATTTAAAAATTTGTGGGTTTCCGATTGTCAGGAAAAGGGGGTAGCTAGCGATTTTTTGTTATTATTTTCAACAAGTATGTAAAGGTAACTCTAAACAGATGACTGATCTATTAGACAAAGAAAGCTAAACTTTTTGTAAGACAAATGAATTATCAACTTATTCTGAAAATAAACAGTTCCAAGCGAATCGCTAAATTTTGAGAGACGTGTCATCAGATAACCCGTAAATGGTTGGCGAACACAAAGATATTACCAAATTCTGTGATTTTCCCAAATACTCTGACAGAAAACATATTTCATCTTGAGAATTATCGACATTGTTACACTTTATCAGCAATGTTTACTTCAAAGGTTACTTCTTAAAATATCAACCGATTTACTCTGTTATTTGTTACCTTAAGACGCACATATTCTCGATCAAATCAAATTCTGAAGTACCGAACATTGTCTTACCTTACGTACAATTTCGCATTGTCGGTATTGTTTTACTACCAACATCTTTATATGCCTGTATTCATCTTAATCTCATTCATTTCGTTTAAGTAATGTGATCTACGAGTATTAGATATTTATTACATGATACCATAAACGTTTGTTAATAATAAATGTAGAAACATATATTTACATAAAGTTTGTCAGATATTATTGGCACAAGTTCTTTTTTATTTATTATGTATACAGAGAAAAGAGCTGTTCGTTATATACCGATAAATACCAGATTAATAGAGAGACAAATCACCCCATGAAGAGAGTCAATATTTACATAACAATATTGCGGCTGTGAGATTCTCAATCTTGGGGTGTCTGAATTTACTCTCCAAAACGGGGTTTATCATGTGCTTATAATGCTTATGCATAGACTGACCTCGTGATACGCTACCAAGGATGTTTTGAAAAGAAGGCTTTGAGTCTGGAAATGCGTTTTATTAGTCTTTAACTCTCAAAATAGATTATACGATTGGATCTCTATTGTTTATAGTTTTTTTTCAAAAAAATTATTCTAGTAAGAGAGTCGACTTTCTTTTGATTTGAGATGTATTTCTAACACTATTTTTCGTAGTGCTTTAGCAGTGATTTTTTTACCTGCGTATCCTGCAACTTTTTCTCATAATTATACCCCCCAAATTCAATTTGGGGGGTATATAGGAGTCAGCTTGTCCGTTGGTCCGTTGGTCCGTTGGTCTGTTGGTCCGTCTGTTGGTTTTTCTTTAAAAATTTTCTCCTCCTCAACCACTGAACTGATTCTTACCAAACTTGGCAGGAATGATCCTTGGGTGACCCTTTTCAAAACATGTTCGTGAATTTTTGATTCGTCAAAAATTGTGGGCGTGGCAGGGCGGGGCTTATCAGACTTAGAGAAATCATATGAAAAATCTTTAAAAATCAAATATCGGGCCAATTTTAACCAAACTTGACAGGAATGTTCCTTGAAAGACTGCATTCAACACATGTTCATAAATTTTTGATTGGGTGAAAAATGTGGGCGTGGCAGGGTGGGGCTTATCAGACTTCGCGAAATCATTAGATAATTCTTCAAAACTCTTCTCCTCCTTAACCATTGGACAAATTCTTACCACACTTGACGGGAATGTTCCTTGGGTGACCCTTTTCAAAACGTGTTTGTGAATTTTTGGTTCGTCAAAAATTGTGGGCGTGGCAGGGCGGGGCTTATCGGACTTGGAGAAATCATTTGAAAAATCTTTAAAAATCAATTTTCTGGCCAATTTGAACCAAACTTGGCAGGAATGTCCCTTGAGAGACTGTATTCAATACATGTTCATAAATTTTTGTTTTGATTGGGTGAAAAAGGTGGGCGTGGCAGGGCGGGGCTTATCAGACTTCGCGAAATCATTAGATAATTCTACAAAAATCTTCTCCTCCTGAACCATTTGGCAAATTCTTACCACACTTGACGGAATGTTCCTTGGGTGACCCTTTTCAAAACTTGTTCGTGAATTTTTGATTCGTCAAAAATTGTGGGCGTGGCAGGGCGGGGCTTATTAGACTTAGAGAAATCATTTGAAAAATCTTTAAAAATCAAATATCGGGCCAATTTGAACCAAACTTGGCAGGAATGTCCCTTGAGTGTCTGTATTCTATGCATGTTAATGTCTGTTGATTTTTTGTCAGCTGTATTTCTCAATTGATCATCTCACAGCTCAAATGAAATGCATTTCTCAAAATGCACAAAAACAGCACTGTTGGGGGGTATGATCACTTTCAGTGATTTTCTAGTTAGGTCTCTGGGATGCAAAGTTTTAATTGTAGCGGGTCCAGAATGCAACAATTTTTACAGATTTCCTATCAAAGATAGTGTATTGGACTCACTAAGCTAGTACTTGGACTCATTGATATGGAATCTTGCGAGTCCCCAGGACTCACAGTCTTTAAATTGTAAAAAATCACTGGCTTTAGTCTCTCCAAATTTATCTTACATGTTGAAGAAGGTCGTGAAAGTTACCGTCCACTAAATGCGAGGATTCCTTGCGATGCAGCACGTCCGCTATTATCTTAATCACAATAATGGAGACAATAATCTTTCACTGCCATGTCAAATGAGCTAAAATGTTTTCCTTCCATACAGCCATTGTGAGACTAGGGAGCCATTCATGTGAATTGGAATTTTGTAATTTCCGTTATCACTGTGATGTAAGTTGTACGTTAGGTTTGTGTAGTCATTCAAAGATGGCGACAACAATACAGCATGAGATGTAGGTGTCTTAGTTTTTCATTGATAAATTTCTTAAACGGTCGTATCTTGCATTGATACTGATATCATTATACAGGGGAAATGTATACCTATCAACGGTTCTATATATCAAAGTACCAGTGTTGTCCTATCGTACTCAGTCGTTGTGCAAAGACAGCCCAACACGGAAAACTTTTTCCGAAGCGAGAAAGTTGCCCTTTTAAGGATGATTACATAGTAATCAGTGAACTAGGGAACAAACTATTGCTCTAACTTGGATGTTTTTAACATGCTCTTTTCTATGGTTACAGTTATTTTACACAAAAATGTCTAGAATGACCACAAACACCGTGTTTATTAAATGGCCAGACAACGGTGTAGTCACAGTGAAAATATGCAGACACAACGGTGCAGTTTCTGTGTTTTATGTACGGTGTGGTTATATTTTCATAACAAATTGTGAACGGTGTAGACATAATGCAATTGTGAACGGTGTAGACTTGAAGTAATACAGAACTTATCATTTCTGGAATGATAATATTGTTATGTTTAATGATAACGTTTTCACGGCTGTGAATCATGTTTTACAATTACTACCGAAATTCTTCAACAATTATGTTAATATGTGACTGACTTGTAAATGCTATGCAGGAAAGAAGGTGACAATATGTCTACAAAATATACTTTAATCAAAATATATCAGAATCTAGTTTCCTTGCTATTTGTCAAAGCAATTCCGTAAGGGTCAAATAGTAGAAATTACTAAGAATCTGCTGGCGTCTGTTTTATTTTTTTTTCTTTATTTTCAATTCCATGCTGTTCACCTATTACTACTGTCATTTCGAAGGGAGTCTCGAAAAGGTTGTGAAGCATTCGGAACAGGACAATTCCAGTCAGATATTAAAAGTGCGCAGGGGGGGGGAGATCAATGATCAGACAGGTCAAAAAGATTTGAAAACTCTGAACTTTAGTATTATTCCTGATATTATCAGGAAGTCAGACTAGGACATCATCCCCATTTGCGAGCATAGAATACACAAGATAGACCTCATCAACGTAGAAAAAAGGATTTTTGAGTTAACAAGATTCTTTCTATCGATGATATCCCCGATTTTGAATGCATGAGTCCTGAACATAAAAAAAGACGAAGTTCAACAACCCATAAAGTCGTTCAAAAAGCCCCGACCTTAATTCCTGATATTTCCATTGGACGACGTGCTAAAACAGATGAAACGGATAGGGTCTCTTCTCTTTCCCCACGAGAACATGAAACCAATGGCTGAAATGAACAGTATGTTCCCAGATGTGATTAAGTCATTGAGAAGCGTTGATCAACTTGGTATTTGTTTATCTTGGTCAATGAAGGTCGGCTCTCGATGGAAAACATTGCATTTCATTTATTTATGGATGTGTGTAAGTTACACTGTCTTGGGAGTACTTCAATGCGTTTTACTCCAATAGTCAAACGGTTTTGGCGTATAGAATATTGTCTTTTTCATTGCAAATGGTTACATTTTATGAGTGGGCCCAAAAAATCTTGGTCAGAAAATTGTCAGTCCTGAAGAAGAAGTTAATTTCGTATGAAAATTCCAAAATGAATTTTGCAGTTCCAGAATTCTATTTTCAAGACTTATTTACTTAAGTCGAACAAGACGAAAAAATGCCCAAATGTTTATGAAACAAATTTATAATTTATGTTTTGTTATTTATAATTTATGTTTTGTTGATTGAATCCTTTATTTTGGGTAAAATCAGACTTTTCAATGAGGGGTCAATTTGAAAACAAGATACATTTCGATCAATAATTATCATACTCCATGAGTTGAAATCATTTCATTAATTACAATAATTGATTGTAATAACCAATTAAAACAGTTACAAAGAAAAATTCAAAGCCAGAGCCGAAATTTCGAATCTACAAATCAAATGAACGGATGAACAAGAAATTTGCCGTTGCACTTAACATGGCTTCAAAATGACGGTTATCGTATGTCTTGTTTTATATTTTGTGATGGTATTCCTTTTGATTATCATTTCCGTCAGATGTTTATTCAATCACAAATAACAAAAATGTCTTCCGAAAATTAAATCAAACATACATTGAACTGTTTAAGGCTTAGGTGAATGAAGAAAAGAGAAAACATATTTCCTTAACTTTTGTTTTCATTTACTTTGAGGATGGCGGCGTTTTCATCTGAGTTTTCTAAGACCAAAGTATTTGAGGGAGATAAAACAGATGTGCAGATGATCTGCTATCTGTTAGAGCTAGTTCGCCTTATACAACATACCAAGTCTACACCGTTCACAATTTGTTGTGAAAATAATAACTACACCGTACAGATAACACAGAAACTGCACCGTTGTGTCTGCATATTTTCACTGTGACTACACCGTTGTTTGGCCATTTAGTAAACACAGCGTTTGTGGTCATTCTAGACAGTTGTGTGTAAAATAACGGTAACCATAGAAAAGAGCATATTAAAAACATCCAAGTTAGAGCAATAGTTTGTTCCCTAGTTCGCTGTTTACTATGTAATCATCCTGAAAAGACTAACTCTCTCGCTTCGAAAAAAGTTTTCCGTGTTGGGCTGTCTTTGCACAATGACTGAGTACGATAGGACAACACTGGTACTTGGCTATATAGCACCGTGAATAGGTATACATTTCTCCTGTACAATGATATCAGTATCAAGACAAGATACGGCCATTTAAGGAAATTATCGACGAAAAACTAAGACACCTACCTCTAACGATTTTCCATCGACGCCATCTTTGATTGACCACTCAAAACTTCCGTACAAACTACACAAATCTAACGTACAACTTACAACACAGTGGTTATTAAACTGAGCAATACATCATTGCTTTTCAACAAAAACCTCGTATCTACAGCATTGCACTAGCTATAGATACGAGTAATTTGTTGAAAAGCAGCCACATTCAGGAAGATGTAGATCGACAAAAATGTTGTCGCTTTTCAATAAAAAACCTCGTTACTGCAGCTTAAAACAAGCTGCAGTTACGAGATATTTGTTGAAAAATCATAGGTTTGTTTAATATCTTCAATCTTAGCTTTGATGATACATGTACGATACATGTTTAACAATGTAATGAAATCGGAACCTCCATGAGATGAGCATGTGCTTGCCATCAGCCTTAAATCTAAGCCTTCTTTACTCGAGTGAAATATACTTTGGTACGAATAAGATGCAATTCAAGCAAAGTTGTACGTCTTAATTTCAACCATATCGAGGTTAAGAATCTGTTCCGATCATGGATAGATGGAAGGACACAGAAATAAATGCATAATTTTAAAAGATTCTTAAAGATTGGCTACAGAAGAGACGTGCGTCCAAATATCGAGACGTACAAACCGTTTATGTTACGTCCAAGTGCGACACACGTATGACAGTGCTTATAGATATTACTAGAAGAGCCGAAAAAATGGACTTTCTAACTTTCCTACTTTATAGAGAATAAAAGCCGACCGACAAAAGATACAGTTTGGAAGTGTTATTAATTTGTCCATAATCGATTGGCAGTAATTAAGGCCAGGGAATTAAATTGCAGAGAGGATGCATGCTGTGCAAAGAGCACCATTTACTGTCACCAATATTTTCATATCGATGGGTTAAGGTAGTCCATTCCTAATAAATTCACGCGACATCGGAAATATTCGAGCGATAACATATGTTAACGACGTCGCAATTAAAAATTCAAACGCGTGAACCTCCTTCGGGGCGGACTACCCAGCGAAAAAAATGTATAACTTTCCATAAAATGCATACTTATACAGAGTTTCCAAATCGAATCCAAAAAGAATAGATCTACGTGAAACGACCAAAATATTTCCATTGGATGAGTCATACTTTAAAGCGAACAAGTCAAGTATTATACATTCAAAATTAAACGAGAATCGATATAAATATTTTGGTTTATATAAGGGTTAAACAGGTATCAGTGTGTATAAGTTGTTACTATAAATAGTCAAATGTACATCCTGACTCCCCTCTTTTCCGTTATCGGTCTATTCCCTCATTAGTAAAGATGGGTTCACATTGACGAATTTTCTTACGATTCCTTACGAATTGGGCATTCGTAATCACATTGCCGAAAAGTACACGAATTTTTACGATTTGAGTTAATTTAGCGGGCGGTTTACGTGTTTCTACGATTAGTTTACGGGCTGGTTACGGTTTATTTACGAATCATTAAGAGTGTTACCGACTTACAGTTGTCGCCACATCGTATGGCACGTGTTTATGTTTTCTTTAGCGTTCAATTACATTTGAACAAAACATAAACATTGTGCCATACGATGTGGCGACAACTGTAGTTACGAAAGTACGTTGTTATTATTTTGTTGTTGTTGTAAAGAATAACCTCGTTATTGAACATCTGACATTAGACAAGACAATATATCTAACAAACGAAATAGGCTTGGGTTGTACCAACAATTTCTTCAAAACCATTAACCCTTTCCCAAAACAAGACCCTTGTTTGGGAAAATATTGAGAGAAAAGAAGAACTTGTTGATAATCAGCAATGCAATTCTTTCTTTATATTCAAAATTTCTATTTAATAACATACACAACCTCTACTTCTGATATCAGTGATTTTGTCGTCTGCAAACTCTATTCAAGTTTAAGGGGAATGCTCCAGTTTCCTGAAGTGTTTTCCCAATAATAGAATTTATTTATATTTTGTATGTTGAAAATACATGTTATTACCAATTGAAAAATGAAATAAAAATGGATGGTCAGCGATCTTGTTTGAATTTTATAGGCATTCGTATCACATACCCCTACTGCGAAAAAAATGCACAATTTCTTGTTCCTGTCCAAGGTCACTAAAATGCTAATAAAATGCTGTATATCCATCGTTTAGTCCCGAAAATGGATTTGAAGTAACATCTTACATTTGATAAGAACAGAAAACCCAAAATAAGTGCTATTTTAAACGCGTATATGTATAAAACAGCATGCTTACGTAAGATCAACGAAGCTGGAATGTTTTATGTCAAAATTTACATATTTTTGGAAATATTTCAAGTTCTACATTATAGAATTTGATAAAACTCCCTCATTGTATTAAGCAACATGTCCTGGTAATAATTCAGCGCACTTATTAGTGAATTACAGCAATCAGCTACACATGAATAAAGTGAAGCAAAACAGTGGCAACTTCATACACACTTACGTCCGTCTTGCTCTAAATAATCAATTTCCATCTTGAGGAAATCAGTTTCGCATAATAAATACACTTTTACCGTCGAAAATGGTAAATTGTAATGGTGTGTTATATTATTGAAAATATGGTAGCGAAATATTGGTACGAAACATTTATTTGACAACAGTAATGACCGAGTGTTCCGAAAAACTGGAGCATTCCCCCTTAAACAATAAAAAGTCTTGCCGTTTCGGAAAGGAAACATAAGTGCTACTACATGTACCGTGTTATTACATTACAGATTTCATTTCACATGGCACAGTTTTAGCTTTTATTAACATAAATTACATGCCTGCGCTTTATCAAGATAACATTTCAGTAATATTTTCTTGTATATCTGTTATATTTGTGTACTATGATACAAATCTTTTTGAAGAATGTTACGCTATATGTGAAATATGGACATGTTTTGCATAGAGGTCAGTGTCAGGTCAAATGAAAACATTAATAACCCTCATACTACCATGTGGGGTCATTTATGACCTGAGACATATATTTAAGTTTCAGAGTCGTTCTGCGAAACATTTAAACGTTTTGACTTAATCAATCTAATATCCGTCGATGATAAGTCAATTTTTCTTGAACATCGAACGACGTTTGAAGGATTTATCATCAATTTTGTGCTAAGGTAAAAATGACCTAGTGAATAGAAAAGCATTGAAAAGTATATAAAGATTGGCTCGTATTCCTCACTGTCCTATTGCAGCTTCTCCTTCAAACATAACCCTCCGCAGGCTCTTCGCGGTGCCTGATCTATTTTAGTATCATTCTTGGGATCTCATACCATAAGAGCACATTTTTAAACATCCCGTCTCGTTTATATTCGTAAAGTTGCCGTATACATTCGTGAATCACTCACGTGTGATTTGCGATTAACTAAGAGTCGTTTACGAATGAATATAACGGAATATTTAATCGGTGAACATTCGTAAGAAAATGCATGACATGCCAAAAATTGTTCCCGTGTGAGCACGAATCGTTAAGATTATCACCGATTTATTGCGAGTTATTTACGAATGCATAGGAGAGGTTTACGAATACTTACGTGTGAAATACGATAGACCTTACGGATGAACCACTGAAAACGAAATATATGGATATGCACGATTTCTTTATTTTGTTTTTCAATTTTTTGGTTATTAACAATTAGATATTATCTTAATATCATCATTCAGCAGCTGGCATTGAGAAAGAAGGCATTTTGTGCTTACGAGTTATTTACGGATGCGAGCGAGTTGTTTACGAATGTTCACGAATGGCCTACGAATGACCAATTCGTAAGGACTCGTAAGGAAAATTCGTCAGTGTGAACCCACCTTAAAAGATTTTGAATCGTTTATAATGGGCGTATTCATATTCCCGAAATAAGAGGACAATTCCATGTTATTATTCACGCTCGGATGATCCTATTCTCGTACAACGAGATATCTCGAGAAGATAAATGAATAATCTTCCGTAATTTATCTTGCATTACGATAACCGTTATGATCATTATTTACTCTAATTACAAAATGGCATTCACTGATTTCCATAGATACACTTTCCTTTATATAGGCCTGCATAAAGTTTTGGTACATAGTGTCATTCCTGTATCATTTTGACTAGTTGAATGAAAAAAAAAGTCATTTTTTTTTATTAAATTACATGGTTAAGAAGAATAGGTCTTATTTAAGACAATAAAAAGTACAGCAAAATACCATGAAGCTGGCATTTAAAAATCATGTTAAGATTTTACGGCCACTAACCAGACACATTTTACAATATTATTGGAATGGTCGAATCTCGGTCTGAATGAAGTTTGTTTCCAATTATACTAGAATGTTTGCAGTATGCGCCCGCACCGGAAGTTTTGGATGTTTGATTTTCACGCGGCAGCTTCCGGTAATTGTAAATTTTCTATCATAGTGATCAAATTTGATTGATTTTACTCAGGAATTTTTATCGATTCTTACTTGGAAAGGTCAACAAAATATGATTTATATTTGTAATGAATAACTTTTATTGTTTACACTCAACAATGTACTACATATATGTATTCCGATTATCTAAAGTATTTGTATCTCTATTGACTGCTCTTGAATGAAGTGAACATAAATATGTAAAATCATATCATATCCCCCTTTACTACTATTTCAAATCACTATAGCTTGAAATAAAACTTGGACATTAGATTTGCCAAGTAGAATTGGGTGCACTCAGTTAAAACATTTAAGTTGTTCTGTGAAAGAGTTAAATATAACAATTATATGATTTGAATATCGGTTTCTAAAATTATAAGCTCCCCTTACTAATTGTCAAGACCCACTTTCCGGTTTTATTCCTAAAATTATCGTGGAATTCAGCAAAGTAAAATTAAGTGTACTCAGATATATACGAGTATGTTTGTTGTGCATTCTCCTTTAGCATAAGAATATACATTTTTTCTGTGCAAGGATAAATTATTCGACAGTTATCAATTTAAAGCAAAACTTTTACTTGATATTAAGCAATGCTAAAAGATTGTGAAGTCTATTCGAATCATGTATAAGAATTATAGAACACAAATTCCTTTTATCTACGACGACAACGTCGAAAAATAAGAATTTGATATTTAAAAGTACTTTTAGATGAATCTGACCATGCGACTTGGCTCTTTATTGAGCCAATTTTCAGGTAATCAGTTCTCGAAATACGAAGACTCAATAAAACTCTCTTCTAAAATATGCATACTGAACATTAGGAAGTAGGTTTGTAGGAGGACTACATGTCCTAAGAATTTGTTTCCTATGGATTAAGCAGGCGGTCTATGACTTCTCATCAAGTAATGACAATTGACAATATTGTGGTTAATTGTCTGAGAGATGGCCTTACGCTTTTCGTCGCCATGAAATATTGAGTCAATATTGACTCTCTCTCAGAGATCATTTATATTTCCCGGAACTGTCAAGACAAATTACATTTCCCAGTAAAACGACGATCCTGCAAATTGTCCCCGAACGGACAAGACATAATTCAATTATCAGAGAAGTTTTGTCTCATCTTTGTCTTACAGTACCAAAAAAAAAAGCCAAGGAATCATCATCGCCATCTCCATCATCATCATCATCAACAACAACGACGACGACGATAACAAAACACCCCAAATCATTTGCCTCTTTAGATAAGTGTTTTTTAAAGTGGGACATTTTAAGTTATCGAATATTTTCCGATCTTTTCCTTCTGTCCATAAACATGCTTATTAAGATTCTATTTTGTTTATCTTATTCGTGTAATAGACTGATGTTTAACGCCATTTTAACCAATAGAACAGATATATCGTGGCGGATTGATACTGTGTACGAAACCGGTTTAGGAGTTATCTTTCGCTCGGCCCATAAACATGCCTATTAAGATGCTATCTTGTTTAAGGAAATGAACTCTGGGTGGAAAACGTCATTTTCCATCAGATAAAATAGGCAATCACATGGTTTTAGAGAAATTCGGAAACAGTTACTTTATCGTTGAACAAAAAATACCTTTTAGAACATAAGGAGAAAGAATTAGTAACCGGCATTCAATCCTTTTGCTTGCTAGTTTTCCACAGCCTTATTAAGGTCATCAAATATATATTGACGAAATCATGAAAAAGGGATCTTTTGAATGAAATATTTGAAAGGGAAATTAGAAATCACAAAAAAATCCGCATATACAAGATATATAATTGGGGGTAATTATTTCATTTTTCTTGATTTCGATTGTCAAATTTTTTGAATTAATCCGATCTTACTGGTTCGATTAAAACGAGCATAAAACAAGATTTCGAGGATACATGCACACGGATTGACATAGAAAGTTAATTGACTTTAATTACTTTCTACACATGAATGGCACTTTAATTCTACGGTATAGATATACTTGTCGCCTGTAAAATATGGTCGTTTTAAAGTAGGGTCTCTATTAAAATGTCTTTTTGACAAAGAAATATTAATAATTTTACTACTAGTGGATCACATGGAAAATCTAAACAATGACGCGACGTCAGCTACTGGTACTCATAAACGTAACACGACGTCAAAATGTTTTAACGTTAACCGCTTTGTATCACCTGATGATCAGAGTGTTTTAGTCTATACTATAGATTGTTTATAATAAGAATTATATACGGTTGACAAGAGGAAGATTTTATTGTCATTTATTCTCTGTAAAACTTTTCCTTGGTATAATAACATCGCACCGAAACTCCACAAAAATTCTAATGATTATCATATTACCGGTATTCCATTCTAATTTTTAGGTAACATAGAGTCATTTTAAATACCAATTCAAAAGCTGGCATTACAATAGTTTTCAGTAGTTGTGACTGGATCTATCAGAAGGATCTATCAGAAAATGAAAGAAAAAAACAGCAACAGATGACTGACACATCTTAACTACTTCGTGTAGTGTATTTCTCTTGGAACCACTGTACCGATATTAAAAGGATCATGATTCTTATGTAGACTAACATGACAGCAAAACTAAACAATACCAACAATATTTCAGTCTGATCCAAATTCAAAAATTCGCGGATGTTTATATTTTTCCAGACAATGCATTTTAAAGTGCCCGTTCATCCTATTTTTTTGAAAACTTTGTGAGAAAAGGAGATGCTGGTTATCATGATTGTTTTCACTTATTTAATGTGTTAACATTTTAAAGGATACATTGTTTGTTTTTGTTTGCTTGCTGGTTTTTATCACCAATTTTGTCAATTGCGCGAATTTTTAAATCGGACAAAAATAATCATTTTAGGGCGGGGAAATGTTAAGCAGACCCCCTTCTAAATTTAAGAAAATAAAGAAATGACTTTAATAGACGAACATAAAAGTGAACAGACGCAACGTCATAATATAACGGTACGTCGGAAAATCGGTGTGTTTTCGAAATCGCTTTCGACACAGTATTTTTTTATATTTTGAAAGCATATCTAGCCGACATATCTTAACATTTTAACAAGATATTAAATCATAAATTTACTCGCATTCTATGTAACAATCATAGTAAAAATATACAGGATTTGATTAAAATTTTCTAGTTGAAACTATGAAATTTACTAAAATTTACTCCATTTTACGGCCTTTTACGTCATTTTTCTTACACAATGCGACACAGGTTTTCTTTAATTGTGAAATGAGTTTTGTATCGAATGACGCGAAATTCTACAAATTAACCGGAAATCAAATTTACATTCAGGTGATCTGAATCGGAATTTCATCAACAAATTTGTTCAAGTCTGAATTCTTAGTTAAACGTAATTTTGCATTTTCAAAACGTTACGATTTTCACATGCGGACATTTTTGTCAGAACTTTTTCGAATGCGCATATTATTTGTTACTCCAACAATATTGCAAGCACTACACAATTTACGCTAGTATATAGAAATATACATTTAGGAGTGTGTTTTCAAAGAAATTGGCCGTCGATAAACCACAACAGTCACAAAAGAAAATTCACAATGCGAAGTTAAAACTGAAAATGAACGTCAGGGGACATTGTCAAATTTATCAAAAATTAAGGAATATCTCTAAATATCGCTTATTTTAGGGTGAGTTCGCAATATATCAGTCATGATTATGTAGAATATCTATCTTCGTCCTCTTGAGCTATTATCTATTGCGAATTACGTGTATAGACGCGTTGAAAAAGATCGCTGGCTACGCCCTATACAATGACGTCAGGAGTATTGATAAGGTACCTTGTTTCTCATGATCACGACACTAATGAAGAAACAAGGATAGTACTAAATCATCGTTCTCCTCTGCATTTACGAACAAGAAATCATTTTCGATTCGAAGAGAATACCATTGCGCTGTAATGTTTACATGCATTCTGATAGATTGTCGGTAAGAATGACCTAACTGAATCATTACAGACCAGTACATTTCTAGTGATTGACTGCATCAAAATGCATTTTATGAAATGAGTAACAGATTATTTAGACTCTCTGTTCTTGTCAAAAGAAAAGTGAACCTTCTGTATGCGTATACCCTATCCTGAAATACTTAATATAAGTAGTTTACCAATGGCAAATTGTCTGAAAGCGTCGGTATTTGACAAAGGTTACACTGCTGTTAGCAAACTCAATGATGTGTCCTTGACGAATAAAACACAGTATTGTAAATCCAAACCCAATTTCACACGTAATTACGTCTGTAGAAGAAATTAGGCATTGAGTGGGCTCAGTTTACTTCCGATATTTACATCATAAGCTTGAGTATTTGATATAACAAACTTGTAGACAACTTAGTTTTTATAGAAAATTAAAGCATACGTTCGCGTGAAACAAACTTTATCATACTTAATACTGACTTCACGGCTTGGCCAAGATAATCCCTAACTTTTGGAATTTTCATTGTTATGGTCCAATATTTATGTACATGTAAATATAACCTTAAAACAAATCATGCCACATGAAAGGAAATGTTGAGACCTTTCCGTGGATGTATACTTTTACATGTCTAAAATGGCAAATATCGACCAGACTGGCTTTCAATAGCTCAAAAATGACCTTTTTTGCATGTTATGCTGTTGCACCAAAAAATTGTTATTTTTGAAAAGTATGCAATTCAAAATTATCTTTTCAAAGTTGAAATACTTTATGTAATGTCCAAGCGAAATCTATTCCAATAAAATTAAATCTTTACTACAAGTAATTCAAACAAGTATTTTTCTTTTTGTGCTCAATTGTGTAAACCTTTGTGGCTGGATTTTTTACTGTTTTTACCCCCTCCCTGGTATGAATACCAGAAAATACATGTGGTTTGTGCCAAAGATAGTTTAAGATGCTGTTAATATTGTACAGTCATTACTGATTACATATACAATTGGCAAGTGTTATAACAACTAATGTTTTTTCGTAGTTTCATAAAGAAAATCGCCCTTTTTTGTAGTGTCCGTAGCCCCCTATTGCATAAACCTGTAGAGACAAAGTGATTCATAATATCTTAATGATAGATAGTTCATATTTTGCAGCAAATTCATTGGACAGTTCATAGGTAGTTTTGTCTGAATGGTGTAAAGACAACAAGTTACTGTGGAGAGTAGAATGAGGCCTGTGGGCTTGTAGTGTCCGTAGCCCCTACAATTTTGGACATTTTTAGCTTTTAGAAGTCACAAATAACATGTAGATTATGGTCAATGAGGTTGATTTTAGCATGTTTATTGTCATTGAACACATTTTTAGTCTTTTTCAATGTTTTTGTACATTTCAATCATAAAAAATCAGAATGATTCTCTAAAAATCAATAAAAGTCACCCAAAACAGGCCTTTATAAGGTTAACAAAGAGCCCATTTAATCTTTATAAAGAAGGCCAGAATGTTTTTGTACAAAAATAAGCTAAACGATAAAAATAGTACATAACATTTTCCCATATAACCATATAATAAAGGTGGGCTACGGACACTACAGAAAAAGCGTAACTACTCATTTTGTCAAATTATGTAAAATCTATTTGAAGTAGAAGCACCAAAATTGGCACACATACTCCTTTAAAGTTACTGATATGAATTGAAATATGTTGGCCACCAGAAATTCAAGATGGCTGCCATCTTTCAAGATGGCTGCTTTTCCGACTTATGATTTGCCTATTATACCAGAAAATATCACTACAGTGCCCAATTTTAATTATATTTATGTCCATGAGTATCGTGACAAATATGGGAAATCAAAAATACAAAAGAAAATTGAAACTAGAAATTCAAAATGGCTACTTATTTTCAAGATGGCCACTATTCGGCATAGAGCTTGCCTAATTTCCCTGAAAATGTTGATAAAGAGTACAGTGTCAAATAAAGATTATTGTGGTGTCTGAATTATCTTTCAGTTTGTCTTGTTAATTCAGAAACTAAACATATAAATCCAACATCAATTGGAACTTTCACTTCGACAATTTCAGCCTCACTCAGAACATTGAACATTAGCAGGCACTAAACAATTTGCAATATTTTGAAACAATGCTTTATCAGACAGAGCCCATACATCTACAACAACATTTTCTGCAAGTTATATACAACCACAACTAGACATAAATTTTGTTAAAGTTTAAGTCCTACATGTTTAATACGGAAATTCTAGAAGTATTTGTTGCAACATTTATTGGCACATTCGGTATTTACATGTACTATTCAGTCTGCCATTAAAATGGAACTTAAATTACTAGGTCTAATGCTCACATCTGCAACTGCATATTTCTGTATAAATATGGCAAAATAAATCACATCTGCGTAAGTGGCATTCAGACTTGCAGACACACAAAGTAAGCAATTAATGAAGAAACGATGAACTCTGATGATTAACTTCCTATACAATTTAAGCCAACCACCTCATAAATGCATTTGCAGACTGCCAGTATGGAGAAAGATTGCCCAAATTATTTTTAATGACCACAACTTCAAGAATCTATATCGCTGACTTCATGTTGCTATTATCATCATTTCTTTTGCTCAGAAAAGTCAGTGTAATACATTTTGATTAGTCAAAGAATGAGATTGGATGTCATTTTACTGTGTGCTTTCTACACTAATATGCAGTCCTCTAAAACTCATATGCATCAGCTACATATAGCCATTGAAACAAGGACAGACACTCTCAAATTACGTAGTTGAGTCCCATGTTGGATGACCTCCATCGCCACATGGTACTACATGTAGTACTGGGTGCTGGATGGAACTAGTTTGAGAATTAGTTTTGAGAATTTCCAATGCTTACTACAGCACTTTGTTTCAGTATCACTAGTAACTGAATTTGTCAAGAACATTCTTTCTTGAGAAACAATTAACATAAACAACTAGCATCATGTTTGATTTATTGATCACAGTCACTCTGCATAAGTGTCCGTAGGCCGTTTAAGTAGTAGAGCAAATCTCACTAAAACAGCAATAATGTTTATAAGTTATGTTTGTTGTGATTAATAACTTTATAATACAGTTACAAATTTACTTCACAAATTATTTAAAAAAAACATCATCATATATCATGTTTTTTTTTCACGTTTATACTAGCAGTGTCAATTGCGTTTACCAACTATCTGTTCGAAATAAATAAAATAATCAATCTGAGCTGTCTCAGTACAGCCAAGCGCTCAAGTGCTGGATAGTGAATAATCATAGGACCGAAAAGGGAATCTATCAAATTAAAAGCCAGAGTAAAGGATCTCTGTCTAGATTGTGAATTCATGGTAACAGACGCATGTGCAAAGTTAAAGAAAAATAGCTGTTACAGAAAAAAGTTATCACAGATATGTGAAAGTTGCACATAACAACTTTACCAAGAATTTCTTTTTCCAAAAAAGGGGGAGATTTCCATGAAATTAAATCTCAGAGTAACTTATCTTTGCCTAGATGCTTATATCACTGTCACAAAAGCATGTGTAAAGTTTGAAAGTGATAGCTATTACAGACAAAAAAGTTATCACAGATATAATATGGAAGTTGCATGTAAAAACTTAACCAAGAACTTCTATGTCCCAAAAACGGTAAAAAACCACTAAATTACACATGTGTTAAAGTAACGAATCATTGCATAGAGGCTGATATTATGAACACAAAGGCATATGCAAATTTTCAGAACAACAGAAGCAGTGGAAACAGAGGTTTGACAAATTTTCACAGTCATGAAAACTTAACCAAAGCATGACACCGACGTCGATGCCTGGGTGACTAGAATAGCCCAGTATTCTACAAAAAGTCGCACTAAAATGCAACTTTTTGTATAAAAAATATTTAATATGATACTTAAATATTACTTGAATGTATAAATTCTTGACACATTTAAGAATTTTGCCATATCCATTCTCTTGACAAATACACTTTATAGCTTGCAATCTGTAGTGTCCGTAGGCCCTGTACCACATTATGTACAATGTAACATATAAATTTAATATGATTACTCTGATAAAACTTGTGTTTCACGAAGAGAATACTTTGAACTAATCAAAAATGCCAAACAATGTACTTTTTGCCAGTTTTTATGAAAAATGCATGAAAGGCAACTTAGTGGTCCAAGTATAATTCAGCATATAACGACAATTTAATGTAGTTTGAAAATATTATTGATGGTATTAACAGTCAGACCGCATTTGAATATTGATAATAGATGTTGATGATACATTTCACTCACTTTGTGCAATACAATAGTCAATTTACGACTCTTTGTAAAGCATGTTATGCTTAGGGGTGTAGTGTCCGTAGGCCCCTAGGGGTGATAGTAAACATTGATGTGTATATTTTTTACCGTTCATAGAAAATTAAAATCCTTTTAGCCGTGGTTGCACAAGATGTTAATTTTTCATAACGAATAAAAATATTTGACATCCAACAACTTTGAAAATTTGACCCTAGTGCAACATTTGGGTAGGAAATACATTGGCCAAGCCGTTCAATAATCAAGGCAGCGCTCAGGCTTAATAGTTTAAAACTTTATTCTAGAACATTTTGGTAGCTCTTGAACTTCTATAGAAATAAAGAAATCCTTGGATTACAATATTTTTAAATCATACTTAATGTTTTATGTGTATTGTAAACTCATCTTTAAAGACTATGCTCCGAATCATATTTAGAAATTTCAAACATTACCTGTACTTTGCCTTCTGTAATCGTGACGTATTGATATCAAAGACGTGGTTTATTTCAAATTGTGACCCGTCACGCTAAAAGGGACCTTATAGGAAGGGTGAAAAATATCGACCCTAGCCTGTCTGCGCAGTACGCGCAGCCAGACTAGAGCCGACACTTTTCACTTCTATGTAATTTTTTAGATCTGGAATGTTTTCCCTATCTGACTATATGTTCATTTTTCTCATACAATATCTAGTTGACCTCTGGTAAGTCTGACAAGTTTGTCAAGATTTGGATTTTTTGAGTTCGGATAAGGTCCCTTTTAGCGTGACGGGTCACAATTATGTCAAAGGGAATTCATCCACCAGTCGGTAAGTAAAGAGGGAGATAACTCTTTGACTGTTTGACTCAATTGAGTGTTTGACAAGGTCAGCGTTTTACATTTTGTCACATTTATTATCGCCAATAATGATTCATTGTACAATTATTGTATAAATCCGTCAATAACCGGAAATTCCTTGTGAGAAAAATCTATCATCTAACATCCGGTGTTGAATTAGAATATAGATTTTACCCGTACGTTACCGAAGAGTTTTATTGCTAAATGCGTTCCCAATGTTGTGTTATCAATTAATCTCCATTTTGCCAATAAATGAAATATTAAATAAATATCACAAACACATCCAAATAATATTCTAATCTCCACTGAATATAATAGCAAAGCCTAAACCTGACCCGGTGTACTGGTTGTAAAAGACCACGTGTGAGTTTACTTATATTGATCTTACCAACTTTGGTCAGTCTCTACTATGACATAAAGTGATGTGCAGGTCAGAGTGACTTTTATGCATTATAAACAGCATTAAAACACCCGCATAATCTTGAATACATGTCACGACATCATCAGTTCCAGGATCAATTACGACCAAATTAATCTCTCGACATCGACTCTAAAGAGATGACCGTATAAAAACCCTTGATCTTACCCCAAGTGGAAAACCAATCTATGGGTCACCAGATACGCTTTCCTCAAGTGTATAATAGAACAGAAAATCGAGACTTTCCTAACGTTTGGTCGTTTTGAGATTCAAAAGCATCGTCGAATGCATTTGACAATTTCACATACAGCGTAGTTCCCGACTTTGCTCTAAAATACAGCCGCTGCATAACTCGTCAATCTTTATTTGCTCTTTTAATATTTTAACCGACAATAATGCTTTAGGACCTGGCCCCGGTTTCTCGAAAAAAAACTTAAGTATATTCTCATGAGAACATGCTCAACTTCAAAGGGATACTCTCCAACGTTGAAGGGTATTCGATTGAAGTTCACGTGGATTTCGTGCGATTTGAGCACAGTGCTCAGATTTGAGCATGAGAACGTACTTAAGTTTTTTCGAGAAACCGGGGCCTGGTACATGTATCTGCAAAATCTATAGAACATAACATACACGTAAAAGCAATGAATGGTGGAAAAGAAATTCCTTACAGGAATGCACATTTCATTTACAAAACAAATATTTTCAGTTGAAATACCAATACATGAAATATACCCAATTATCTAACCAATTAGGCCCAGATAATCTATAGGCCCGTGCCTGCTGCGGAAGTGGGTATGTGAGATTTTCTCACGGGGAAGTTCCGGTTACGCCACGCTTTGAATCATAATTGTAAACTGGTATTGATTGATAATTAACCAGTGTTACATATTTTGAGTGGTCCAATTAGTTTATGTAGTAAAATGGAGCATTGATTAAATATGGTACAAATGACTGTAGCCAGCATACCGTAGTCCTAACTTAAGGGCTACATGGTTTCAAGTAAGATAAATTAACTAATGTTAGTACATTTTCCTTCATCTTGAAACAGTTGGCCAACTCCCTTTACGATGGTACGTTCGTTGTTATACTTTTTATGCCCCCGATAGGGAGGCATCATAAATTTGACTTGTCCGTCCATCCGTCCGTCCGTCCGTCTTTCTGTCTGTCCGTCCGTCCGTCTGTCCGTCATTCCGTCCAAAAACTTTAACATTGGCCATAACTTCCTTATTACTTAACATATTCGCTTCATACTTTACCACAACATTCCTTGGTACATTACCTTTCTGTAGGCACATACTTTGGTGACCTTGACCCCTGGATGACCTTGACTTTGAACATTGATTGGCCATAATTTAAAATCAAAGCGGTGTCGGGGGCATTGTCATCTTACAGTGACAGCTCTTGTTTTTATTTAACCTGCTATTGTATAGGTATAAAAACAAAACTTAACTGATAATTGGATTATGTTTTGTCCGTTCGAGGAAAATTCCCAGTATCTTTGTTATGCTGGGAGAAGTAATTTGTCTTGACAGTTTTGGGGAAAATAAATGATCTTGGAGAGCGAGTCAATATTGACTCAATATTTCATGACGACAAAAAGCGTAAGGCCATCTCTCAGACAATTAACCACAATATTGTCAATTGTCATTACGTTGCTGTGCCTGTTTCATCTTCTGTAAACAAACAATTTTTAGGATGGAGGTTTGCGACTGAAGAGATATGTTTAAATTGCTTTAACCCTTTACTAAACGGCAATATTTTGGGATGATCCTCTTCAAAAATTGCCAAAAATGACAAAATTGATGTTATTAAAGAAAGGGTTTGTGTAAAATATGGCACAGAAAATATTGAGACAAAAGGAGAAACTGCTGGTTATCAGCAGTTTCTTCTTTTGTTTCAATGTTTTCCCAAGCCTTTTCTATAAGGGACGTCAAAACCAGGTCTTGTTTGGGAAAGGGTTATGAAATTACATAAATATATGCAAGTACTACATACATGTATTACCCCATCATCGCAGTGTCATTTTGTAGTGTCAATGTTTTGCTGCATACATAAAAGTAAATCTCACAAAGAAGCCCAATCTAACAAAATATAGCTGCTTTTCCTCTAAAACCTCGAGAATGCAGCTAAAGCATGAGAGATCGTTTTTTAAGAAGCAACAAAATGTTCCTATAAAGTTACACTTTTTGGCGATTTTTTAGATCAATGTTGCATTACGGTTTCCCTCTACACATTTTATGTACAAGTTTTGAAGGTGAACAAATGTTTAGACATACCGGGATTTGTGTGAAAACGAATCCGTATTATGCATGTTTTGATGTATTCACCAAACTTTTCCCATGGCAGGAAAGATTCCGTCGTTTTTGTAAAGAAAAAAAATGTTGCTGCAGCTTATTTCAGCCGCAGATACGACGTTTACGGAGAAGGCAGCAAGTCATTCATGGCAAGGGACGAGTACAAAACATATCAAATAGTGGGGGGGAAAGAGTACTATAAAGGAATTTTGCGCGCAGTGTTTGAAAGCAGTAATATGGTCTTGGCAATAAGTCAAAGGTTCTTATAATTCTAGAAACTGGTCTGTTACTCGATCACTTAAATGGACAATTATTTGATCAAGACGTATTACAAAGATAATGTTTCTAAACAATCTATCAAAGTTCCAGGTCTTGTGCAAATGCATTCTGCATACATTTAGCTATACTTTGTAACTGCAGATTTAGGAAATTGCATTTTAATGTTCTTGGAGAAAGATAAAGACATACGAGCGAAGATACAAAGTATTGATTAGATTCATAAAGTGGTTGTAGGCCCTACCTATAGTTTCAAGAAAAATAGCGGAAATAATTTTTATTCAGCTTTATTACGTGATACAACTTATGCGACAGATTTTATTTTCCTCGTTAGAGTAGTATGAAACATGGTGTATCTCGTATATTATATATAGACCAATTGCAGACATATGATGTTAAGTATACATGTATCTATGGAAATCAGTGGTGGCCATATTGTAATCAGAGTAAATAATTATCATATCGGTTATCGTAATGCAAGATGAATTACCGAAGATAATTCATTTATCTTCTCGTGATATCTCGTATGAAAATGGAATCATCCGACCGAGAATAATGAAATAATATGAAAAAAGGCAAAGCCTCCGACCGGGGTCAACACCGCTAATTAACATTACATGAAAACTGCGTTTTTGAATTAATTATCTGTAAGAAATAATTTAGCGATGTAAGTTCTACAATAGAAGTGCCAATCCCAGATAGCTCAGTCTGTGACGGCGGAGTCTTTCAATCCATAGGCAGTGAGTTCGAACCCCGGCTCGGCCAGAAATGGATGTGAATCATTTAAGTGAGAGAGAGAAGCTGGAGGCTCTGATTTAATAGTTTGGCTGTACTGTTGAGAAAAATATTACTAATATACGGTTAGGTGATCCAGCTGCGTGATATTACCAAGGCAGTTAAAAGAGTCACATTGTATGGCGCGCGAATAGGGCCTAAAGTCAATATAGCGCTAGACCTATAATTAAAATAGGGGTAGACCGCTAAAAATAGCGGTCTACCCTTATATTTTTAGCGGTCTACCGATAAAAATATCGGTCTACCCATAAAATAAGGGTAGACCGCTATTTCAATTAATGGTCTAGCGATAAATTACCGGTAGACCGATAATTATTTTTGACCCTTCGGCTCGAAATCTCATTAGCCAATCAAATGGCTCGTTACATCCTCAATACACCAGGAATATCAACGACCGTACAGTAAGAGCTCTGTGATTGGCTATCGAAAAAAAATAGGGGTCTACCGATAAAAGTAGCGGTCTACCGGTAATTTTATCGCTAAGACCGTTAATTGAAATAGCGGTCTACCCTTATTTTATGGGTAGACCGATATTTTCATCGGTAGAACACTAAATATATAAGGGTAGACCGCTATTTTAGCGGTCGCCCCCTATTTTAATTATAGGTCTAGCGCTGTATTGACTTTAGACCCTTTTCGCGTGCCATAACATTGTACTAAAATCTAATCACTGTCTACAATTACTTTGATGACAACTTTCAAAATAGACAACTCTAGATTTAACCTACAAATTTTGAAGATCCTATCGTTAAAAGCTTAGAAAAACATGGAGGCTAAAGAAATTTAGAAATATTAACTAACACTTTCCCACTTTGTGGCAATATTTTCTTTTCTATATTGTGTATATATGCATATATACAGGTCTTATCTTTATCAAGAGCTGCTTTGCAATTTATAGTTGCTCTGAAAATTTTAAGTGTAATTTGCTTTTTAAAAGTGTTTCAAAAACTATTCTAAAAACAATTATTTTTGCTTACTTTTCCCCCAATATTTCCTTCTAAAAGAATTTTTTTTCACAAACACTACCATTTATTTGCAAAAGGGACTCCTATCTAGAACATTAGGTTTTTGACACAAATAGAAGTGTGCCACCTTTCCATCATGAAGCAAAGTTTCAGTTTCATTCATTTCTCAATCGTCAGTGCAATACAGACAAACTCAATAAATTCTATGGCATATTCCTTCACTCACTCAAGGGCCGGTCAAACAGCCTTCCGCGAGTTGATCATATGTAATTTTGCCAAATTGCTCCATTTTATTTCGACATGTGGTGAAAAATCAGCAAAATTGTCTCAAACGTGCTAGACACGCGAATGACAAGTGGACCAACCGCTCGCGTGTGCTCCGCGTGTCCACCACGAGTCCTCTGTGTGTGAGCGCTTGTGGTCGGAAAATTGGGTCACAAGTGATCTGAGAAAGCCTATTACATGCGAAGCACACGCTATCACATGTGCTAGGAACGCTGTACATAGACAAGCAGATCACATGTGGATGACAAGTGCTACACAAGCAATCACACTAAGAAATTTTGCGTATGCCCGCGAGTGACCACTAGCCGTCTACTTGTGATCCATGAGTGTACCACGTGTAATCTCGTTTGATCTGCGTTTGTACCGCGTTTACACCACTTGTGCAACATTCCATGACCGTGGCGCCTAATTTTTGTGCTGTTTAAAAATAAAAGCGGGCTCCGAGCGCGTGTAAAATTTTTCGCAAGTGTGCGCACTTGTTTAAACATTTACTGAGAATGACTTCCATGTTTTCAGTATCTATTTATATACGGGAAGGGGAGATCGCTTTATAACAGAAAAGCCAGTCATTTGACTGTGTCAGAAATCATAGGTTTTCCAGGAAATCACCCATGATTTTGTCTCCACATCATGATGTCATAATTGTCGCCGGTGTGAGGTCATTACTTCAAACTTCTAGTTCGGCGTTTTTTTTTCAAATTTCGTCTTCAGTAAATGATCGGAAAAAACCTAAACATCCATTTTGAAAGACGAAATGTTTAAAAACTGTAGAAACTTTGACATATTTTGGTTATTAGAAAGGTGTTTATTTCGACACAAGAGTTGAATTTAACCATTCAATAGACACTTTAAGATAACAAACTTTATGCAATTTTACATTTAACCAAATCACAATTGCAACATCATGGATAAAAGCTGTTGGTGGATTTAGTCAGATTTTCTAGGTACATGTATCCTGTTAAGCGTTTTCATTGGTTCCAGCGAGGTCTTGATTCAATACATCTGTTTGTCATGTGTAAACAATTCATGGCAACGGGCGGGACAGTGTTGCTTTTGAAATCCAAAACGCGCAGATGAATGATTTTTCCTCAAAATTTCCCTTCAGTGGATAAGCTTTTTTCAATTTTTATTCTACAAACTATTAGATCTATACTTGCGAAAACTCAACCATCAAAATGGCCAAGATGGCCCTATATCACTTTACCTTAGAAAATATCAGGATGATAACTTTTAATATTGTCTTATCTCACACCCACAACTTCTGGGTATCTTTCATTGCAGAAAACAATTCAAACATTTCTGGTGGTATGAGAGTCATACTACCATGAAAATGCAATAATTTTATTAAGGATCTCTGACAAACAGGATTGTTGAAGATTTTATCATTTTGAGACAATTCTACACACAATTTTTCAAAGCCTTATGCTGAACAGTTCAGGAGAAGAAGATTGTAAAAGATTTCTTTCTTTGTTTCTATATGAAATTCAATACCCACAACATAGGGCCCATTTTCCTTGTATCACAATAATTTAAAGCATTTTGGTAGAGGGTCTTGAGACAATTATACACACAAAGTTTCAAAGCTTACGCCAAACGGTTCATGGGAAGAAGATTGTAAAAGATTTCTTTCTTTGTCTCTTTATGAAATTCAATACCCACAACATAGGGCAAATTTTCCTTGTATCACAACAATTTGAAGTATTTTGGTTGAGGTTCTTGAGAAATTCTATACACAAAGTTTCAAAGTTTACGCCAAACGGTTCAGGCGAAGAAGATTGTAAAGGATTTCTTTCTTTGTCTCTTTATGAAATTCAATACCCACAACATAGGGCAAATTTTCCTTGTATCACAATAATTTGAAGCATTTTGGTAGAGGGTCTTGAGACAATTCTACACACAAAATTTCAAAGCTTACGCCAAACGGTTCATGGGAAGAAGATTGTAAAAGATTTCTTTCTTTGTCTCTTTATGAAATTCAATACCCACAACATAGGGCAAATTTTCCTTGTATCACAACAATTTCCTTGTTTGTCTCTATATGAAATTTGATACCCACAACATAAGGCCAATTTTTCTTGTTTTACAATAATTTGAAGTATTTGTAAGAGGGCCTTGAGACGAATTTCTACACACAATTTTTTAAAGCTCTAGGCCAAATGGTTCAGGAGAAGAAGATTACACAGATTTCCTTCTTTGCCTCTATATGAATGTTGATACCAACAACATAGGGGCATGGCCCAAAGTTCCTTGTATCACAAAAATTTAAAGTATTTTGGTAGAGGGCATTGGGACAATTCCACACACAAAATTTCGACTCTAGACCTTATATTTTGGACAAAGAAGATTTTTAGTAATTGTGGACAGACGGACGGACAGATGGACGGTGAACAATCACAACAGCTCACACTCAGCACTTCCTGCTAAGGTGAGCTAAAAAGTACTGTAGCTATTTTTTTCCTAGTATGCAGGGCTAAAGATAATTGGGCGTGAAGACATTCTAACTTTGTTGTTTTAATTCCAAACCTTATGTTGTGTGTACTAATTTGAATCGTCTCGATGAGACGATACAAATGAGTACCCACAACATAAGGTTTGACGAACAATAAAAGAAGTAATTCTGTTGAAAAAGTCACTAACCCCTCTTATCTGGAGTTTTGAGTATGTGTGCGGAAGAGAATGCATGTTAATGATGTCATCAATAATTGAAGAATTAACGTCAAATGCGTTTTGAATGTGACGCTTGACTGGTTGCTACTCTATAACAACCGGTAGGGCCACCGCTATGCGGCGTATTGCAAAATTTGGAATAAATTTGCTAAGGGTGAATACTGAATACAAACGATGGAGGGTTCAACCTTGGCTTACTAATATGTAGAAATCAAAACTCACATAGTAACAAAATAGGTCAGTTCGTTACAACTACAATATTGTTAGCCATAGTGAATTCCATTGACCCCGGTATTAATAACATTCTGTCCAAGTTTTCTCTTGATTGGTCAATATAATTTGTAGTTGCTTGAGTGAAATCAAGGTCAAAATTCGCTTCTTTGACATTCAAGGGTAGATAACCCATGCCCTTTTGCTTCAATCAAAATTATTTGAATAAATCTGAGACTGAGAGAGGGTTACCCAAGGAACATTTCTGGGAAGATTCTCAAAGGAAACTACTGACACAGACGGACACACTGCACTGTGGTGTCTGTAGTCGAGGGGTAGAGCGTCGGCCTAGCGACTAAGAGTTTCCAAGTTCGATCCCTGGTAGCGGGGGTCATTCAAGGCTTCTCATTGGCCCACATATTCGGCGCGAGTACTGGTGGATTTCCAGGAAGCTCAATCGAGAAGGATTAAAATAAGTTGAAGAAACTTGCTTCCCAATCAATGTAAAATAAATGCGTACAAAGGCACGCCTGAAGAAAGAAAGACGGACGTAGAACGAACATGAACGAACCCTGTGGGCCTGACAGCCAGAGGAGCTAATGACTTTTGATTTATTTCAACCCCCTTTTTTTACAAATGTTTGTTTTAAGTTACTTAGAAAGTGTTTGATGAATTTAGGGATAATGAAAAAATGCTGATGGTCAGCATTTTTACACTTCCAGTCTTCCATCCAATACTTTTGATTAGTACAATTGATTTAAGTATTCAAAAATCAAATTATTGTTTTGTCTGCAATTTCTATAAGCTAGGGACCGAACATGGTTTTGACAGTCCTTAAATGGGAAGAGTTGTAAATTAAGGCGTGTTGTTTTAGCATGCATATGGCAGTTGGTAGGTGAAGCTTCAGCCGCAAATAGAACAATGATTTGAATACCGCGGTATAGTAAAAGACGCGGTACCGAAGCGGACTACTAATTAGGGAGCCTGTACTTTGTCTGTACTTGAACGTTCTGAGTCCTGAATCAGAATGTTTGCGTGTTGCAAGCATAGAACTATTTCACCAATTTAAGGTGGAAAATGGTGATTTTAGTTTCCTAAATTTAGCTAGCAGACGAATGGAATGAAATCATCACGGCTCACGCCGAAACTACTTTCCAAGGCCATTCGATCTCGAGAAGGATCTCGATGCAATTCGATGAATGCTGATACGTCAACGAAATCAGCTGTATATATAAAAGCAATAATCTACTGGAAGCATAAAAGAAGTAAAAACCTGCAGTTTTGCGGCCACAACCTTGTAAATTCGCTGTCAAATACCTGGAAACATTTGTTTACACAATGTAAACATCCGCGTTTATACTTTAAGCGCACTTAGGCTGAAAGTAGTTCGCCATACTTTGCACAAAAATCAAGCAACGGTTACGGAAAATCAGTTACTGAATATTTTACAGTTATTTCAAAATTGATTTAAAGTGATCTCGTATCCAGTTTCAATTGAATGATATGCAAAAAGATTGAATTCCAAGTTTGACACACCAATCTTAAGATTGACAGTATTCCAAATTGGGTAGCAAGAACAACAATTTTTGTGACGTCATCAGACTGGTTTACATAAGTTGAATATTTTTGCTACCGGGGACATAAAAATAACGGAGTAATTTACACTAAACCAATTCACAATCTCAGTATCTTGGATAAAGCCTGGCAAAAGGACAACCGAGGGTGTCCGAAAACCGGAAAAAATTCAGAACGAGACTCGCGCAACTCAACCCAAAAACACAATATAACAAGCACTGAAATCTATACGCCCACAATACCGTAAGCCGTGGTCAATTCCATTGACCCCGGTATAATGGTCCCCTTATATCGGGAATATAATTACGTCAATTTGCTTGACTTGTTCGCTTATAATTTTGACTCATTGCTTGGAAATATTTGGTCATACCAGTGAAGCTATGTGGAATATATGAGAAATCAGATCGGGTCAACTTTAATCAGCAATCTTCCTGTGAAACCGCTGCAGACTTCGGAGCTGATAGAAAAGCCCCTTATTTCTGGCTCTGCAGTTTCAGTAGCGTGTGGACGATTAGTTGCATAAATTTCTTTTACCCTTTCCCAAACAAGACCTAGCTTTGACGTCCCTAATAGAAAGGGACTGTATGTGGAATATCAGAAATCACATAGGGTCAACTTTTATCAACAACCTTCTTGCGAAACCGCTGCTGAATTTGGAACTGACAGAATAGTCCGTTAGTTCTTGCTCTGTAGTTGCAGTAGCGTGTGGACGATTAGATGCATACATTTCTTTAACCCAATACCACACAGTGACTCTTTTTGACTCCCCACAAGATAATGGCTTTGGAAAACATTATGGAAAATGAAGAAATTACTTGTGACAAGCAATTTCTTCATTTCCCACAATATTTTCTGCACAAAAAGACATAACAATGTAAAATTTCATTCAGTTTTAATTGTTGTCTGCAACACCTTTCAAATTGGAACAGCCCAAAATTTTGTCGTTTTGGAAAGTGTTAAGCACTCTCATAATCTCAATATTTTTGCCTTGAGGTGTACAAAACATAATGAGATTCACGCGACGTCGGAATTTTTCGTGCGACATTGTTAAGATTCTTACCGCTTCCGAACCAATTCGGGCGACATTCCTTCGCTGAATGTTTTCGACGTCGCCCGAATTATTTCGACGTCACCTAAATCTCATTCCGGGTGGACCACCTGAACACATCGGTATGGCAATAACATTGGCAGTAAATGGTGCTCTTCACACAGCATGCATCCTCTCTGAAATTTCATTCCCTGGCCTTAATTACTGTCAATCGATTATGGACAAATTAATAATACTTCCGGCCTATATCTTGTTTCGGTCGACTTTTACTCTGTAAAAAGCGAGGAAGTTGGAAGGACCATTTTTTCGGCTCTACTAGTTATATCTATAAGCCCTGTTATAGTTGTGTCGCACCTAGACGTAACATCACGGGCATGTACGTCTAGATATTTGGACGCACGTCTCTTCTGTAGCCAATCTTTAAGAATCGTTTAAAATCATGATCTATCTAAAATCGGAAAGAATTCTTAACGTTGGTATGGTTGACATTAAGACATACATCCCTAAATTTTGAGAGACGTGTCATCAGATAACCCGTAAACAGTTTGCGAACACAAGATATTACCAAATTCGTGATTTTCCCAAAAAGTCTGACAGAAAACATGCCTCATCTTAAGACTTATCGACATTGTTTATGCGCTTTTATATTGTATTCAAGTAAGATAGTCGACTTTTTTATTAGAGATGTATTTCTAAGACTAGATTTTCGTAGTACTTTAGTCATTTCAAATATTATGTGTTACTAAAAGAAAAAGTTCGTGTTTATCATCTATTATAAGCGAAGTTTTCCGACAATACAGTGTGTGTGATATCCTACCTAGTCATAATAACCGAGACAATCATCTTTCACGGCCATTTCAAATGAACTAAAATATTTCCATTCCATACAACCATTGTGAGACGGGGGAGCCATTCACGTGATTGGAATTTTGTAATTTACGTTATTAATCAGCACAATACATTTAACAAGACGTAGACCGGAAAATACTGCCGTCGCTTTTCAACAAGAATCTCGTAACTGCAGCTTTAAAAAGGATGTTGTTACGAGATTTTTTCGAAAAGTATCGATGTGTTAAAATCTTCCAAGGACTTCATGAGACATGTACGAGAAAATCTGAGAAAATCGGAACAATCCCGGATTGCTGAGTAGGTAACGTCGGAGTCTGTCAATCCAGAGGTCGTAAGTTCGAACATGGCTAAGCTTGTATCCTTTCTTTCACTTAAAAAGTCATTTGGCTCTCACCAATGAGTGTGGACTATCTAACTAAGAGAGCAACTCGGAGTGGATATTGTGTTAATACCGGTGGAAA
Source organism: Fragum sueziense (assembly GCA_963680895.1). Classification (NCBI taxonomy): domain Eukaryota; kingdom Metazoa; phylum Mollusca; class Bivalvia; order Cardiida; family Cardiidae; genus Fragum; species Fragum sueziense. The sequence goes on along the minus strand of OY804598.1, from coordinate 52,934,707 downwards.
AAAATACCAGAAATCCGTGGTTAAGTGCTACAACGTCCACGGTATGATCATAGCAGTTGAAAGGGGCGTTAAAACAAATTCAAATAAAATTGCTAAAACCTCCATAAAATTAGAATGTGTTTGACTGAGGCTTTGACTGTTAGCTTACTGTGATAGAATGGAATACACTTTGGTACAAATAAGCAGCAATTTCAACAAAGCTAAACAAAGTCGTAATTTTAAACTAGTATATAAACGATAATGGCCTTTTCAGATTTTGGACAGATGGGAAGACATATAGACACACCAATTAAAGCATTTAAAAGATCCTTGATCAAGAATGGCAAACAAAGACACGTTCAATGTGTTCTTCAAACTTTTCCGCTTTGTACAGAGTCAATAAAAGCCGCCCGATCCTAGATATAGGTCGGAAGTGTTATTAATTCATTCCTAATCGATTGACAGTAATTAAGGCCAGGGAATAGAATTGCAGAGAGAATGCATGCTCTGTGAAGAGCACCGTTTACTGCCATTATCATTGTCGTATCGATAAGTTAAGGTAGTCAACCCCTAGTGAATTCATGCGACGTCGGAATTATTCAGGCGATAACGTATATTAACGACGTCGCAATTCAAAATTCAAACGTCGCACGAATCTCCCTAGGGTTTGACTACCTTAACGAATAAATATTAATATTGTGAGAGTGCTCAAAGAGATATGTGACCCGTCACGCTAAAAGGGACCTTATCCAAACTACAAAAATCCAAATTTTGACAAACTTCTCAGACTCAGCACAGGTCAACCAGATCCCGTATTCAAAAATGAACATAAGCCTAGATAGGGGAAAGATTCCAGATTTAGAAAATTACATACAAGTGAAAAGTGTCGGCCCTAGTCTGGCTGCGCATACTGCGCAGACTGACCAGGGTCGATATTTTTTACACTTCCTATGGGGTTCCTTTTAGCGTAATGGGTCACATATATGCACCAACAACATGTTAACATTAGTATCAGCTATTCTCTTTAATGTGCGCATGATTAAAAACATTCAATTGGAATACATACTGATATACAATAATCAGCAAATTAAAAAAAATCCTTTCGTTTTTGTACATAACGTTAGACTATCTAAATGACGCTTTTAACTTTCCATTAAATTCCTTCTTATACAAAGTTTCTAAATCAGATAGCTCTACGTGTATAAATTTCCAGTCATTTTTGTTACTAATATTCAAAGTTTCAATGAAGCGACCAAACTATTTCCCTTGAATGATTCATAATTTTAAGCTAGCAAGTCAAGTAATGGACGTATTCATATTCCCGAAATAAGAGGACAATTCTATTTTATTCACGCTCGGATGATTCCATTTTCATGCAACGAGATATCACGAGAAGATAAATGAATTATCTCAAAATTTTATCTTGCATTACGATAACCGATATGAGAATTATTTACTCTAATTACAAAATGGCCTCCACCGATTTCCTTAGGTAGACTTTCCTTTATATAGGCCTGCATAAAATGTTGGCACATAGTGTCATTCCCGTATTATTTTGACTAGTTTAATGAAAAAACGAAAAGGTCACTTTTTATTTAATTACATGCTTACGAAGAATGTGTCTTATTTAAAGCAATAACGAGTACAACAAAATAACATGAAGCTGGCATTTAAAAATCATGTTAAGATTTTATGGCCACTAACGAGACACATTTTACAGTATTATTGGAATGGTCGAATCTCGGTCTGAATGAAGATTGTTTCCAATTACACTAGAATGTTTGCAGTATGCGCCCGCACCGGAAGTTTTGGATGTTTGATTTTCACGCGGCAGCTTCCGGTAATTGTAAATATTCTATCATAGTGATCAAATTTGATTGATTTTACTCAGGAATTTTTATCGATTCTTACTTGGAAAGGTCAACAAAATATGATTTATAATTGTAATGAATTACTTTTATTGTTTACACTCAACAATGTACTACATATATGTATTCCGATTATCTAAAGTATTTGTATCTCTATTGACTGCTCTTGAATGAAGTGAACAAAAATATGCAAAATCATGTCATATCCCCCTTTACTACTATTTCAAATTACTATAGCTTGAAAAAAAACTTGGACATTAGATTTGCCAAGTAAAATTGTGTGCACTCAGTTAAAACATTTAAGTTGTTCTGTAAAAGAGTTAAATATAACAATTATATGATTTGACATGGGCGGATCTAGAGGGGGGTCGGGGGGTCCGGACCCCCCCTGGCATTGACCGAAAATTGAATTTTGACTATATAAATTTAGTGTAACGTTACATATTTACTACATTTTAAGCCCTTATTTGGGCTTGGACCCCCCCCTGGAAAAAATTTTGGGCTTGGACCCCCCCCCCTGGAAAAAAATCCTGGATCCGCCCTTGTTTGAATATCGGTTTCTAAAATTATAAGCTCCCCTTACTAATTGTCAAGACCCACTTTCCGGTTTTATTCCTAAAATTATCGTGGAATTCAGCAAAGTCAAATTAAGTGTACTCAGATATATACGAGTATGTTTGTTGTGCTTTCTCATTTAGCATAAGAATATACATTTTTTCTGTGCAAGGATAAATTATTCGACAGTTATCAATTTAAAGCAAAACTTTTACTTGATATTAAGCAATGCTAAAAGATTGTGAAGTCTATTCGAATCATGTATAAGAATTATAGAACACAAATTCCTTTTATCTACGACGACAACGTCGAAAAATAAGAATTTGATATTTAAAAGTACTTTTAGATGAATCTGAACATGCGACTTCGCTCTTTATTGAGCCAATTTTCATGTAATCAGTTCTCGAAATACGAAGACTCAATAAAACTCTCTTCTAAAATATGCATACTGAACATTAGGAAGTAGGTTTGTAGGAGGACTACATGTCCTAAGAATTTGTTTCCTATGCATTAAGCAGGCGGGTCTATGACTTCTCATCAAGTAATGACAATTGACAATATTGTGGTTAATTGTCTGAGAGATGGCCTTACGCTTTTCGTCGCCATGAAATATTGAGTCAATATTGACTCTCTCTCCAAGATCATTTATATTTCCCGGGAACTGTCAAGACAAATTACATTACCCAGTAAAACGAAGTTCCTGCAAATTGTCCCAGAACGGACAAGACATAATTCAATTATCAGAGAAGTTTTGTCTCATCTTTGTCTTACAGTACCAAAAATAAAGACGGGGAATCGTCATCGTCATCTCCATCATCATCATCATCAACAACAACGACGACGACGACGTCGACGACGAAAACAAAACACCCCAAACCATTTGCCTCTTTTAATAAGTGTTTTTTTAAGCGGGACATTTTAAGTTATCGAATATTTTCCGATCTTTTCCCTCGGTCCATAAACATGCTTATAAAGATTCTATTTTGTTTATCTTATTCGTGTAATAGACTGATGTTTAACACCATTTTAACCAATAGAACAGACATATCGTGGCGGATTGATACTGTGTACGAAACCAGTTTAGGAGTTATCTTTCCCTCGGCCCATAAACATGCCTATTAAGATGCTATCTTGTTTAAGGAAATGAACTCTGGATGGAAAACGTCACATGGTTTTAGAGAAATTCGGAAACAGTTACTTTATCGTTGAACAAAAATACCTTTTAGAGCATAAGGAGAAAGAACTAGTAACCGGCATTTAATCATTTTGCTTGCTAGTTTTCCACAGCCTTATTAAGGTCATCAAATATATATTGACGAAATCATGAAAAAAGGGATCTTTTGAATGAAATATTTGAAAGGGAAATCAGAAATCACAAAAAAATCCGCATATACAAGATATATAATTGGGGGTAATTATTTTATTTTTGTTTATTTCGATTGTCAAAATTGTTGAATTAATCCGATCTTACTGGTTCGATTAAAACGAGCATAAAACGAGATTTCGAGGATACATGTACACCGATTGACATAGAAAGTTAATTGACTTTAATTACTTTCTACACATGAATGACACTTTAATTCTACGATATACTTGTCGCCTGCAAAATATGGTCGTTTTAAAGTAGGGTCTCTAAAATGTCTGTTTGACAAAGAAATATTAATAATTTTATTACTAGTTGATCACATGGAAAATCTAAACAATACAGTCATACATTTATAGCTGATAATCATTTGATAAAACCTGTATTGAGGAGGCAACTCTGATCCCATGATTGAGAATCTCACAGCCGTGATGTTGTTATGTAAATATTAACTCTCTTCATAGGGTGATCTTTCTCTCTATCAATCTAGCATTGATCATTATATCACGGTGGGGATTGTGCATAATGGGATGGATAACGACTACCGACAATAGGGAACGATTTTATCCAGTAAACCGTGACGTAATTTCGGACAAATAAATAGTATTTCGTTGGTGTTGTTATAAAATCTCGTAACTACGGTTTGAATCAAACCGTAGTTACGAGATGTTATAACAACACCGACGGTTTATCAAAACATAACGGTAAACTGAAACTATTTTTTGCACAGAATTTGATGCCAACTCACCTCGCTTCAGGTAAGACATTTTGCAATAACTCTGTTATTTCTGTATCAATTTTCAAGCGGTTTGCTGCATGTACCCCGCCTTATCGAGTTCTTTCATCGGATGTATGACATATTAGATAACTCAGGATACTTTTTCCGAAATATTGTCCCAATCGACTAGAAAGCGAAATGGTAACGACTACGGCCAAATTAACCACGCTTCAGGTAAGAATTTGTGCAATAACTTTCTTATTTCTGCGTCAATTTTCATGCGGTTTGTTGCATGTACTCCGTCTTACTGAGCCCTTTTCTCAGATGTATTATTTATCTGGAATTTCCCTGTACTTTTCTCAAAAACCGATCCCAACCGGCTAGAAAAAGGGCCTGAATGTTTTGTCGCTTTTCTGGTCGGTTGGGATCAATTTATGGACAAAGTACAAAAATTCTACAAACAAGTCATATATCCGAGGAAAGATCTCACTAATGCGGGGTACATGCAACCGCTTGAAAATTGGAGCAGAAATAAGAAAATAATTGCACAATTTCTTACCTGAAGCGAGGACAAATTTGTCCGTATACTTCGTTTTCGTTATCCATCCCATCATGCACAATCCCCACCGTGTATATGACGGACCCGTTTATTCTGTACATCATATAAAGATGCAACTTATGTCAATGATATCAACATTTTATTGAATATGAAAACTTTCCCCCATTTGAGATAAGATAAAGATACCATTTAATGTATGTAGTTTATGTTCCAGAGGATGATCTTCAGAAATTTAGGAAATTTAAAAATGAGGAACAATTTTAAAATCTCTCTGAAATTGCTCTTCAAATGAACAATGCACTGATACTTACATCAACAACAAAGAAATAACTATGATCTAGAAAACAGGTTTTTTGAAACTGTTCTTTGCAATAAACAAAGATGTTGATAAAGTATTGACATTGTCGATAAGTCCCATGAGTGGGCTTGTTTTCTGTTGGATTGTTTGATAAAACCTTGAGTTTGGTAATAGCTTGTTTTCGCAAACCATTTCTAAATGGTATATCTCTTGAGACGTCTCTCAAAATTTAAGGAATCTCTCTAAATATCGCTTATTTTAGGGTGAGTTCGCAATATATCAGTCATAATTATGTAGAATATCTATTTTCGTCCTCTTGAGCTATTATCTATTGCGAATTACGTGTATAGACGCGTTGAAAAAGATCGCTGGCTACGCCCTATACAATGACGTCAGGAGTATTGATAAGGTACCTTGTTTCTTATGATCACGACACTAATGAAGAAGAAATAAGGATAGTACTAAATCATCGTTCTCCTCTGCATTTACGAACAAGAAATCATTTTCGATTTGATATCAAAGAGAATACCATTGCGCTATAATGTGTACATGTATTCTGATAGATTGCCGGTAAGAATGACCTAACTGAATCATTACAGACTAGTACATTTCTAGTGATTGACAGCACCAAAATGCATTTTATGAAATGAGTAACAGATTATTTAATCAAGGCAGCACTCAGGCTTAATAGTTTAAAACTTTATTCTAGAACATTTTGGTAACTCGTGAACTTCTATAGAAATAAAGAAATCCTTGGATTACAATATTTTTAAATCATACTTAATGTTCTATGTGTATTGTAAACTCATCTCCAAAGACTATGCTCCGAATCATATTTAGAAATTTCAAACATTACCTTAATCCGAGTCTTCTCTGATGTAAATACGCTCTTTGATATTTTGATTTTTCGCTATGTAAATAGCGAAAAATCAAAATATCACAGAGCGTATTTACATCTGAGAAGACTCGGATTAACATTACCTGTACTTTGCATTCTGTAATCGTGACGTATTGATATCAAAGACGTGGTTTATTTCAGATTATGTCAAAGAGAATTCACCCACCAGTCGGTAAGTAAAGAGGGAGATAACTCTTTGACTATTTGACTCAATTGAGTGTTTGACAAGGTCAGCGTTTTACACTTTGTCACATTTATTATCGCCAATAATGATTCATTGTACAATTATTGTATAAATCCGTCAATAACCGGAAATTCCTTGTGAGAAAAATCTATCATCTAACATCCGGTGTTGAATTAGAATATAGATTTTACCCGTACATTACCGAAGAGTTTTATTGCTAAATGCGTTCCCAATGTTTTGTTATCAATTAATCTGCATTTTTGCAAATAAATGAAATATTAAATAAATATCACAAACAAATCCAAATAATATTCTAATCTCCACTGAATATAATAGCAAAGCCTAAACCTGACCCGGTGTACTGGTTGTAAAAGACCATGTGTGAGTTTACTTATATTGATCTTATCAACTTTGGTCAGTCTCTACTATGACATAAAGTGATGTGCAGGTCAGAGTGACTTTTATGCATTATAAACAGCATTAAAACACTCGCATGATCGTGAATACATGTCACGACATCTTCAGTTCCAGGATTAATTAAGACCAAATTAATCTCTAGACATATAATCGACTCTATAGAGATGACCGTATAAAAAACCTTGATCTTGCCCCAAGTGGAAAACCAATCTATGGGTCACCAGATACGCTTTCCTCATGTGTAGAATAGAAGAGAAAATCGAGACTTTCCTAACGTTTGGTCGTTTTCGAGATTCAAAAGCATCGTCGAAGGCATTTGACAATTTCACATACAGCGTAGTTCCCGACTTTGCTATAAAATACAGCCGCTGCATAAATCGTCGATCTCTATTTGCTCTTTTAGTATTTTAACCGACAATAATGCTGTAGGACCTGGCCCCGGTTTCTCGATAAAAACTTAAGTATATTCTCATGAAAACATGCTCAACTTCAAAGGGATACTCTCCAACGTTGAAGGGTATTCGATTGAAGTTCACGTGGATTTCGTGCGATTTGAGCACGGTGCTCAGATTTGAGCATGAGAACGTACTTAAGTTTTTTCGAGAAAGCGGGGCCTGGTATCTGCAAAATCTATAGAACATAATTCTCATACACGTAAAAGCAATGAATGGTGGAAAACAAATTCCTGACAGGAATGCACATTTCATTTACAAAACAAATATTTTCAGTTGAAATACCAATACATGAAATATACCCAATTATCTAACCAATTACGCCCAGATAATCTATAGGCCCGTGCCTGCTGCGGAAGTGGGTATGTGAGATTTTCTCAGGGGGTAGTTCCGGTTACGCCACGCTTTGAATCATAATTGTAAACTGGTATTGATTGATAATTAACCAGTGTAACATATTTTGAGTGGTCCAATAAGTTTATGTAGTAAAATTGAGCATTGATTAAATATGGTACAAATGACTGTAGCCACCATACCGTAGCCCTAACTAAAGGGCTGCATGGTTTCAAGTAAGATAAATTAACTAATGTAGGTACATTTTCCTTCATCTTGAAACAGTTGGCAAACTCCCTTTACGATGGTACGTTCGTTGTTATACTTTTTTTATTTAACCTGATATTGTATAGGTATAAAAACAAAAACTTAACTGATAATTGAATTATGTTTTGTCCGTTCGAGGAAAATTCCCAGTATCTTTGTTATGCTGGGAGAAGTAATTTGTCTTGACAGTTTTGGGGAAAATAAATGACCTTGGAGAGCGAGTCAATATTGACTCAATATTTCATGACGAAGAAAAGCGTAAGGCCATCTCTCAGACAATTAACCACATTATTGTCAATTGTCATTACGTTGCTGTGCCTGTTTCATCTTCTGTAAACAAACAATTTTTAGGATGGAGGTTTGCGACTTAAGAGATATGTTTAAATTGCTTTAACCCTTTCCCAAACGGCAATATTTTGGGATGATCCTCTTCAAAAATTGCCAAAAATGACAAAATTGATGTTATTAAAGAAAGGGTTTGTGTAAAATATGGCACAGAAAATATTGAGACAAAAGGAGAAACTGCTGGTTATCAGCAATTTCTTCTTTTGTTTCAATGTTTTCCCAAGCCTTTTCTATAAGGGACGTCAAAACCAGGTCTTGTTTGGGAAAGGGTTAAGAAATTACATAAATATATGCAAGTACTACATACATGTATTACCCCATCCTCGCAGTGTTATTTTGTAGTGTCAATGTTTTGCTGCATACATAAAAATAAATCTCACAAAGAAGCCCAATCTAACAAAATATAGCTCCTTTTCCTCTAAAACCTCGAGAATGCAGGTAAAGCATGAGAGATCGTTTTTTAAGAAGCAACATAATCTAGCATTACGGTTTCCATCTACTTATTTTATGCACAAGTTTTGAAGATGAACATATATGTTTTGATGTTTTCACCAAACTTTTCCCATGGTACGAAAGATTCCGTCGCTTTTTTTAAAGAAAAAAATGTTGCTGCAGCTTATTTCAGCCGCAGATACGACGTTTACGGAGAAGGCAGCAAGTCATTCATGGTAAGGGAAGAATACAAAACATATCAAATAGTGGGGGAAAATAGTTCTATGAAGGAATTTTGCACGTAGTGTTTGAAAGCAGAAATATAATCTTGGCAATAAGTCAAAGGTTCTTATAATTCTAGAAACTGGTCTGTTACTCGATCACTTAAATGGACAATTATTTGATCAAGACGTATTACAAAGATAATGTTTCTAAACAATCTATCAAAGTTCCAGTTCTTGTGCAAATGCATTCTGCATACATTTAGCTATACTTTGTAACTACAGATTTAGGAAATTGCAGTTTTAATGTTCTTGGAGAAAGATAAAGACATACGAGCGAAGATACAAAGTATTGATTAGATTCATAAAGTGGTTGGTATAGTTTCAAGAAAAATAGCGGAAATAATTTTTATTCAGCTTTATTACGTGTTACAACTTAGGCGACAGATTCTATTTTCCCCGTTAGAGTAGCATGGAACATTGTGTATCTCGTATATTATATATAGACCAATTGCAGACATATGAAGTAAAGTGTATATGTATCTATGGAAATCGGTGGTGGCCATATTGTAATCAGAGTAAATAATTCTCATATCAGTTATCGTAATGCAAGATAAAATGTGGAGATAATTCATTTATCTTCTCGTGATATCTCGTATGAAAATGGAATCATCCAAGCGAGAATAATGAAATAGAATGGTCCCCTTATATCGGGAATATAATTACGTCAATTTGCTTGACTTGTTCGCTTATAATTTTGACTCATTGCTTGGAAATATTTGGTCATACCAGTGAAACTATGTGGAATATGAGAAATCACATCGGGTCAACTTAAATCAACAATCTTCCTGTGAAACCGCTGCAGAATTTGGAGCTGATAGAATAGTCCGTTAGTTCTGGCTCTGCAGTTTCAGTAGCGTGTGGACGATTAGTTGCATAAATTTCTTTTACCCTTTCCCAAACAAGACCTAGTTTTGTCGTCCCTAATAGATAAGGACTGTATGTTGAATATCAGAAATCACATCGGGTCAACTTTTATCAACAACCTTCCTGCAAAACCGCTGCCGAATTTGGAGCTGACAGAATAGTCCGTTAGTTCTTGCTCTGTAGTTTCAGTAGCGTGTGGACGATTAGATGCATGCATTCCTTTAACCCATTACCACACAGTGACTCTTTTTGACTCCCCACAAGATAATGGCTTTGGAAAACATTATGGAAAATGAAGAAATTGCTTGTGACAATCAATATCTTCATTTCCCACAAAATTTTCTGCACAAAAAGACATAAAAATGTAAAATTTCATGCAGGTTTAATTGTTGTCTGCAACACCTTTCAAATTGGAACAGCCCAAAATTTTGTCGTTTTGGAAAGGGTTAAGCACCCTCATAATCTCAATATTTTTGCCTTGAGGTAGACAAAACATAATGAGATTCACACGACGTCGGAATTTTTCGTGCGACATCGTTAAATACATTCTTACCGCTTCCGAACCTATTCGGGCGACGTTCCATCGCTGAATGTTTTCGACGTCGCCCGAAAAATTTCGACGTCACCTAAATCTCATTACAGGTGGACCACCTGAACACATCGGTAGGGCAATAACAATGGCAGTAAATGGTGCTCTTCACACAGCATGCATCCTCTCTGAAATTTCATTCCCTGGCTTTAATTACTGTCAATCGATTATGGACAAATTAATAACACTTCCGGCCTATATCTTGTTTCGGTCGACTTTTACTCTGTAAAAAGCGGGGAATTTGGAAGGACCATTTTTTCGGCTCTACTAGTTATATCTATAAGCCCTGTTATAGTTGTGCCGCACCTAGACGTAACATCAATGGCATGTACGTCTCGATATTTGGACGTACGTCTCTTCTGTAGCCAATCTTTAAGAATCGTTTAAAATCATGATCTATCTAAAATCGGAAAGAATTCTTAACGTTTGATATGGTTGAAATTAAGACATACAGACTTGTTTAAATTGCAGCTTATATTCGTACCAAAGTATACTTCACTCGAGTAAAAGAGGCTTCGATTTAAGGCTGATGACAAACGCATGCTCATCTCATAGAGGTTCTGATTTTCTCCTATTGTCATACGTGTACCATGAAAGCTTTTGAAGATATTAACACACCGATTGTGTCTAACAAAAAATCTCGTAACTTCAGCTTGTTTTAAGCTGCAGTTACGATTTTTTATTTAAAAGCGACGACGTTTTTGTCGATTTACATCTTGTTGAATGTCGCTGCTTTTCAATAAGCTTGTTTGAAGCTGTAGATACGAGGTGTTTGTTGAAAAGAAACGATGTATTGAACAGATTACAAAATTCCAATTCACTAGTCTCACAATGGTTGTATGGAAGGGAGATATTTAAACTCATTTGACATGGCCGTGAACGATGATTGTCTCCATTATTATGACTGGATAAAATAGCGGACATGCTGCATTGTAAGGAAACCTCGCATATCCCTTTCCCAAACAAGACCTGGTTTTGACGTCTCTAACAGAACAGGATTTGGAAAACATTGAAACAAAAGAAGAAACTGCTGATAACCAGCAGTTTCTCCTTTTGTCTCAATATTTTCTGAGCTATATCATACACAAATCTTATCTTTATCAACATTCATTTTGTCGTCTGCATCAGCTTTCAAATTGGATCACCCTAAAATTTTGTCGTTTGGGAAACGGATATAGTGGATGGTAACTATCACGACCTTCCTCTGTTCGTAAGATATATTTGGAGAGACTAAAGAACTACGAAAAATAGTCTTAGAAATACAATTCAAAGCAAAAGAAAATCGACTATCTTACTTTAATAAAATATATATAAAAACCCCATAAACAATAGAGACCCAATCGTATAATCTATTTTGAGAGATAAAGACTGATAATACGCATTTCCAGACTCAAAGCCTTCTTGGGTCAAAACATCATTGCTAGTGTATCACGATGTCAGTCTATGCATAAGCATTATTAGCACATGATAAACCCCGTTTTGGAGAGTAAATTCAGACGCACCAAGATTGAGAGACTCACAGCCCCAATACTGTTACGTAAATATTGACTCTCTTCATGGGGTGATTTGTCTCTCTATTAATCTGGCATTAAGTGGTATATAACGAGCAGCTCTTTTCTCTGTATGTATAATAAATAAAAAAAAACTTGTGCCAATAATATCTGACAAAATGTATGTAAATATACGTTTATGGTATCATGTAATAAATACTATCTTATAGATCACATAACTTAAAAGAAATTAAGGAGATAAAGATGAATACATGCATATTAAGTTGTTGGTAGAAAAGAATTATCGACAATGCGAAATTGTACTTAAGGTAAGGCAATGTTTGGAATTTGATTTGATCGAGAATGTGTGCGTCTTAACCCTTTCCCAAACGGCAAAATTTTAGGGTGATCCACTTCAAAAACTGCCACAAATGACAAGATAAAAGTTATTCATGATAGAATTTGTGTAAAATATTGCATAGAAAATATTGAGGCAAAAGGAGAAACTGCTGGTTATCAGCAGTTTCTTCTTTTGTTTCAATGTTTTCCCAAGCCTTTTCTAATAGGGACGTCAAAACCAGGTCTTGTTTGGGAAAGGGTTAAGGTTACAAATAACAGAGTAAATCGGTAGATATCTTAAGGAATAACCTTTAAAGTAAACATTGCTGATAAAATGTAACAATGTCGATAATTCTCAAGATGAAAGATGTTTAATGTCAGAATATTTGGGAAAATCACAGATTTGGTAATATCTTTGTGTTCGCCAACCATTTACGGGTTATCTGATGAAACGTCTCTCAAAATTTAGCGATTCGCTTGGAACTGTTTATTTTCAGAATAAGATGATAATTAATTTGTCTTACAAAAGCTTAGCTTTCTTTGTCTAATAGATCAATCATCTGTTGAGAATTACATGTACCCTTATAGACTTGTTGAAAATATCAACAAATCACTAACCCCCTTTTGCTATCGGAAACCCACCAATTTTTAAATGTACGCTAATTAAAAAAATCGCCAGCTTATCCCCAAAACTGAAATCTTTAATTGCCTTTGGAAAACATTATTGTAAAGTGTTACGCTTAAATCATATTTCTATTCTGAACTTTGTCCCTCTAAAACAGTAAATCTGCTATTTGGATTTTATAATGAATGTCTTGGTTAGTCGGTTAAGGCTAATCGCCAAAAAGAGATTGTATTTGAGAAAAGTTGCAATGCGGTTGCCAAAACTCAAAGATGTTCCATTGACGATTAAAACACAATATTGTCGATTCCAATCCAAATTCACACGTAATTACGGCTCTTGTAAAAGATATCAGGATATTCAGTGTCTTGAATTTAATTCCAATACATTAATTGGGAACTTGGCTTTCTTTGGTATGTCTTAAAACCCGAAAAACAGAACTTAAAATGGTCTAAATTAACTTTACTAAAAGACGTAAAAACATATGGACACACGCCACGAAATAGTCCTTGTTGACAAAAAGAATTGGGACAGCGTAATTATCAGAAATTCATAGTTTGTACTTAGTTTAGAAGTAAAAAGTCATGTTTAAAGGCTATGCAACGAAAAGTATCTAGATATACGAGTGTGTTACACTGTTTGCTGACTAGAAAGTAAAAGTGACTTAAAAAGTGCTAAAACATTTTATTATGGACACGTTGCCTTACTGTCTTCAAGTCAGAAAATATGCCAAGAAGTGTTTAACAAGGTCAGCGTTTTAAACCTGGTCACATTTATTGTTATTCAATAATGATTCATTCTACAATTATTGTTAAAATACGTCAATAAACGGAAATTCCTCGTGAGAAAAATCTATCATCCAACATCCGGTGTTGAATTAGAATATAGATTTTTACACTTTCGATATCTCAATTTGCTATTGCAGAGGCGTTCCCAATGTTCTGTTATGAATTAATTTGCATTTTAGTCAATTGGCGGAATGTCATATCATTCCCAAAAGCCGATATAATGATTCAATACCAATAATACTTCTTCAACTATGTTTTGAATCAATAAGCAGCACTGATTTGATCGCAATCTTTGTAAATTCGTACTCAAGTGACCGTTGGCCGAAGTTAGAATGACATTTAACAACTGTAAACAATCTTTGAGACACCCGCATGATACATGTATTCCATAGTTGTCAAGACGTCTTCAACTCTAATATAAATGACGACAAATTTTAAAATTCATTGATGTCGCAGATGCCCGTACTCTTGAACTTATTCCAAGTGGAAAAGTAATCAAAGGGTCACAGCCTACGCTTTCGTCAACTGGAAAATGCCACAAATTCCGACGTTTGTCCATATCTTGGTTATTGTAATACAAAGTGCCGTCGATAACTTTTACTTTTACACGATGTTGGTGTTGCTTTAATTACCATAGAAGTTGAGCCTATTGTCGTAATTGTGTAAAGATAGAGCTTCATTGATAATTGAATTATGTTTCGTCCGTTTTTCAGCATCTTTGTTATACTTGGAAATGTAATTTGTCTTGACAGTTCCGGGAAAATAAATGATCTCTGAGAGAGAGTCAATATTGACTCAATATTTCATGGCGACGAAAAGCGTAAGGCCATCTCTCAGACAATTAACCACAATATTGTCAATTGTCATTACGTTACAGGGCATCCTAGACCCGCCTACTTAATTCGGTCTAAACAAACACTCTTGGTCTAAATCCTTGTAATTTAACCATACAAAAAGATATAGGACTCGTTATTTTCCCAGACTATTTAAAGTGACATTTTAGAATTTTCTGTCATAAATTTTACTTTTATTTTTGCCTGAAAGGGCATATTTCCTTATGAAACTTCTGAAATTTTCGAGCCAAAATATTGCGCCGTTTACGAGAAATATATATCTTTGTGTTAAAATTAAACAAATTGTTGTGGACAACAGTTTGGATTTATATGGAATTTATCGATTCTGATTCAACTTTAAATGCGTGTTTCTCGCATATCAGCAACAACTTTAAAAAACTAATAGCATTTATACTCATAAGAATAACTAATCTTGGCATCAAGACATGCTTTAAAAAATTGAAATTGGAATGAAATGTCCCTTTAATTCTTTATTGTAGCGTACATGTATTCATGTGGACAAAGATAGCAATAATAAAGGAACTTTACTTGTAGTTTTAGAAACCAAGAAACTGATCTTGGCATTTAGTAAATAGAGCTTATAATTCTAGTAAATGATCTGTCACTCGAACACAAAAGTGAACAATTATTTAATCAAGACATATTACCGGATAGTGTTTCTATATAAACAAAATGGCATAGCTCCATTCTTGCACACATCTTGAATACAGATGCATTGCTGCTAGCTACAACTTGTTATGAGTCCTGGAAGAAGGGCGAAGATATATGACGTACTAAATGGGTCAAAAGTCTAGAAAGAGCGTGCACGCATAAAATATACGCGTCGACGCATAAATTTTATGCGTCGACGCGTATATTTACGCGTCGACGCATAAAATTTATGCGAGCAGTTGAAAATATATGCGTCGAGCGCAGCTTCAGAGAATAGACAAAAATAACTGGTGCCGTTTCAAAATGATTTGTGGAAATCATAGGTGAATCTAGAAGGGGGGTCGGGGGGGGGGGGTCCGGACCCCCCCCCTGGCATTGGCCGAAAATTTAATTTTGACTATATAAATTTAGTGTAACGTTACATATTTACTACATTTTAAGCCCTAATTTTGGCTTGGACGCCACCTGGAAAATTTTTTTTGGTTTGGAAAAAAATTCTGAATCCGCCCTTGGATATGTTACTCGACCACCCAATTAGATTTTTTATTTGATGACGGCATGGACGACATTTCTGTATCAGATGTTTGGCCAAGCTCCAGATAACTCATTACTTATTTTTGTAGAATTGATTTTTTCATAAAGACAATACATAAACTAAATAAAATTGAACATTTTTTAACATGTACAGTACTTTATTTGGCTAAAATCACACATTTTTCATGTGTCCTGAAAACAGGACTGTAGGCACTAAAGTAATCAAAATTTCAAAATAAATACCTATGCACTAAATGATTACATACAGATATAAACCATTTTTCTATTCCCAAAATGTTTCTTTTAAACATTTTAACAGTTCTCTGGGAAAGGGGGTCTTCGCGGATCTTTGATTCAATGTGATTTTACAAATGCACTAAGCACCATTTTCATAGAGCATGTTTAATATTGTTACTCTGTTTCCGCTAAAGTTATATAAATGGTCGCTTTCTCTTCGAAAACCTTGCTACTACAGCTTGTTTTAAGCTGCAGTTAGAAGGCTTTTGAAGAAGAAAGCGATATTCTTTTTCACTCTGTTATCAAAAACTACACAGAACAATGGTTTTCTAAAACTGTGATATCGCTAACATTTTCCCACGAAGTCCCAAAGAACGCCTTGTAAAATTCGGTTTCGATGCCTTCTATACGATGCACATTGTTCATGCTAAGTTAGTGATCCATCATGATTCTTGTGATTGCATCTAATATCTTCTAGAGCATTTGGGATCAGTAACATGACTCCCTTTTGTTGCGAGTGTCCGTGCTAGAGGTACTTCAACAATCATGTCTAATCACCCCAAGAAGTTTGTCCACAAGGCTCAATGAACGAATTTGAATACATCTATCACTGAATAATATTCCCTTTCTTCATGGATGGTTGTCACAAAGTCCAGTTTTGAAAGTGGGAAGTTTGTTTATGTCAACATTACCGTCCTCATCCACATTGTCCTCATCTGTCATTGCGTCTACAGGTAGTGATTCTACAAGTTTATCAGTCCTTTGTAAAGTCATTAAAAAAAATTCATTGTCTAGCATAGACAAACCGTTGTCCAAGCAAGATCTTCCTCAAAAAGATACATTAGTATGTATAATATACATTTTGGACAACTATGCCTCCCGCACCCATTTACGCCTACAGTCCTGTTTTCAGGACACTTCTAAATTGTCAAAATTGACAAGGAAAAATTTGCAAATGATTAGTTTTAATAATAATAACTAAGAAAGCATTCCTTAAACTACATATTTTATTCATAATGTTCTTTTAAAATATTGATAGATAAAAAGTTATGCTCAAACCTTTGCATTGTTGCCATTATAAGGATCACTTTTGCCAAAAAAAGTGTTCATTTTGGTGCAGCAAATACAGAAATATGGGAAAGTTATCATTTTCAAACCTCTAATGGGTCAAGTCTTGGCTTATTTGATTATTTCTTAGATAAAAGTCAGCACTTTTCACTAATTAGTGGAAATAGGTGTGGGTGTATGGTACTGTCCTGAAAACAGGACTCTCGGCATATATGGGTTAAAGTTTTATTTATAAGCGAAAAATACGCCATCAAAGTTGAGACATAAATGACAAATTCTATATAAATCTGAACTGTTGTCCACAGCACTTTGTTTAATATTAGCTAGAAATATATATTTCTCGTAAACGGTTCAATAATTTGGCTTGAAATTTTCAGAATTTTCATAAGAAAACATGCTCTTTCAGATAAAATAAAAGTAAAATTTATGTAAAAATAACTCTTAAATGTCACTTTAATTAGAGTAGATAATTCTCATATCGGCTATCGTAATGCAAAATGAAATGTGGAGATAATTCATTTGAGCCAGGATCTGGAAAAAACGTCCCTTAAGGCTTTTGAGCCCAACATAGATCCGGATCAGCCTGTCTGATCAGGATCCATGTTGTTTTCTAATAGCTTCTTTGTGACATGTAGTAACTTAGAAAGAGCAACATTGGTGCATATTGGACTCCATTTGACAACAGACTGATCTTGAAACTCAATTTAGAAAAATGCTATAACGGACGTTTTTCCAGATCCTGGCTCATTTATCTTCTTGTGATATCTCGTTGCACCAGAATGGGATCATCCGTGCGTAAATAATAAACTGGAATGCTAGGAATATGAATACATCCATTTCCGTTGCTCGTTTAATTATGAGTCACTTTACAATAATTGCATTTGGTCTATTATTCGTGTGTATGCAGCCAAAAGTCCAAAATTCTATATGTGTACATTGTGTAAACATGTACAACAATACCGCATGCAAACTATATAATAGACAAACGAAAAGAGAGAGTTGTCTAATAGATGTAAAACTACTGTAGCTGAATGTTACTCATTCTATTCAATCATCTTAAAAACTAAATGGGTTATTTGAGTTGCCACTGAATATTTTCTGGACATTTCCATCGCTCCATAAACATGCCTATTAAGATGCTATCTTGTTTAACCCTCATCCTACCAACTGGGGTCAATCTGACCCCACGCGTCATTTTTTGCGTGTCATATTTTTACTGCATGCACTCTGGTGTCTAAATTTAAGGAGTTTGTTGGTCTACCACAACCTTCTTCATGTCACGCAACATTTTCAGAATTTCGCATAATTTGACTTTGAAATATTGATTTTTTTGCTGGGGTCCGTTTGGACCCCACTATAATTACTCTTTATTACAACTATTTAAACTTATTTAAATTTTTTTAGAAAAAAAGTCTTCATCTAAAAAACAACTAAATGCATTTCAACCAAACTTCACAGGAATAATCCTTGGGCGACCCTCTCTAAAATTCCTCCAAGGAACTTTGATTTAACAAAAAATACCCGCGTTATCTGCCCTTGATTGTCCAATATAGCGATTTTGACTTTTTTTTTTATTATTTTTACTCTCACATCATCAAATTTTGACTAATCAAAACAATACGTGAACAGAATGTTGGTGACTAAAATATCTTGCTTGAGTGCAATTTTCAGCTCGATCGAAAACTTAGATCATGAGTTATGTGTCCTTGAATTTTATGCAAAAATTGCATAATGTAGTACATGTAAAATGAATACATGCCTGTGGAGCGATTCAAGCCCTTTAGGGCCTTCTATTTTTTCAGTATGTTTTTGTGCTAATATCATTTGTTAGTAACCAATATAACATTTAAACAAAGAATATGTCTTTTGTGAAACTTATTTTTGTCATGAAATTAAAAATTATGTGTGGGGTCCAAATGGACCCCAGTTGGTAGGATGTGTACGTAAAATATGTTGGTAGGATGAGGGTTAAGGAAATGAACTCTGGGTGGAAAACGTCATTATCTATCAGATAAAGTGGAAAATCACATTGTTTTAGAGAAATTCAGGAACAGTTACTTTATCGATTGATAAATATTTTGAATACGAATTTCTTGTAAAGCTTTAAGAAGTTAAAATATTAACATCCAATTGAAATCAAGAAAAATGGAATTTCGAGCCATTGGCGTTTACTAGTATCTATTATCTATCTCAAGTTTGTCTTCAAAATATCAAGCATGTAATAATTCAAAGAGAAATGACATGCCTTTGGTAGAATCTTTTAATAAACAATATATACTTGCATTACATATCATCCTTTTTACTATATATGTTCTAATAAATATAAGTTTAAGATTTATTTACAGAAAAAAATGGTCATATCGCCTTTTTTCTTACACAAACTGGTAGCTGCAGCTTGACACAAGCTGCAGGTCCGAGCTTTTCAACGACAACCAACGACAGAAAGCTCACACTGCCTGATTAATAGAGACGAGTCATCCAATAAAGAAAACCCATATTAACATAACAACATCACGGCTCTGAGGCTCTAAAACACGGGGTCTGAATATTTTCCATAACGTTCGGTGTTTGAAGAGAACCGATGTGGTATCAAGACAAGTTGTCTAAATAAAATTCAAACTCGGCATTTTGTTGATATTCATTTTTAAGAATACTTTTTTGAAATAAACACAAACGTTGATAAAATGTTCCAATGTCGATAATTCTCAAGATGACGCATGTTCTCTGTCGGATTGTAGCAGAAAATCACGGATTTGGTAATATCTTGTGTTTACCATTTATTTACGGGTTATCTACTGTTATCTGATGAAATGTCTCTCGAAATTTAGGGATTTGCTATGCTGTTTATTTTTAGAGTAAGCTCTGAATTTGTTTTCTTTACTTCTAAGCTATTTTGTAATCTACAGTACATTTCATGCCTGTAATTAATCACATGAAAAGACATTCTTTGAACAATCGAAAAATGTTTTTAATTTACTCAAGATGATACACATTTAATAGTTCCCCTATTCCAGACCGTCTCAAAAACAAACGGTTAAGGTAGTCCACCCCTATTGAGATTCGTTCGACGTCAGAATTGTCCGGGCGACATCGAAAACATAACGGATACATAACGACGACGCTCGAAAAAAGCCGATGTTTTATGGATCTCAAAATGGCCACATTACGGGTATTCTACCTTCCGTTGTTAAGGTCTGTCTGAAAGTGCCTCGGTAGGTTCATAATGGCGGATCGTCTCATTTGATGAACGATGCACCGCGGTTAACAAAATGCGATGTTCCCTTGACGAATAAAACACAATATTGTCAATTCCAATACAATTTCACACGTAATTACGTCTCTTGTAAAAGATATCAGGAATGCGGAGGACCAAATCAAATGGCATTTACGTACATCTTTAACTTGACCTTATAACATTATTATGTTAAAACCTTTGCTTAGTATTTTAAACTGTCAATAAATTCTTGCCTATAATAATATACTGAGAGGCAAAAATAAGTATACACCGTAGTTCCTCCACGTTTTCTGAGAGAACGATTCATAGATTATTACGATTTTTAAACGCCACCGGACGTGGTCGTTTGTTTGATGTAGACATTTTCGCCTACCCGTCTTTACGACCTTTCTTCCGTTGCGAAGGGTTTTGATAGCGCACAGTGTCATCGAAAAAGGGGATTTTTAAAATTAATTAATTAATACAAGAATTCCCATTGACACAATCCCTACATCCATGAACGGATTTGGACAAAGATTTTACAGAAAGTGACTAGTCACCTAGGATCATGCGTACAGTGTTAGTGCTTTTCCATATCACGATGCGTCATGGGAAAAGGGGGCTTGATACAAATAAATTATCTCACACAATTCTTTCTAAATTTACCGACGGATTTCGATAAAATTTGCACAGAATGTTCCTATGCTACATGACTAAGTGTATAAATCTTCCATAGTGTCACGTTTCTTTCGTATTATGCTGTGTCATAGAAAATGGGTCTTAATGGCTAAAAGGGGCAACATGATCGATTTCTACCAGTCACCGAGAATTGTGTTACAATGTTAGAGAAAAATTAACGTTGTGATTTGTTGTGACAAAGAATAAAGAAATTGAATACGAATTAACAGCAACAATTCATGCTCCACTATGGCGCACGTGCAAAATTTGCAAAATCGGCCTAAAACAAAAAAGTGGGTACTCAAGCAATTTCTTGTGTAATTTAACAACATCATATTGTTTATTTAGGGGTAGAAATAAATAGTACATCATTTTGAGACGATATGGTGCCAATTGAGAGAGATATCGAAAAACAAAAAGTATATACTTTCTTTTGCCTCTCAGTATATATTGAAAGCATATGAGCAAATGACAAACATTGCATGTAACATATGAATCTGTAATTTTTACACTTTTCTTCAACTGCATTTCGGGCAAGATGATAAAATAAAGCTTGAATAATAATTGCCATCTTTATATTCCAGTCGATAATAAAGATAAATAACGCACATGAACAAGCGTTTGACAAGGTCAGCGTTTTACACTTTGCCACATTTATTGTCTTCAATAATGAGTCATTCTACAATTATTGTTTAAATCCGTCAATAACCGGAAATTCCTCGTGAGAAAAATCTATTATCCAACATCCGGTGTTGAATTAGAATATAGATTTTTACGCTTTCGTTATCGCAGGGTTGTATCAAAAAGGCGGTCCATCATGTTGATGCAGTTTCATAATGGCATTTACTTTTTTATTATTATTATTTGCTACCATTGTGGGCGGTGCTCCATTTGAAAACGTATCAAGTTCACTGACAAAACAAATATATTCAGTTGAAATATCAAAACATAAATACCGCCCATTTATTTAACCAATTACGCTCAGACAATCTATAGGCCAGTACCAGATCGGAAGTGGGTATGTGAGATTTTCTCATGGGGTAGTTCCGCTTACGTTACGTTTTGAATGATAATCGCAAAATGGTATTGATTATTAATAAACTTTGTGACGTAATTGTTACAGTTCAATTACAGTTTTCTGAGCTTTCTTTTAAATATTGCTAGGTTTCATATACTAAGGACAAATAAGATACGCAACCCCAATTTTTCATAATATTTTTGACACAATATGTTTTAATGGCTATTGAGTACATTTTTAATATACCTGCATCCATACGCATAAATACAGTGCCATTTTCTTCAGATGTCGTACATTCATCACGTGATACATGGTAAATTGTTAAAAACTGATTATCCCCTGCCGTGTTTTCTAGATGGCTACTATCAAAACAAATTTTCATCAAACACAAGCTAGAACATAGACAAAGAAGACATCAAAGCGTTCACACGCTTTTCGCTACGCTACGCATAGCAAGGCTAGGCCAAAACCAGCGCCTATACTGCAGTACAGATGTTGTTGGTGGAAAAGGTTCAAAATGTTGTCGTAAGACATTGATGGGGCAAAAAATCGACACATTTTTGACTGTATACGTTGTTGGCTCTCAATTGGACCACAACCGATTGAGGACGAGACGGACGTGCAAGAGATATGACGTCAAGGCAGGACCGTATAATCACGTTAATCCCACCTACGGGATAGGTTTAAGACTACAGCGGAGACCGCTAATAACTCGTGTGGACTTCACAACATTCGAATATTGGACTAAATTGAACGAAACATATTGTGTTTTTCGACCTTCGTCCAATTTTTTGTCGTATTGTGTCGACGCCCGGTTTAAACTGGGTGTTTTCTTACTAATGAAATTGACTACCGACAAGATTTTGTGAACTTGTGCAAGGTGAAATGTTATTGCTTTAAATGTATTAAGTTTTGTTTAAATCTGATTTGATGTCTTTGCGTAAGAAGGAATTGAAAATGAAGTTGCGTTTCTTTTTTGTTTCAGTATATTATGTAGCTTTTAGGATACCGTCACTGTCTCGATGCTCAACTCCAGCTTTCAACGTTTTTGTTTTGCCTTTGTTACTGCATAGGTCTATCTTTTGTTCTGGCATGGCAGTATCAGTATTAGAAATTCAGTCATACGAGAATGTATCAGAAGGTTTTCAAAAACCACATAGGAAAAGGCAGATACCGGTAGTTTATTTAAACTGCTTTAACCCTTTCCCAAACAAGACCTGGTTTTGACGTCCCTGATAGAATAGGCTTGGGAAAACATTGAAACAAAAGAAGAAACTGCTGATAACCAGCAGTTTCTCCTTTTGTCTCAATATTTTCTATGCCATTTTGTCTTTTGTGGCAGTTTTTGAAGTGGATCACCCTAAAATTTTGTCGTTTGGGAAAGGGTTAATTATTCACGTATTTTCAACGAAGTCGAACTCTACACAATTGTTCCATCTAGTTATCTTCTCACAGATATCCGATGTATACAGATAGGGGTGGTCCTTGTGATGATTTTTAAAAGCGTAATCTTTCATAAATTTTATTGTTCATTAAATCATATTGTTGGTGGGGAGTCAAAACCTCGTAACTACAGCTTGACAAAGCTGGAGTTACGAGGTTTTGATCCCCCACCGGCGATATGTCCTATGTATTTATTGTAATCGTCTCATCGAATTAGGGTTTGGATTCGAAATGACAAGTTTAGAATGTCTTAACCTTCTCTTATCTATTGCTAGTGTGGTCACAGTCTCGTTTTGAAAATACTGCCTCTATCTGATTCTATGTAAAAACGAGTAATTTACAAACGGCATTTTCAGCCTAAATTACACATTAAATTGCCAAAAAGTGTGTAAAAACTTAAAGCTAAATAGTTATATTTTATTATGATAAAATATTTTTACTTTATACACTTTCTTTTCGTGTTAAATCTATCTATTTTAAAAAGTGGGTCAACTCTACGTTTCTTTGTTTGAACTCAGTCGTTACCTTAGAACGACGCGTGGGTATGTGTGCTAAAATTGCTTTGGCACTGCCATTTCTTAACGGATTTTCATAAATCGCATATCAAATTAAAGAAGGAAAATATTCATCCGTGTATGTTAATATGATAAACCGATGAATTATGAGTCGATGATTAGGTATTCAAAATAGGTCATTTTACTCGGCTTCAAATGGCAAGAACTATGCGGCAGAAAAGCCTAGAAAAGCCTACTCGTATGTATCTTCTTCAACATCCTATCTATTCAAATAATAAAACATCTTGTGCTCTTAGGCTAGCGCATTCAATCGCAAAGACTTTAACAATTGGAAGTGTTTTTTCAATTCCCCGTGATTCATCGGCAATTTCTATCTAAACTCAATTCATCCAAAATTTATTCATAAATGTTGACGACAGTGACTCAAAGAACATTCTTGCAAAGTTTGGTTAAATTGGCCGAATAGTTGATTTGTAAAGAATGATATCACGATTTCTCAGAGTTCGGTAAGCCTCGCCCTGCCACACCCATATTTTTTGACGAATCAAATAATCGCGAACAATATTTGAATATGGTATTCCAAGGAACATTCCTGTAAAGTTTTGTCAAAATCGGCCCAATGGTTAAGAAGTAGGAGGTGTTTCAAGGAATAATGGGCGAACAGACGGACGGACGGACGGTGAGTGACCACAACAGCTCACCTTGAGCACTTCGTTCTCAGTCCAAAGGGATTTACAAAATTGGCGTTTCTCATGGGCTTCCTAAACATCCATTTAACCCTTTCCCAAACAGTACAACTTTATGGTAATCCAACTCTGAAGCTGTGACAGGCGACAGAATGAGTGTAAAAGAAAATAAGATTCTTTCGCCTCAATCTTTTCACCTTCAATAAAATCCGTTCAGAACGTCAAAACCAGGTCTAACCAGGTCTTGTTCGGGAGAGGGTTAGGCAGCCAAAAATTAGGTTGCAAAATGGACATGTTCAAATGTATGGTGCTCTTTTTGGGTCAATGTTTTGAAAGGCTGTTTCCTCACAAACCAGAGATATAATGTTAATAATCGATCACTTGAAAGTTTGAATTCATTTTTGTTTGAAATTGCATGTCGTAAAATCTTGTTTTTATCGGAGGCAATGACACGGAAATAATATGCGCACAACGAAGCGCAGAAAATATTTACACAAAGGGAGAAAATGTTGGTTATCGACATGTTCTTCTTTTGTCTTAATGTTTTCCAAAACCTTTTCATATACGATCGTGAAAATCATGTCTTGTTTGGGAAGGGTTGAAATAATGTAACAATTATTGTTGTTGGGTATAAATTGAAGAACTAAATTATTTGGTAGAATAATTTCATCCTTTGTAAAACTTCAAAGGGGCGTAACTATTTCATTAAATGTCCGATTTTAAAAACGTAAACAGTTTTGAGTTCCTCTCATTCAGACCTTGAAAATGATATATGAATTGTTGAAGTTCTTTGAAAAATAAACAATAACGTAATTCGGCAGAATTATCTCCCCTTTATAAAAATCTGAATAGCATTATTCCATAACGCGATGTCCGATTTTCACAATTCAACCAGTTTTATGTTTCTCTCAATATTCTCTGTAAGCTGGTATATATTTTGTAGGGGCTGGAATACATTTGAAAAAAAGTGTGACCACCCTACTATTGCTTTGTCTATTGAAGTCCACATCGTGTTTCCTTAACCAGTCCTGCTAAGTGGAAGTCAGCTCAACATTCTCCTATTTTCAACTCTCACGCTGCCTCCCGTCAAGGAAGGTTCGATAGTTGCAAAAAATGATTTTCCGCATAAACTACAGAAATTGCCATCAACCTATTTGGCATATTCAGCCTTCACGACAAGAAACCCTATTAAAACTCTACTAAAGACTTTTGAACGTATATCGACGGTATTTGAGTCTGGAAAAACGTCCTTTTAGGCCTTTTAGCCCAACATGGTTCAAAATCAGCCTGCTTTTACTCGCAGTCTGATCATGAACAATGTTGGTCTACAATAGCTTTAATGTGAGCCGTAGACACCACAAGAAGGCAGCATGGTTCCCTTTCAGACTGTAGTTAGGCACAGGCTGGTTGTGAAATTTGGCTGTCTCAAATGCTATAAATGACCTTTTTCCAGATCCAGGCTTTTCTAATCATATATTTTCTTTGTAAGAATTTCATAAGATGTTTAATAACCCTTTCCCAAACAAGACCTGGTTTTGACGTCCCTGATAGAAAAGGCATGGGAAAACATTGAAACAAAAGAAGAAACTGCTGATAACCAGCAGTTTCTCCTTTTGTCTCAATATTTTCTGTGCCATATTTTACACAAGTTTTGTCTTTAATAACATCTATTTTGTCATTTGTGGCATTTTTTGAAGTGGACCACCCTAAAATTTTGTCGTTTGGGAAAGGGTAAAACGGAGATATTGAACTGTTTGATCAAACAGAAACATTGTATAGCCAAATACTTTGAGAGACAAAATTGAAGAAGAGTTCATTTTGGGAAAGAAAGTGTCTTGTAAATTGTTTTTATAAAGAGTCAATATTTGACAAACTTTCACAGCGTTTACAAAAACTAAACTTCTCCCAGGGCGATTAAACACAATATTGTCAATTGCGATCCAATTTCACAAGTAATTACCTCTCTTGAACAAACTATCAGAAACTCAGGGGATTGAATTCAATTCCGAACTATTACGTAGGGCATGTTCTTCTGGTCCTGTAAACTATTCTCAAACACTCTTTAACTCAAGGTGGTCCAGATATCCTAGTCGATTTACCAAATGAGTACATTGCACGATGGTAATCATGAAAATGGATAAAATGCCTGATTTTCGTTTTACATTTAATGTCAAGCGCTTTCAAAATTTACGAAATTAAAACACCAGGGCCCCGTTTTACTAACGAACGTACGATTATTTTTTGCGTAGTTACTTGTAACAACAAACCGGATTGGCCTAATCCGATTTTTCGTGCAATCAGATGCCTTGTTACACAGTTTACACAAAAATATGATCGTAAGTTCGTTAGTAAAACGGGGCCTACAGTATTTTAGACATTTATCAGACTACACATTGAACGTTGAACAAGCCTTGAAATTTTGTTTCGCTTGGATTGAAATGGTTGAGGGAAATGACTTAATCCTTTCCCAAACAAGGCCTGGTTTTGACGTACCTAAAAGAAAAGGCTTGGGAAAACATTGAAACAAAAGAAGAAACTGCTGATAACCAGCAGTTTCTCCTTTTATCTCAATATTTTCTGTGCCATATTTTACACAAATCCTACCTTCAAGTACATCCATTTTGTTATTTTTTACAGTTTTTGAAGTGGATCACCTTAAAATTTTGTTGTTTGGGAAAGGGTTAATACAGGTCTTTGGCATTTTTTCTTCCCTCATAATTTCAAGAGTTTATTTGCGATGGTCTTCAAAGCAGGGTTTCATCTTGGAACCAATTAAAAAGGAGAAAAATAGAAACATTGTCGTGGCACATTTTGAAATCAAGGCCTTATCGACATTCATTATTGACTGTACCATTTTATCGATGTTGAGGAACATACCGTCGGTGCTACTGCAAAACCGCGTAACTCCAGCTTTAATCAAGCTGGAGTTACGCGGTTTTGCAGTAGCACCGACGATACTTAATAGATAGACACAATGAAGGGTACAGCAGTTAATATTGTTGATCAGCATTTCTTTCGTTCCCTTCGATAATTTCTGAAGCATTCCTGTTGTGTACACGGAACAGTGACTTGCTTTGGAAGGAAACAAGTAAAATGCTCTTACAGAGTTTGAATGCCAGACTCTTTTACAGACTGCGAGAAAATTATATCGACAGAGACGACTATGATTAATAAAACGGGTAAAGATTTTAATTATGATATTTGGCATAGCCTTTTATTCGACGATTTCTAAATACTATGTTGGGAAGAAAAAAGAAAAGAAAAGTTCTTACAGCGTTTGAAGGGCAGACTTGTTTATAGACAGCGAGAAAAATCTATCGACAGAGACGACCATAATTCAATTGTTGAGTTAATTAGTCCAGACCAGAGGGGCGCGTCAAAATACGTAGATTGGGAACAAACCTTTTGTCTTTACCCTTTACTGAATGAGTTCTTATTTTGATGTTTGGTGCCCTTTTTAGGAAATTCATTGGAAAACATTGAGATAAAAGGAGAAAATGCTGATATTAGCATTGCCTCCTCTTGTCTCGATGTGTTCAGTGCTATACATGTATCACCAATTTACACAAATCACGTTCAGTCCTTTGCTGCAGCATCTTTTACATTTAACCCTTTCCCAAACAAGACCTGGTTTTGACGTCCCTAATAGAAAAGGCTTGGGAAAACATTGAGACAAAAGAAGAAACTGCTGATAAGCAGCAGTTTCTCCTTTTGTCTCAATATTTTTCTGAGTCATATTTTACACAAAACCTATCTTTAAAATAACATCTATATTGTCATTTGTAGCAGTTTTTGAGATGAATCACCCTAAAATTTTGTCGTCTGGTAATGGGTTAAACAGTTTAAATTCAGAAGGGTGCGTCAAAACACGTAGATTGGGAACAGACATTTTGTTTTAACCGGCTACCAGACGTCAAAATTTAAGACTGGTTCAGAGATATTTAAGACGACATTTTAAAATGAGTAAATATCGTAAAAATACGTAGATTGGGAACAAACCTTTTGTCTGAACCCAAACCAGTTTTGATTGTGGTGTCCCCAATAGAAAGGGTTTGGAAAGAAATGCTTCATTGTAAATATAGTCGACACTCGTTATGTCGACATCGGATAAGTCGAATTTTCGTTTAAGTCGAACTTGAAATATTGCCCGGTCATCATCAATGGGCAACTAAAATGGTAAACAAAATCATTTTGAAATATAAAGAGCCATTGAAATATAGAAGGAAAAGAATAGAAATAGCTCGTTTCGAGCAATTTCTTTCCTTTTCCTACTATATTTCAATTAATAACGTACTTGATGAACAACAAAAATGGCCAAATATTATTTCAATAAAAATTAACAAAAATCGAATGAGTCGAACTCCGGATATGTCGAGGTATTTTGACGGCCCATCCGACTTCGACACAACGAGTGTCGATTGTATACACAAAATCTATCTTTTTAAACACAAAGTGCTTGCTGTAGCATATCTTAAAATGACATTTCAGATTTTTTTGTCATAAATTTTACTTTTATTTTTATCTGAAAGAGCATATTTCCTTATGAAAATTCTGAAAATTTCAAGCCAAAATGTTGCGCCGTTTACGAGAAATTTATATTTTTGTGTTAAAATTGAACAAATTGTTGTGGACAACAGTTCGGATTTATATGCAATTTATCGATTATGTCTCTACTTGAAATGCGTGTTTCTCGCTTATTGGCAACAACTTCAAAGAACTAATAGTATTTATACTCATAAGAATAACCAATCTTGGCATCAAGACATACTTTAAAAATTGAAATTGGAATGAAATGTCCCTTTAAATTACAATAGTCTTAATTCAGAATGCCTCTTCCAAAAACGTAGATTGGGGACAAAACTTTTTTCCTAGTCCTAATGTAAGTTTGAACGCGGGTATTAATTTTTATCCGCCCACTGAATTTTTTTTATTTGTACATATGTTATAAAGTAACATTTCCTGAGCAAAATATAAAAAAAAACAGGTTAAAAGTTTCAAGACTCGTTTTCGTGTCAGAGTTATCTGCCCTTGACTAGTAATGACCATTTTCGTAAAATTACCCTTGTATTTTAAAGTCATATAGCAAGTTGCTCTGAATGGATAATTTCAAATGTTATATGCATTTAGAAACTCGACATGTGCTCAAATGTGATGAAATGATTGAAATAAATATTTTAAAATCATTCTTGGAAAAAAATATGGGAAAAATTGACAAATCACAGTTTTTGAGAAAATTTTGCAACTTTTTGTTTTCAATTCGCCAAAAACTTTTTTGTTTCTTGATATTTTGAAGTTAATACCAAGCGCTATTTTTACCAAAAAAATCATCACACCTTTCCACACAAATAAAAATTATATTTGATTTTATCTTATCCGACCTACCATGTTTCAGCCTAATTATGATAAAAATATCTATATTTTCAAAAAAATCTAAAATTTTCTGGCATATGTTTACATTTAGAACAGTAAAATACTTCATTTGACATTCAGCATCACAAAAAGGGGAATTTTTCGCTTCAAAAATTTGATGGAAATTGTAGCATGGGCATTTGGTGCCGCAGAATAATCACAAAATTTGTCAGTCACATGGTCGCTCTACAAACTTACCTTAACCCTTTACTACAGCAGTCCTAATTTTGATATCCCCAATAGAAAAAAGGCCTTTGGAAAACATTAAGAAACAGACGAAAATGCTGATACCAGCATTTTCTCTTTTTGTCTCAATATTTCCTGTGCTATATCATACGCAAATCCTATCATGTGCTTGTTGGCACCAACCTTAACTTTAGAACAGTCAAAAGTCAGAAGGGCAAAATACGTAGATTTGGAACAAACAATTTGTCTTAACTCTTTGTCAAAAGAAGACTGAAGAAAAATTGAGACAATCGAAAACAATGTTGATAAACAGCATATTCGCGTGTTGTCCCCAATTTTGTCTAAAACATTTTGTAGGCTGCTGCTTTTAGAATGGAACAATCTAAATTCAGAAGTGAGCGTTAACCCATTACCACACAGTGACTCCTTTTGATTCCCCACAAGATAAAGGCTTTAGAAAACATTGTTGAAAATGAAGAAATTGCTTGTGACAAGCAATTTCTTCATTTTCCACAATGTTTTCTACTCCAAAAGACCAAACGGTCTGAAATTTCATACAAATGAAATTCTCGTCTGCAACATCTTTGTATTTGGATCACCCCAAAATATTGCTGTTTGGTAATGGGTTAAAGTACGTTGATTTGATACAAACCTTTTTGCGTTAACTTTTACCGACCGACGTAATTATAGACCAGCATACTTTGGGCGTGATTTGCGATTCGTTCAGGGCTCGGGTTTCCGTGGACGGGGGCGTTTGCATTGGCGCATGGAAAATCCTAAAAAATCATTTTGATAAGCGTTATTGTTACGAATTCGAGGGGATGGACACCTAAAAAAACTCCTCCGGGCTCGTGTCTGCCAGACCATTGACTTTGATCTATATTTAATGGCAATGTTTTCTCTCTACGTATTCCAAGAAATCAAAAGTTGGACAGTTACATTATAGAAGCTTTTGGTATAGAAATTGTTGGACGACGTGTTCTTGTGGTGGGACGCGGGCTTCGAGTTCGAGGGGTCGTGGTTTTTAAACCCCGCCAGTGCCACGGGAAATTTTCTGAGCAAAAAGGTTACACCACGTTTCTCCTCTTCGTCCCGTTCAAGGGTACAAAGGAGTGTTGAACGCGATGTCCCTGCCAGATGCGCTAACTATAAACAGCCGACTTTAAACTCGATAATGGTGGAGTAGAGTGAAAAGATTTAAGACTATAATACACATTTACTTTTTTGAGATGCTGCCTTAGATTCCTTAGAAAAATCAACAAGACAAAATACATGTAGAAAAGGCGTAGATGCCCTTATATATCACAGTATCACCAAATTGGTGAATGATGGAGCGCACAACAGTTGGTATTAAGATGAAATCTAACAGATGTGCAAAAAGATAGGACCACAAGACAGTGATCAATCGATGACCCTCGTCTCTTAACCCTTTATCAGACAGAAAATATTTAGACTGGTCTGAATTCAAAGACTTTGCAGACAACGATTTGGAGTAAATGGATTGCTACAATATATTGGCCATTCTTGATATAAAGCATGTCGGGAAATGAAGAAAAAAACTTGTTACAAGCAATTTCTTCTGCTTCAATAATTATTTTCAAAACTTCTATTTTCAGGGCGTTAAAAGACGTCATTATGTGAGAATGGGTCGAAAAGGCAAAAGTGTTTCCTTGCATGAGTATATCGTCGCTTTTCAACGAAAACATCGTAACTGCATCTTAAAAAAAGATGCAGATACGATGTTTTTGTTGAAAAGCATCGATATACGTATTATACAGTTTTTTTTTTTTTTTTTTTTTTTTTTTTTTTTTTTTTTTTTTTTTTAATTTTACCAACAAAGGGTCATTTGGACCCTTATTGCATTAGAAAATAAGATAATCCATTTTAGCTTCAAAACTCAAGATACCTCATTTTTGCTTTGTTAAGGTTCGAAACCCCTTTTGAGACCCCTAAATTTTAAAGTGAGAAGGGATTAAATATAATAACCCTTCTATATTCTATTGTCCCTTTTCTTTCAATGCTTTCCCCAAAATAAGTTTTACTTCGACAGGATAGTAGACGTTGTTCAAGAAAGAGGTATAAGAATATCATAGAAATCTGAGAAGATGCTGGGACCAGTTTCATTGAAAAATTCAATACGTATTTTATTATACGCCCGAAGGGTCGTATTATGTTATGGCCCCGCTCGTCCGTCCGTCTGTCTGTCTGTCAGTCCGTCCGTTAGCAATTTCTTGTGTGCGCAACTCCTCCTACAGTATTGATCGGCATTCGATCAAACTTGCCACAATGAATCTCCATGGTGTGTAGTTGTGCACACCACTTATGGAATTCAATGAACTCTTTTCGTTCTTGAATTATCTGCCCTTGAATTTAAAAAAGATAATCCCATTTTCTTGTGTGCGCAACTTCTCCTACAGTTTTGATCAGAATTTGATCAAACTTGCCACAATGAATCTCCATGGTGCCTAGTTGTGCACACTGCTTACGGAATTTAGATAGGCCTAACTGTTTTCGTTCTTAAATTATCTTTTCATGTTTGAATTATCTGCCATTGAATTGAAACAAATGGCCAATTTTACTGACAAGCCCCTCTCGGGCGTATATGCGCCGCTCTGCGAAACTCTTGTTTTTTGTTGTTGTTGTTGTACAGCGCGATTTAGACAAGAATCACGTTTTGCAAATGTATCAATATTTAGGTAAGATGTTTGTTATTCAACCCTTTCCCAAGCGATAAAATTTTAGGGTGATCCACTTCAAAAACTGCCACAAATGACAAAATGGATATTATTGAAGATAGGATTTGTGTAAAATATGACACAGAAAATATTGAGACAAAAGGAGAAACTGTCGGTTATCTGCAGTTTCTTCTTTTGTTTCAATGTTTTCCCAAGCCCATTCTCTTAAGGACGTGAAAACCAGGTCTTGTTTGGGAAAGGGTTAGTCCTTTCCCAAACGACAAAATTTCAGGGTTGTCCAATTTGTACAGACGACAACATCGATGTTACTATGATTAAAAATGTGAACAATATATCACAACAATTAATGAGACAAAAAAGAAAATTCTGTCAGTATTTTGTTATTTTGCACCTATGTTTTCAAAGCTTTTTATTAGCTTGTCAAAACCAGGTCTTGTTTGGCAAATGATTAAACTTTTTGTATAACATCTTTATGACAGAAATGTTTGTATACTTTGGTTAACCCTTTCCCAAACGACAAGATTTCAGGGTGGTCCAATTCAAAATTGGCTGCAGACGACAAAATGGATGTTAATAGTGATAAGATTTGTGTATATAATCGCCAAGAAAATATTGAGGCAAAAGGAGAAAGTGCTGATTATCAGCACTTTCTTCTTTTGCATTAATGTTTTCCCAAGCCTTTTCAATTAGGGGCGTCAAAACCAGGCCTTGTTTGAGAAAGGGTTGATTTGGTCTCGGGGGATCAGCATTTCTTCTTTTTCATCAGTGTTTGCAAAAGGTTTATATATAAGATAAACGGTACCGTGCCAACCGTAAGAGAGTGGCATGGACTAGAGGGAAACTGATCAAAGTTGATGTGGGGAACATTGTAGGAAAATAAACAAACATCTTCTTTTCTGACAATATTTCATTTGCCTTAATGTAGAACTAGCAAACTTTGGGTAATACTTTTTGGCGGCTGAATTGTGTTTTCAATTTGTCAACGATCCTGTCGTTTTGGAAAGGCGTGCATTTTTAATATTTTAGCTTTTTGCCGTAAAGGTGGATAAACTTTTCCCACACAAGAAGACCTGGATTTTACATTTCATATATAAAGGGCTTGGAAAACATTGAGAAAAAAAGGGACAATACTGATAACAAGCATTTTCTCATTTTGTCTCAATATTTGCTATAATATATATGAATCTTATCCTAGTAGTAACCACCCATCTTATCGTTGGTAGCAGTTTTGGAAGTGGAACAGTCTATTATTGCCGTTTGGGAGAGGGCTAATCTTGTTCGCACCTTTTTAGACCAATAATTCGTCCCAGGAAAATACCGTAAATGCATTAGCGGATTTCTATCGTTGGGGCCCTAAACAGGGCTTTGAGGACATTCAAAATAAAAACGAATTATCTGTTATTTTGGAGCCATATTGAATTATCTTTATAATGGGTGCAAAAAGGAACTTTCTTTTTGAGAAAGTATTGAAGTAAATTAAAGAGACATTTTATGGTTATTTCCATATGAATTTTACTTTTATCTATAATTTTCAGTACATTTTTTATGGAATTTCTAAAGGTTTCAAGCCAAAGTATTGCGCCGTTAACGAGGTTTATTTCTTTAAAATGATACTTAAATAATTGTGGTAAACTACAGTTAATATCTAGATGGAATATGTCATTTTTGTCTCGGCGTCAAAAGCGCTTTTGCAGCTTATAAGCAACATATTAGAACAACTGATAGCAATTAAACACACTAGAACAAATAATCTTGGCTTCTAAACATACTTTATGAAACAATGTCCTCCCTAGCCCAATAAGCTGTATCAGTCCCACTACAGCTTCATGGAAATTAGTGTAATGCCACTACAACTTCAAAAGTACCCCACAGCTTAATTTCTTCAAAATGGTTACCAAATAGGAGGATGTTAAGCATTTCATGTCAAAAAGTGATAAATAATGCACCTTTACAATTGCAGATGTAATTATTGTTTATAAAAACATCATGGGAAAAGAAGAAATTGCTCAAAATGAGCAATTTCTTTTTTCCCATTATGTTTTTATTCACATATTGTTTGCATAAACACTAGGTGTTTCATGGTTCACTCATACTTATTCAATTTGCCACTACAGCTTCATATTATTATGTGGAGAACCATGTGAAATGAAATTGGAATGTAGTCTCTTTAAGAAAATCTTATCTTTATTAATACCCTTTTTAGGGACTGCATCAGAGCACCGATTTCAAACGACCCAATGTTTTGTCGTTTTGTAAAAGGTTAAAATCTATCTAAGGTAGTCTATCCTAAATCAGATTCACGTGACGTCGGATATTGTTTCTTCGGCGACGTTGTTAACATTTAGCGGTGGAAAATGGAATGGAAAAAAATTTTCGTACTCTTAACGCGTTAACAGTATAGATCGAATTCGTTACGAACGTTTATGACATCGCCCAAAATATTTCAATGATCAGTGAATCTAATTAAAGGAGGATCACCATAATACAAATCAAAAGGCTTTCTTTCCTTTATATCATATGTTTTCGAACGTGTTTAATTTCTAAATTCTAGTGATCCCGTGGGAATGACATCCGGTTCTAACAAACTCACAAGAAATATTACATGGCAAAGACATGAATCCGCACGTCATTTTGTTGTATTCGGTTTCAAGAAAACAAGAGAATACCCCTGTAGGTAGTATGTTGGGATTTGATTAAGATGTACAAAATCGTCGCTTTTCTGTAAAAACCTCACATCTGCAGCTTGTTTTAAGCTGCAGATACGAGGTTTTTGCAGAAAAGCAGCGAAATGTTTGTTTACATCTCCGGTGTATGTAATCAAGGTTCTCCGTAGAATAATATGAAGCTTTTGAGGCCAAGTATCATACATACATCTAAACCACATACTGATTGATACTGTATAAAATATGTGTATGACCACAGTATGGGCAAAAGATATTTTATGTTTTTTATGCGGAATTACTATTCAAAACGCTTTATCTTATGTACGGCTAGCGGAGTGTTGTCACTGAAGGTGTTAATTATACAAGGACAACGAGTAACGTACAGTTCCATAGCATCAATTCTTAGAAGTATCACTACTGGATTTTGGCCTACTTCGATGGACGATAATTCAAGCCATAGTTTAACTGTTCCGTCGATTTTTTCAACCCCGTTCTGTAAAGTCAATCCAAATCTTTGTTTATCTCGACACTGAGTGTTTTGATGTTAACATTTGGGCTAATTTGGTCGATTTTTAATACGCCCGAAGTGTCGTATTATGTTATTACCCTGGTCGTCCATCCGTCCGTTTGTCCTTCCATCCGTCTGTCCACCCGTTACGAATTCCTTGTGTGCGCAACTCCTCCGACAGTTTTGATCGGAATGTGATCAAACTTGCCACAATGAATTTCCGTGGTGCCTAGTTGTGCACACTGCTTCTTCAGATAACTCTTTTCGTTTTTGAATCATCTGCCCATGAATTCCCTTTCGTTTGCAAGCGCGCTTTCAAGCGCGGTTCGGGAACGCTTATACTGTTTTTTTTTTTGGGGGATAAGCTTTTAAAAGCAATTTTTACACTGTTAAAGTTATCATGACACCGGAAAAATGCTGAAATATTGCGCAATATTGTTAGGTTCTCGTAAAATGTGACGAAAAAGGCAGTTTTGGGGGGTTGTATGAGCTGTAACGATGGCCGGGAAGGTTCAATATTCTGCAGAAGAGGTCCGGCGAATCATCATGTCAGTGCGGGACGATGATACACACCGCCATGGTACACACCGCTTACGGAATTCAGATAACTCCTTTGATTCTTGAACTATCTGACTTTGAATAGAAAAAATGTCAATTTTCTCGTCACGTCAACTAGCTAGCACCATCAATGTTCGCTCGAAATTATGGTCGAACTATACTAGTAGTCAATCGAGTGATAATAAGAAACGAAGTCAGCCTTGCGGTTAACAGGAATCGATTATAATCGTAAAATAAGCACTTTTTGCAGAAATAAAACTACAGTGAGTAACTTACCCTAGCATTGAGTGAAAACAAAATATTGTCGCTTTTCAGCAAAAACCTCGTAACTGCAGCTTGTTTTAAGCTGCAGATACGAGGTTTTTGAAGAAAAGCAGTGATATTCGATTTTGACTATTCAACTTGCAAAACATGGGGTATTTCAAAAGTATAAATGTATTGACTGTAAGGGGGTTACTCAAAATAAAATCATTGAAGGAAAAACATATTTAAACAAGCTATTTCTTACTGCGAAAAAAATGTTTTTGTGCTAATCTGATTTCCGACCTGATCGAAAGGATACATGTTTGTCAATCAATTCGGCGCCAGCATTCTTTCGTCTTGTACTACTTTGTACGCCTTAACCCTTTCCCAAACGACAAAATATCTGGGTGGCCATACGTAAAAGCTGCTGCAGACGACAAAATTGATGTAAAAAAGAAGGGATTTGTGTACAATATAGCACTGGAAATATTAAGACAAAGAGAGAAACTGCTGGTTATCAGCAGTTTCTTCTTTTGCCTCAATGTTTTCCCAAGCCTTTTCTTTAAGTGCCGTCAAAACAGGTCTTATTTGAAATAGGGTCAAAACGGAAAGCAACATTTTCCTATAGCCTACGTACAGCCATAAAGAATAAAAAAAATCGACAGTTGGCCTTACATTGACATGTGGTGACCACATTGCCTGCAGATACAATGATTAGATCGACTTTATTAAATAAGTGAAGTTCTTCGGCCATCGTGTGCATCATATTTGTGGGTGTTTAATCAATATGTATCTCATAAACAGACGTATTCCGCGACTTTGCACTTGACCAGTTATGAAATTAAAGCGAATGACTGCGAATGATTTCTAATCAGTCGGACTGATTGTAACCGCATCACTACCTGGTCTCGTGAAGTAATTTTAATCTCACATGCGCTCACTTTGTTTAGTAAATCTCCACATACTTAATTTTTGGAGTTTTTCGTTATTTGTAGAATATATTATTATAAGATGTTTCACATTAGATGTATTATTCGGTTTGCCTATAGATACTTTGATACACAGCACCTGCAAGATAAAATTACAATTGTTGAAGGGCATGTCCTTTAAAGTGACATTTCAAAATTATTTGTCTTAAATTTCAATTTAATTTTTATCTGCAAGAGCATATTTCCTTATGAAAATTCTGAAAATTTCAAGCCAAAATATTACGTCGTTTACGAGAAATATACATTTTTTGTGTTAAAATCAAACAAATTGTTGTGGACAACAGTTCGGAATTATATAGAATTTGTCATTTCTGTCTCAACTGTAAAGGAATATTTTTCGCATATAAATAACAACTTCAAAACACTGATAGCATTTCTACACATTAAAATAAGCAATATTTGCATCTAGACATACTTTTAAAAAATGAAATAAATGTGAAATGTCACTTTAAGCATGAGAAATAAGCACATTTGCCAAAAATGTTCATCGCATTTTGCTAGGTCATAATAAAACCAATAATTATTATGACGACTGTATGAAATAAAATGGTCGACCTTCGCCGATAAACGTAATTGGATTTCATTGTCCGATAAATTAGCATGCACACTTTATGTTCCAATTTATGACAATCTTGAATACTCTATAGGGAAGGTCAGCCGATCAATGTTTATTAATGAGGAATTGTCCTAACAGTCATCAGTGTTTCTTATATATTCTATGGGCAACCGAAATGCCTTTACTACAATTTAACCCTTACCAGTACGATGTCATGATTATAGTTCGTGTGACGCTTAATCTTATGACCATTAAAATAAAACAAAGTGGATATCAAATTACACCGTTCTGCTCCCTCTCATTCCTTTATTATATTTAATCCTTTTAATAATGTTATCAAGCGTAAATCTTTTGAATTTCTGATAAATGTAGCTTTGGAAGAAGCTAAACAATGTAACTTAACCGAATCGGATTTTTTGCTAATTTTTTAACCTGGGAATATAAAAAAGAGATACGGAAAACAACAAAAAAAACTTAAGGTGACATTTCAGATTTTTTGTCATACATTTTATTTTTAGTTGAAAGACCATATTTTCTGATGAAAAACTGAAAAATTCAAGCCAAAATATTGCGCCGTTTACGAGTAATATATAGATATTTGTGTTAATTTTTTACAAATTGTTGTCCACAACAGTTTAGATGTATGTGGAATTTGTCGTTTCGGTCTCAACTTAAAATGCGTGTTTTCGCTTATCAGCAACAAGTAAAAAAAATAATATCATTTACACTCATTAGAATAACCAGTCTTGGCATTATGACATACATTTGTACTTTAAAAATTGAAATGAGCATGACATGTCCCTTAAAGGACGTGAAATATATATATCATACCTATTTTTTAGAAAATGATAAAATAACGGTGATCTTTTGGAAAGGGTCTAAAATAAGTGTGAGTACACCAAGTTTTTTTTCAAGTCTATTCGTTATTTATGAATGTGCACTTCGTTCAGTTTCTTTTTTTGGGAAACTTTGCGCATATTATTGTTTTATTTTTGAGTTTTCAAGCATTTTGCTACATTGATATTTGGGTCAATATCCTATGAAAACAACTCGTTTTCAAATCATTGACCAATTGTTAACAATTTATTGAAAAATTGAAAAATCATGTTACAAAATGATTCAATCAAATTATGCAATCATGGCTTTGGTCTGAAACTTCAAAGTTTTTTATCTTTTTTAATAAGCTTTCAAAAAAAAAAAATCAGCAAATTATAATCAATTCATTATTCATTGGACAAAAAGCAATCTAACCCCCAAAAAAGTGATTCCTCATTACAGTCGTGACTCATGTATCCTTTAAAGCACAACTTGATTTCTTTGTACCAACTACTTTTTTGTATCATTATTTCTTATACATATGTTTGTGTCACATTTACAAAAAGAATATCCGAAGGTTAAGTGTTCCAACGATTGTTAGAATATTTTTATGGCACAGTACCCGTAATGTGGCCATTTTGAAATTCATAAAACATCAGATTTTTCGAGCAGCATCGTTATGTGTACGAACCCATTTGGGCCCTGTCGTAACCATTAGGCGGTGGAAAGTTCCACCGCCGAATGTTTTCGACCGCGCCCGAATAATTCCGACGCCGCGCGAATCCCATTAGGGGTGGACTACCTTAAAATAAGTATAATTTTTGCATTTTTTAAAGTTTGAGTAAAAGACAGATCAGCACATCTATCCGTTTTTTCTCAAATATCAACACCATCAATTAGGCTTAAAAAGTTTTTTAAGCATTCAACCCACCGAGAGAGTTATATCAGAAACATAATAATGACATTTTACACTGTTATGAACTACTATACTTTATTTGCCTAGTATTGTTTATTTTCCCCATGAGAATAATTTGATTCTTGTTACATTGTTTTAGCCTTTCCCAACCGACAACATTTTAGGGTGCTCCAATTTAAAAGCTGATGTAAACGACAAACTTAAGATTGAAAACCATAGTATTTGTGTGAAATATAGCATAGAACATATTGGGACAAAAGGAGAAACTGCTGGTTATCAGCAGTCTTAATGTTTTCCCAAGTCTATTCTATTACGGACGTCATAACCAGGTCTTGTTTGGGAAAAGGATTAAATATGTAGATAAAAAGGAAATAAATACCGGCTTACGTGCACATTTTCTGAGAAAACACTTCGAATTAACCGGAAACATGAGTGTTTTTACCAATTCATATTAGATGCTTTCTTTTTTAATAAAAATAAAGAAGTGTCTTTCATTCCAATTATATTTCAAGGATGGGTTTCAACAAGGGTTCAAAACATAGATTTTCGTTTAAGTGAATTGATAGGGTTACTAAATATCTTTAATTTGTATGTGTAAAAACTCTGATAAGGGCTCATTTTCGGAGATAGTGGCTAACAAAGTGGGAGGGGGTAAATTGACCCGAGAAGCAAATTTTTACTTTGAAGTTTAATAACTTTTTCGATATGGATAAGATCAAAATGAAATTTTGCATGTAGGTTAGATGGGCCGATGACAGAACATTTTGGGAATCATTGATAATGTATATTAGTTTGCTTATGTTCTGTTTCCATGATTTCAAAGGATATCGCAATACAATTAGCTGACCTCGCGATAGCTTACTCTGATTGTTCACTCATTCTACAAAAAAGTG
The DNA here is from genome assembly GCA_963680895.1 of Fragum sueziense. Lineage (NCBI taxonomy): Eukaryota > Metazoa > Mollusca > Bivalvia > Cardiida > Cardiidae > Fragum > Fragum sueziense. The sequence continues at coordinate 52,893,732 of OY804598.1, read as the reverse complement.
CACAATTACTGAAATTCTATGTCCCCCACTAGTAATAAATTCATTGGAAGGTTTTTGTTTTCGTTTCTTTGCTTAAGATTATACAAAAGACACATTGTACGTATTTCAAACATGATATAAGACCATGAACTATTTTTTCTCCTTAAATTTTACATTTCTTTAGCTTATTTTCCATGAATTTAGGTTGTCCCTGCACTGGTGCAATTCAAAATCAGCTTGATTTTAACGCAGTTTAATCTATATTTGCCTCATTATCTTTCTATTCTTTCCCAAATATATTTTCCTGTGGTCTGATTACTGTTTCGTAAAGATGCAGGACTAAACTTTTTTGAGATAAAGGTTTTTCTGATGTCCCGATTTCCAGCGTAAGATACATAACGCTACTTTAACTGATAGTAAAACACAACATGATGTGTTCCTAAGGTCAAAACGGTTTTTAGTGGTAGGTTAGATATCAACGTAAACAGAAACACACACAAAAAGATCAAGCTTATTAACATTTTCGAATAAAACAACATCAAAGTTCAAAAACAAGAATCCCCCCATTTTTTCATAAGATACGTTACGGCTTAAACTTACTTTTATTTCGAATCTTTCACCATTTTTCATACACGTGATATACTAAATGATTCCAAACCTTCTTTAGAAAAAAATAATTTGCAGCGTAATCAACCAGGGAACTTTATTCCTGATGAATTTCTTTAAAAACTAATTTATGAATAAGATACGTTATGATAAGATACGTGACGCTCGACTAAGTCATGGCAATAAAAAACTTATGTGATCAAGTTAGACTATCCACTTGGACTTCTTTTCGAACATAGTATACTTTTGACAAAGAATAGACATCCATCTTAATGAAATCACCATTTTTATACAATAAATGAAAGAAACCAATACAAAACAACCATATGTATTCTAATGCCCTCCAAAGGAAGACAAGCTATGGAAAACTTCTGATAACATTCTTTGTAGAATCGTTGATCCAGTTGGCACACAAAAACACATGTGTCATTTAGTAATAATTCACGAAGTCCTTGAATTATTTGAAACAATAAAACAAATGAAATCATAAGATACGTTACGAACCATTTTGAGTGCACTGTTTTCAAAATAAGTGCTGCATTGGCTAGTTTTACTATAGTATTTTATCATGTTCTGTATATGTTTAAATGGCAATTGTTACAAAGAGATTAGAAAGGCCATTTAGTGCAATTATCCTTTACCATTGACACAATTAAGCATTTCGAATATATTGGTATCTTGTTTAATCCTTATTTCTCGGACTGTCTTCTATGATTCAAGCTTGAAACCAGTGCATTTCTAATCAACGCCTAAGCATACAGATATTCATTTCACTTTTCACCAAAAATATATAAAATGCGATAATGTATGCATGTTCAAAAGATAGATATTTTGTGTTGAAATAAGATACGTTGCGGCATGGTTCCTTACCTTGTGACAATGACTAAGGCTAAATAAATTAGAATAAGATATTTTTTGTGTTATAATTCAATTGAGTGGTATCTTATCTTTATATTTTTAGCAGGAGTTCATTGTATTTCATACAAGGTCTATTCAATTCATTCAAAACAAACAAAAAATAATAAGAGAAACGGTATTTCCTTTAAATACGAACTTTAAGGCCCTAATATTTTTATAACAAGTCAATAAATCATAATGTTCTCGCAATACAATAAATTCTTGATCTGGCGGAAACCTAATATGAATCGTCACCCAACACCAATTGACAAAACTAATGTGTAAACAGGAAAACCAAACACCATAACGTATCTTATTATGCATAGACGTCACTGTGTTTGGATCCAAAAATTGAAAAAATCCGGCTTTGTTTGGGTACACTAGAATTGAATTCTCTAATTTCAACATATATTTTGCAAGAATAAGTCAAAAACTAAGTCTTTCAGAATGGTCGGTTTTTCAGATTTTTATATTTCTAATTGTGCACTTTTTTGTAGAATGAGTGTTATATCGACAGACAACAAACAACGCGTCAAAAGCCCACTCTTTCTCGCTTCTAATAAAACGCCACTTTACTTCTACAGCCGTTAGAATGGGTCTCGAGGGAGCAATAGCGACGTATTACGAATGTACTAAATACACTTTATATTGCTGGAGACGGCAAACTTTACACAAACTTTCTAGAAATAGCTACACGACACGCGCTTGACGGAACACGTGGTATCGGTCAAATGGAAATGTGTACAGTTAGAGATGCATAGAAATAATAATTGCATTTGGACTGAATTAAGACTTTTTATTATTGAAGGAAAAGGGAATGAATTAGGTGAAAAGGCAAGAGTACCGATAAACAATATTTTCAGCGTTTACGACTCTTTCTACTTTAATTGAACAAAAACAGTTTCATGAAACGCAAATAATGATTATTTATAGTGACTTACAACACGAGATCAACAAAATCAAATGAAGCTCTTGAACTATTTTTACGGGACAAACGCATGAGTGAGTATGCAAGAAACAGGGATCTGTCAATGAAATCAAGCCCTTTCTTAACTAAAGCAATCAGTTGATCTTATATAGTGTTTAATGAAGCAACTGTGGAGTATAATTGGCAAATAATTACAGGCAGATAAGATCTAACGACGCTCCCTGAATTACAAATTGTTTCGAAAAGACATTTCACGACATACAGAATTATTCTTTTTGGCTGTTCCTTGCTGGGTTATTTGTAAAATGTTTTATTTTTGTTTTAATTTTCGTTTTCTAAACTTTCGCCTGCTGGTGAGTATTTGCTAATTGTTTTTTTTTCGCGTATTTGTAGGGGACTTCAAGACTAGGTCAATAAGGGCCATTCTGATATTCTGAGATAATCTTTCAATATTAGAATTCATGAGATAATTACCTGTTTCTTCATATAGTACACTTACATTTGGTGTTATCACCAATTTGATTGGAACGACAATTTAAAAAAATAGGTAAATTATGCTGTAATAGGTTTTTATCGATCCAATAGCCCCTATCAAGGGGTGGTGATGGTGAATTGACCAAAAGACCATCCTTCTGCCATTCTAGAAAAAAAAACCCACAGATCAACAAAATGGTCGGAGGTCAGGTCTCAAATGAACAATCAAGCGACATACTACTTTTTTATTCTAAATTTCCCATTTTCTTAAAATGCTGATAATCAAATAACTTCCCTTTATACAAGACCCTATTTCCATTCACGTCACGGTATATATTAATATTACATTCAATTGTTAACAAGTGACTTACAGGCTCATGGGGTCGGGTGTTTATATTGTATATTAACTGTTTGTTGTTAAACAGTTTTCTTGTACACAAGTCACTTTAATTAACAATTTACTTGCTTTCTTATTTCTTGCTTACTAAGTATTGTTTGGTAAAGGGTCAAACAAACTCAGAAGAAACAATAACATATCAATGGCTTGAATCCATATCTGACGTGGTTGTTTTCGGTCCCTGGAAATAATCCTGTGGGTCCATGTAGCATGTTGGGACTTGGGAGCCTAGTTAAAATGCTTATTTGGTTAAGTTTTGCTAATAAAAGCAAACAGTAGTTTCTTCATATGCTGACGACATGTTTATATTTAATCCGGGTTGCCGGATGACCTGAATGGGCTAAATTTTAAGCATAACCCCGGTACCAATTCGTGCCTCTTGAATGGAAATACATCTTTGCAAATACATGTATGACCATTACCTTTTACCAAGCATTTTCTATCATGTAAGCCTAAGCCAGAGCCGCGTTCTTTAGAGCGAGATTTTTTAAGATTTCTTAAAGGGGGACGAGCTAGGCTGTCGAAAATGCAAATGGCACAATAATTACAAACCAGAAATAACGTATGAAATTACCAACCTGAAGGGGTAGATCATTTATGTCCATTGTTAGCACTCCACGAGCTTTATTAAGTATTAAAATCCAAGTCAATTAATAACATGCTGGCGTCCTTGTTTTTGTTTTGTAACGGCTACATATGCCCAACCTTCAAAAATCAATTACGTCAGAGATACGTCATCTGTGCTCAGCGAGATTTAACACACCGTACAACCGGCTGCGTAGAAAGTAAGCGAAGACAGATTCGGCATATGTTGCCATGTGCATGGTAGGTCAAATGAATTTACTTTTATAAATAAACGAAAGGATCTTTGGTATTCTATAGTTGATAAATACGCGTATAAATGTTCTGTCTTTGTACAAAATAAACCTTTTCACGTATTCCTCGCAAATAAGGTCACAGTCATCGACACAGCCGGTTGTACGGTGTGTTAATACCACGGAGGTGTGTCTCGTTGACCTTGACCTTGTCTTGTTTTGAAATAAAAATAGAATGTGTAAACACGCTTGTAAAGGATTGATCTATAGCAAAGGAAAGATGGTTATTCGCCGAGATTGAGGTTTTTATGCATTACTAATTGTTTTTCCATGCACAAATATGAGTTCCCGAACAGTTCGGAAGCATAAAAACATAGAATGAGCCCCTTTTTAAAGATGATTTTGATAAAGCCTTTTTAAGACCGGTACTTTAACAGAGCTGTTCCGAATGCTCCATATTTATACAAATGACGTCATCATGACGCCATTTGTATAAAGTATGGAGCATTCGGAACGCCGCGGTTTATAAATTATGGAGCGTTCGGAACCGAGGAGTTCCGCACGAAGTATAGGGTAATGGCGCCTCCCATTGAGCGTCTTAAAAATCTTGCTGTAAAGAACGCTTTATCCTAACATATCTGAAGAAATATCAAGATGTATCAAGAAATCTCGCTCTAAAGAACGCACCTTTGGTCTTGTTTGAGACAGGGTTAAAGAATGACAACAATAAACAGTTGACCTACACTGACATGTGGTGGCCACATTGCCTACAGATACAGTGATTATGCCCACTTTATCAAATAACAGACGTTCCTTACCACCTTGTTCTTCGAATTTGTGAGAGCTGAATCAATATTTGGGCCAGGATCTGGAAAAACGTCCCTGAAGGCTTTTGAGCCCAACATAGATCCAGATCAGCCTGTGCATACGCACAGTCTGATCATGATCCATATTGTTCTCCAATAGCTTCTTCGTGACCTGTAGTAACTTATAGAGACATGCATTGATTCATATTGGACTGCATTTGATAACATACCGATCTTGAAACTCGATTTTGAAAAATGCTATAAGGGACGTTTTTCCAGATCCCGGCTCATTTATCTCATAACCGATCGTATGCATTGACCTTGTACTTTGATTGTTATGAAATTCGTTTGCAACTGAATCACAACCTGTTTTCCAGAAATAGTTTTAATCGCATATTTCCGAGTTTATTTAAAATGAATTTATATCTATATAAAAAATGGGGCGTTTTTTTATTGTTTTGTCACAATACCTTTTTTTTTTGACGAAGTATGCGATTGTTACTTAGATATTTTGATATGCAGCACCTGACTAAAATAAAAGAATAATTGAAGAATTCGATGCCTTAGAAAAAATAACGTTGTAAGTGGTACTTACGACCTTTTATGATGCAAACAATTTTTGGAAAGGGCATTTCAAGCGCTAAATATGGTGCAAATTTCATAGATTTGAACTTGTCATGCAGACCAATTTCATTTCATTCCGTTGTTAACTTACCATACGAAATATACATTAGAATGACCATCCTACCACCACGCAGAAACACGTAAACAAAAACAATGAGCGTCTAGTGATCATGATCACGGAAGTACTCCGAGTACTTAGACGCTCCTTCCGGCAGTTAATTTTTCTGCGCCATTGCAGTCAACACGTGAATGTAATTGTCGCTCGAATTTTCGCGTTTATAATGACAGACGTGAAAGATACCGACTCGGGGAAGTCTTCCAAGAAAAAGTCTTCGAAAGTGAAGGCTTCGGTCACCAATACGAGCGCTACTCAATCATTAAATGACAAGGAAACAGGACTAAACGAGGCGGAAAACAACGTGGTTAGCCTCGAGGAAAAATTGTATAAGAAGTTTGAGGAGCGATTTTCGGGACTTTCGTCGCAGATTGAAAGCCTTATGGCCATTTTCACTAGTCAGGTGAGTCAGCCCCAGACTTCTGTTCGTGATGAGGGTGCTCAGTACTTGGCTGAGCCTGTCCCCTCTATGGTCACAGTCGAGGCAAATAGTGCAGCTCGCAGACCTTTGATATCCATGGAAAATAGTCTGAACAGGGATTATGGCTTGGATAACAATTACTCTGGACCTAGTAGAGATGATGCTGTTTCGATACAGGTTTCGGATACGGAGAGGCGTAATAGTGGGTTCTATGAGGAATCTGATGCACACTCTTTGGTTTCTGCTAATAACGACGAGAATGGTGTTTGTGACACTCGTTTTAGTAAATATATGGCAGTCAGTGATGATGTTCAAAATAAATCTCTGTTGAATTTGTTTGGTGAAGATGCACAAACGAAGTAACAGAAAGCTAGTGTTGGTATCATTTTGGACAATGCACAGAAAAACATTATTTCGGAATCTTTCCGTTGTGAAAAACCAGAGAAACTGTCGTGCTTTAAGGACACTTACAGAAATGACTTTCCTGTGCATGAATCCTGTGAGGACTGGTTTCAGGTGCCAAAATTGGATGACACTGTTGAGTCCTTACTTATCAAAAAACATGGACACAGGGCAGCTTTTGGCCATGCACCTACTCTGTTCAGTAGACCTATGCGCTCTATTGAGCGGCTAGGTTTCCAAACTCAGATGGCTTCTCGTATGGGAATGATTCTGTCATGCTATTCTCAGCAAGTGCTTGGGTCTTTGTTGGATTGCTTACAACAAAAGAATTGCAATTTGGATTTGGCTATTCAGATGACACGTGATAGTTTCGCTATTTCCACAAAATTGTTAGATCAAATGTCAAGGACCGGTGCCTTTGCTCATTTGATCAGGAGAAAAGCAGCCTTATACGACACAGGCTTGAGTGAATTTAAAGATTATGCTGCGACTGTGAACTCTTTACCTCTTACTGCAGAGGGTGTTTTTGGCACTGATTTTGACTATAAATTAAAAGCAAAACAAGAAAGAAATAAGCAAATTGCAGAGGTTATTCCTGATAGTATGTTTCAGAAATCTAAGCCTTTTCCCTCTACAGGTTCTAACAAGAGAAAGCAGTATTCAGGCTCTTCAGAGAACACAGCTAAGAGAGGGAGATATGATGACAAGCCCCAACAACAGCGTCAGGGCAACAATTATTCGGGAGCGGGTCAATTTAGAACCCCCAGACTACCCTACAAACAAACACAAAAGAATAAGGTTAGTTCAATGGAATAAAACAGACCAAAGCGTCTCCAGAAAAAATTGGCACTTATTTTGTCAGAGGAAGGAAAGCTTATGGGAAAAGGAGCTATAGAAGAAGTTCCACTGCAGTGGGCAATGGAAGGTTTCTACAGCACCTTTTTCCTTGTTCCCAAGAAAAACGGAGAATTACGTCCGGTGATAAATTTAGACCATTAAACAGAAACATACTGAAAAAAACATTTCAAGATGGACACTCTTGCCAAGGTGATAAATCTTTTGAAAAAGGGGGATAATACCTTCTCTCTCGATCTGAAGGATGCTTATCTTCACATCCCGATGCACGAATCTCACAGGAAGTACCTGCGTTTTTGCATAAACGGCAAATGCTACCAGTTCAAAGCAATGTGTTTTGGCCCCACCCAAGCACCCAGAGCATTCACCAAAATTGTGACGGTGGTAGCCGCTTTTCTTCGAATGCACAATGTGAGACTAGGGTCATACCTAGACGATTGGTGCATAGCAAATGGGAAGAGGATGGGAATCCTGTCAGATCGAGAAAGGACACTAGACATTCTTTTGAATTTAGGCTTCATAATAAATTTAGGAAAGTCTTCTTTAATCCCAAGTACAACAATCACATATCTGGGAAGTCTGTTTAAACTGCATCTAGGCCTGGTTTTCCCAACCTTGGAAAGAATAGAGAAGCTGGAGAATTCAATTCAGACTCTAATAATAGGAAAAGAAAGTACAGCTTTTCAATTTCTTCATGTTCTGGGCCAGATGGCCTCTTGCATTGAGATAATTCCGTTTGCTCGATTGCACATGCGCCCAATTCAAATGCATCTTCTGTCCTTTTGGAAACCAATTACCAGGGACATGTCGGCCAAGATTCCGGTGACCAAACATTTGATAGGTCATCTGAACTGGTGGTTAGTGAGAGCAAATACGCTAAAGGGTCGATCCCTGCAACCATGGTCTACAACAGTAACATTAACGACAGACTCTTCCAAGACAGGCTTTGGCGGCCACTTGGAGGGTCAACAAATTTTTCAGGGAACATGGTCTCAGGCAGAAGCCAGACGACACATAAATGTGTTAGAACTGGAGGCTGTGTTAAGGACAGTAGAGTTTTTCCTCCCATTCTTAAAGGACAAACAATTTCTTATAAGATCAGACAACACAACAGTAGTTCAGTTCATAAACAAACAGGGGGGACGAGATCTGCCAGCCTGTGTTACATAGCCTGGGATCTATGGAAGCTGGCAATAAAACACAACATCAGTTTGAAAGCCGCATTTATAGCGGGCAAGAAAAACATACTTGCGGATCAACTGTCCAGAGTGAAGATTCGCCCTTCAGAATGGACTCTAAACAATTCAATAGTGCAAACATTATTCAATCTTTGGGAACAACCAATGATAGACCTTTTCGCATCTGCAGACAATCACAAAACTCCAATTTTTTGCACTTGGTCACCTCACAAGAAAGCGCTAGCAGTGGACGCACTGTCTATTTCATGGGACGGGATGATGGCATATGCATTTCCACCAATTTGCCTGATCCCGAAAGTCCTTCATCACATGCAGCAATTTCACTGTAAAATTCTTCTAATAGCTCCCCAGTGGCCCAGACGTCACTGGTACACAATGCTACTTCAAATATTAATAGCAATAACAGTCAGGTTACCAGTCTTGCAAGAATTGCTGGTTTAACCAAAGACAAAAATTTATCACCCAGACCCAGGGATATTCAAGCTCACAGCCTGGTTGCTCTCGACAGAAATTTCAAAACAAAAGGATTTCCTAAGAGGGTTAGAAAATTACTTGCAGCCTCTTGGAGAAAAGGCACAAGAAAGGACTACATCAGTAAATTCGCAAAATTCAATAGCTGGTGTGGTGAAAGGGAAAAAGATCCCTATACTGTTTCTCTAATAGATTGTGCAGATTTCTTGACCTGTCTTTTGCATGAAGGTTTACAGTATAGAACTATATCTGGGTATAGGTCTATGCTTTCAGCTGTGTTACCACCTGTTGATAACCATCAAGTAGGTCAACATCCATATATAGTGAGGCTCATTAAAGGGGTATTTAATTTAAGACCTCCAATTGTAAAATTATGCCCGGAATGGGATTTGGAAAAGGTTTTAAAAATTTTGCAAAAATATCCTTTTGAGCCTCTTCAGAAAACAAGCTTGAAATATGTTACATATAAAACTGTTTTTCTTGTAGCAATCACAACGTTCCGAAGATGCTCGGACCTACAATCACTGAAGATTGGTGAAGGAAACGTATCTGTACATAATGAGGGTTTATGGTTCCTTAGACAAGGATTATCCAAGCAGGATAGACAGTCACATTACGCAAATAGAATCCGGGTTCCAGCCTTTCCAGACAACAAACTGCTTGATCCAAAGAGAGCTTTGGCTATTTATTTGAAGAAAACAGAACCTTTTCGTGGAGGACAAGAGTCAGATGAGTTAAAACTTTTCTTATCTTTCATTGAGCCACACCAACCAGTTTCATCACAAACTATCGGCCGATGGATTGTGAGTGCAATAAAGCTAGCTTATGACAAAGACTTCAAAGTTAAGGCCCATTCTATGAGAGCCATTGGACCATCTTGGGCTCTTTTTAAAGGAGCTAGTATATCTTCTATCATGGAAGCAGCAGACTGGAAAACAGAATCCACATTTACAAAGTTCTATTTACGTAATGTGGAGAACTGTGTTTTAAAGTAATTTAAGAATAAAGTTACTATGTAAATAACTGTTGTGCATTGTATTTAGTGTACATATGGGATAGTTCAGCAGATACTGATGTGTATATATGGAACTGTTTCACGAGGGAATAATTTGTATACAGAGATGATACAGTGAGATGGATTACAGGAAAAAGCTCCCGCCTCCAATAAGAGGTAAGCTTTGTAATCTATTCTAATGTATATTTCGTATGGTAAGTTAACAACGGAATGAAATGAAATTTAAAAATTTGTTCTCAAATTTAAATTTTATGAATGGAGTTGTTAACTTACCATACGATTCCCTCCCACCTCCCCGGCATTTTCTTTATGGACGGCAATGTCGCCTTTATTACATTAACTGCCGGAAGGAGCGTCTAAGTACTCGGAGTACTTCCGTGATCATGATCACTAGACGCTCATTGTTTTTGTTTACGTGTTTCTGCGTGGTGGTAGGATGGTCATTCTAATGTATATTTCGTATGGTAAGTTAACAACTCCATTCATAAAATTTAAATTTGAGAACAAATTTTTAAATTTGACTGTAGAAAAATGTCGCTAATCCTTTTTTCTTTGCGAAATAAAACTGTTTTCCAGTTAAGCTATGTTTTTTTTTACTTACGCCCTTCTCATTGTAAGGCATCGAATTTATCCTTTAAAGGCTACCAAGCTAGGCAGTTGATTCCACCGTATTTTGGAAGAAAATCATTCAATTAAGTACCACTCCACATAAAAATCAGCCATTTCCTGCATTTTGACGGTACATGGTATTTAAAAAATATATCAATTTTTCATCAGAAATTGAAGTTTATGCTATTTTATGACGATTACAAATGTTTTTTGTTACTTTATTTGCTTTTCATAAAATTTCTGATTATTTTAAAATTCAGAAAATAATTTCGTTTTCCTAGATCTCTATATGGCCAATGCAATCTATGCCATTTTTAAACACTAATTTTGCTTTGAAGTGGATTACAAATATATAAATAAATATTTCTATTTGATGCATAAGAAATTCAAGTTTATTGTAACTTAATTAAAATAGTCTGAATGTGTATTTCTTCGGAGATATGCGCCTTTGAAGTTTAATATTTTTCCCTAATAACAAAGGATTCTGTGCTAAAAATAGATTGAAGATTACCTTAGATTACCTCCCTTTATTAATGGCCAGTAAAAAAAAGATCAACCTCTAGGAATAATAGCTTTTTATACAGAACAAATCATCAATATTTAGAATACTTTAGCATACATCACATACAAAAAATTTTGTTCTGTTTTTTTGATGAGTGATTATGAATGTTGATGTTTCCATGGACATTTTCAGGGAAAAAAATATCAAATTTTATATAAATTCATTACATTCATGGCCTGAAACTGCAATCAATAATAACAATCAATCAATAAGGGTATAACCACTACAACACCAGCACGATTAAAATTGAATGTCAAAATAGATGTCAAGTAGTGCAAAAGTAAAGAACGTTGAATATGTCATTATCTGTCTCAATATTGTTAACGACGGCATATCTATGCATCATATGGGTTATTCATTTCAAAGCATATTATATCTATTTAAGATATCAGTCAAAAGAAACACAAATAAACAGAAAACAACATCATTTTCATATGTATCGCTAAACTCAGTATGCAATGAAGCAAATTGACAACGTTACGTAATCGGCGGAATACGACGTATTGACGCGTTTCCAGATATGCCAACAAGTGGATCATGAAAGTTAAGATATTGGAGCACACAACTGCAGTTGTTGGTATGCTTAATACTCTGATGCACACGGGACGTGATTTCCGGACATACCATCACAGACTACAATGTTTCCTTAAATTGATTTTATGCCGGAAGCCAAAACTTGATACTTTCTGAAATGATTAAGTAAATGTATTCTTATTTCTCGTTACGGGTAGAAATCGTGGTGAATTGAGGGAACTGTTTATCATAAATAATTTCTTCATTCCCCGCAATTTTTCTCTAAAAACAAAAGACCCGGGGCCTTATCGCGCGGGAGTAGGTTTAAAACTCTCATCTCACCCAGGTAAAGGTCTGAATCAGATCTGTCGAGTCAGATCACCAATCAATGTGTTGGGGGATGCATAATCACACTGTTTTAGGCGGGTGATGAATGTATCACGCAATGATAAAGTCAGCATTAGGTTGCTTCTTCATATAACAATTAAAATATAAACTAGGCCTACGCATTGACATTCTTGCAAATAAATAAAGCCATAATGTAAAGAAGGTCAGAATTTGTCTGCTTCTTTTTCTTAAATACATCCAGAAGTTAAAATTAGATAGAAAAAATGTCAAACTCTATGTAATAAAGAATGCAATTCCAAAATAAAAACCATAACCCCTTCCCAAATGGTAAAATCATAGGATGGCCCAATTTGAAAACTTCTGCATGCAGACGACAAAATGGATATTAATCAAGGTAAACTTATGAATAACATAGCACAGAAAATATGGGGGCAGGGGCAGAGGGTGCTGATTATTAATACCTTGCGCTCTTGTCTCTATGTTTTCAAAAGCCCATTACAATTGGGACGTCGAAACCATGTCTTGTTTGGGAAAGGGTTAAAATAAGTGTCTTCTAATACTACATGTATTTGACCATACTGACAGGGGCGGTTGGTCTTGTAAAATAGGGTATTGCTAAAGGACTGATTATTTTGCTAAAATAAACTCATTAATACCGATAAGTGAAACGCTCTAAAACATATCCACACTGACTAAAGCAGGTGGAAACTAGAAAAGAAGGCCAGTAAAAGGCTGCTTCTTAGGCCTGAATTTTAATGTGCATTGAATGAATAAATATATGTTTACCACACTGACTAAAGCAGGTGGCTAAAGGGGTTTAACTTGGGGACCAGGGTGCCTGATAATATTGCCCATTTAAATTGTATTGGAATGTTAAACATATGTGTTTAATTGACCAGACAAGCCCGATAAAGATCAATGGCAAATAAAGTGATGTGAATAATAACTTCCTTATCAAATCCTCTTAATAACATCAGGGCCTAGATAAAAGGTAACAAAAAGGTGATTAATTTGCATATTTACTTTCCTTCTCAACAGATTGAGAAATAAAAACATATGCCTTAATCTCTGCTTGTTATATCCTTTCTTAAAATCATTAAGTATACAAAGAAACAGGAAAATCTTAAACAATCAACAATTTTAGCAGGATCTTGTTTTGAAATTCTTAACCCTTTTCAAATAAGAAAAAATACAACTGACAGATTCTGTAGCTGCTGCAAACGACAGAGTACATGTCGGTGCACGTGTATAAAGAACATGTGTATGAAATAGTACAAAGAATGTTGAGGCAAAGGGAGAGAGTGCTGATAACAATTACCTTCCTTTGTCTCAATAATTCCCAAACTTCATCCAATGATGGATAGCGGGATCAGGTCTTATTTTGAAAATGCCTAATAGAGTGAGAATTTGAAGGCATAAGTGGAAAAGATGAGATATTTTTAAACCGTTTTATCCTTGTTATGTCATAACACTTTCTTGGCTAGTTCATATTTCAAAACTTTGTCATCCAAAACAATTCTAATTTTTTTTTTCGGAGGAGTGGTTGACGAAATTTTACTAGACTGTTATAGGCGGTTAGTAAAACTGTAAATGATAATAATAATAGAAAAACTTATGTAAATAGAACCTTTATTGGGAATAATGGGGCAACATGAAGTAATAAAAATAACAAAACGAGTAGTAATAACAAAAAAGATTAAAAATGGAGAAAAAAACTAATAAAAAAACTAATAAAAAAACTAATAAAAAAATATAAATAAATATATAAAAAAGCGAATAAAAACAATGATATCTAAATGATAAAAAGAAACATAAATACATAAATTGATTAAAACGTATTGTAAATAAAAAAAAAGATATATAGCATATGTATGTTCTATATAACATATTTGTACAAAGAATGTGTTGGAAAATTTGGCAATGTAGCAATGTAATCAAACAGCATACACGTTCACATAATCACGATGATCCGATAAAAAGAACTATTATTAATTTTCTATTTTCACCACACCAAAGGCTTATCAGAGAGAGAAAAACAAACACCATGAAAAAGACCAATAGAGGCAATTAGCAAAACGGAATAGGGACAAACTCCGACTTCTGTAACAAAACACACTGCGATGATGGGTACAAAGCGAGGCTGAATTAGCATAATGTGCCTATCTATTTGGCTTAAAAATTTAACTATTTTGGGTAAATGAAGAAGAAAGATCAATCTCCAGGAAAAAAATTCAACCCTTTTGGAAAAAAAATAATAAAATTTAACGGAATGTAGGGTTGCATTCTGGGGTCCGCACCCTATCTGCTTTGAGCAGGGAGGGACCTTATAATACTACAAATACACACACAGGCCTGAAACTGCAAATTAGACGATTGTCTCTGTACTACCACAGATCCTTGATTTGAGTCGTACATTTCCACCTATTGGGTAGGATTGACATGAGAGCCTATGACAAAAAACATGGAACCAAAACAGATAACACAATAATATGTCACATAATCAGCATTTTCTCGGTATGTTATTACTGGTAATGCCTTCCAGTAATACCCAAAAGGGAAGTTAGGCAGTATAGGGGGCCTATATAGATTTTTTTCATAAATGATACATGTAGGTAGCGTAATTTGGATCTCTTACATATAAACCCTGCCTCAGACAATATCCTTTCTAACCTTTGACAAAAGTTATTGTTTATAAAGCCTCTTTTTCAACCTGTCATGTGTCTTTGTAAATCGTGCGTTTTAAAAATCTGGGAAACTGCACGATTTCTAAAGATGCACAACGGGTTGTAATCTGAACGCCTTACAACACATTCATTCAAAACAGGTCAAAAGTATGAATCTCTTTCGAGGAAAGTAGGACTACGCCTTCTTTATGAATTTTCTGGAATTTCTGTATTTGAATTTCTGTCGTGGTTGCATCCACCCAAATCGTACGTTGCATGTGCACAGGCCCACATCGCACTACTTTGCCTAATTATTAGACGCAGACCGTACGCAGGAGCACGTACGACCAGTTATATTTATACTCAGATATACCATTTGTTATAAGATCTTGCTTTGGTGTAATTTTCAGCTAGATCTGAATCTTACATCATGAGTTATGTGCCCTTGAAATTGACAAAATTGCCATTTTCAGCTTTATTTTGACTTTGTTTTCGCTCTAGCAACTTCAAATATTGACCAATGAAAACAAAACTTGTACAGAATGTTGGTGACTATAACATCTTACCTTGGAAGAGTTTTCCGCTTGGTCTGAATTTTATGTCATGAGTTATGTGCCCTTGAAATTGACAAAATTGCCATTTTCGGCTCTATTTTGACTTTGTTTTCACTCTTGAAACTACAAATATTGATTAATCAAGACAAAACTTGTACAGAATGTTGGTGACTATAAGATTTTGCCTTGATATAATTTTCAGCTTGATCTGAACTTTACGTCATGAGTTACGTGCCCTTGAAATTGACAAAATTGCCCTTTTCGGCTTTATTTTCACTTTTACAACCATTGGTATTAATTAATCAATACAATAACTTTCACAGAGTTTTACTGACTATAAGATCTTACTTGCTTGAAATTTTCAGCTTGCTTGTTTGTGCAGCCTGAACCTTTGAAATTGCATTCAACAAGACAAACAATCAGGCCTGTGGAGCGCTTCCAGACCGCCAGGGCTGTCTAGTTTTTTTGTTATTTCGTAAATGGTTGCTATAGCAACCATATTCAGAAATTAACACAATTGTATTATATTGATAAATTCTACACTAAATATTGATATAGGGACTTAATAAAGAAGGCATGATCTGAAAAAACACACAAAAAATGACTGTTGGCACATTCAAGGAAATAGATTTTTTTTTGAAAAATATGCATTTTTAACAAGAAATAATAAAAAAAACTGTGATATGTCCATACTATTTTATTCTTGTAATATTATCTAGATAGATTGTGTATAATTCAGTGGTAGTAAGCATTGAAACATTGGCAGTCCACTTTTTTAGTTATATGCCTTCAAAAACATGAAAAATATCAAAATTTTGCAAAACTTGACATTTTCGAAAACAAGCAATTTTGTGAAAAAAAATTAAACTAATAATCTTTACCCGATATTACTTTCAGTCATATACCAGTATTACTTAAAGTTCATCTTTGTATTGTTATACATAAATGTACAATATATTTTTTTAATTTAATGGAATTAAAACCTGAACATGAGCAAAAATTTAGTTTTTTAATTGTTAGAGATGCAGAATTGGGATGAAATAAATGACACTGGTTTCCATGGCAACCAATGCGGTTTTGAACTTTTCTTTATCATTTTCAAAAATCTTAGCCCGTATATACTATGTATGCAAAATTTTATCAAAATCCAAGAGGGTCATGTACCGCCGGATTCTGAAAATTACGTGGAATGGTACTTAATGTGTTTTATGAAAGATCCGCCAAACTCGGTTGTTTTAAAAGTTTTGTTTCCTTTTTTTCGTCGTTACTTGGATGATTTTCGAGAAAATAAAGATCGGCAATTTCCGTAAAATCGCCACGGATTGATGTCATACAATGGCTTGACTCCGCCCCCAATCTAGAGCATACGGTGTCTTGCAAAGATAAAGAGTGCAACTTTTCTGTCATATAGCGAAGCCTCAGTTTTTATCCATTTCTCGATCGTAAGAGTAATAGACAAACTTAAACCGTTCTTTGGCACATTTTTTCACTCACTAACGACATATTCTTTGACCGTTTTAACATGTTTTCTAACATTTACTAAGGATGAATTCCATGTAACTTTGAGTATCGATTGAGGAAGTCGCTTTATGATCGAAAAGTCGGACATTTAACTTTGTCAGAAATATCAGGCTTTCCGGGAAATGACCAATCACTGCCCCTTTTTTCCCGACGTGACGTCATTTTCGGCCGATATGACGTCATAATTTCAAATCGAAGTTTTAGCGTTTTTTCTTCTGTAAAGATCGGAAAAGACCAAAATATCATATTTAAAAGACGAAATAAAAACTCTTCTAATGTTTGAAAATTGTAGAAACTTTGAGATTTTGTTACTAGAAAGGTGTTTTTTTTTCGACACAAGACTTTAATTTTGCCAATCAGCGGACACTTTAAGTGAAAAATAAAAAACAATTGACATACATTTTTATACGTTAGGCATCCAATTTTGCTGGGTCATAATGAACCCAATAATTAATATGACGACTGCATGAAATAAAATTGTCGGCCTTCGCAGATAAACGTAATTGGATTTCATTGTCTGATAAATTAGCATGCACACTAAATGTCTCAATTCATGGCAATCTTGAATACTCTATTGGGAAGGTCAGCCAATTAATGTTTGTTAATGAGGAGTTTCTTCTTGTGCATAAACAGCCATAAGTGTTTCTTATATTTCCGATTTGCTGGTTCGATCCCCCGCTTCTCCAGTCTTTCGGATGAGACTATAAACCGAGGTCCCGTCTCCATATGCCCTTAGCTGTTGAGTGGGACGTAAAACTCCATACAATCCATTGTTTTAAATGTAGGTTTAATTATCATTGACTAAAAGTAGTATTACCTACCTATATATGATGTGACAGTCCCTAGTATTCAGTTTTAAAAACTGTTAAAGCTGTAATATGTAATACATTTTAATATTTCGTAAGTTTAGAGAAATTTGAAATAATACTTTTTTTCAATTTTCAAGCATTTTATTTAAAATTTCTATGCATTTGAATGCTTTTGTAAACAAATCAAGTTTGTTTTGCAAATCATGTACTGAATCCGAACTATAGTTGGAAATTTTATTGAAAGATTTGAGTTATAACACGATTGAATTAAATGATGCAATCATAACATTGTAAAATTCAAATATTTATTTCGTTTTAACAAGAGTTTGAAAACAAAACAGTAAGTTATGACACAACAGATTATCCAGTTATTACGAGAAAGGCGATTCCTTCTTCAATCCATGACTCATGTATCCTATCATGCACCTTCTGAAATCTTTGATCTCGCTGAAAATCGTTTTTAAGATTTTTCTTTCACATGAAATTTTGTTTCCACTATGTCTAAATGATACGTTTCCATATTATAAATATTCCAATCAGTTTTCGATAAAAATAATACAAGATTGAATACATAATAGATCGGCATAATTATATCATGTGTTACATCACTCCATTTCGCTGAAAGCCGAGCCCGGATAGCTCAGTCGGTTACGTCGGAGTCTGTCAATCCAGGGGTCTCGTGTTCGAACCCCGGCTCGGCCAGTATCCATTCTGACATTTGACAAAAGTCATTTGTCTCTTACCAATGGGTGTGAATCATCTATGTGAGAGAGCAGCTGGAGGCTCGGTTTGGATATTGTGGTTGTACTGGTGCGAGAAATACCAGGAACCCACGGTTAGGTGCTCCAGCCGCCGCGATATGACCCTTGTCGTTGAAAACGGCGTAAAACCCCAATAAACTCAAACCCATTTCGCTGAAAACGAGCTTTTTAAAAACAGTCGCGCCATCGAAATAGTGATATCAAAAACAAAATTGTGATATTTTCACACCATCGTCAATTATTATACTTTATATTCTAGTATTGTTTATTGTTCCCAAGTGAATAATTTAGTTCTTGTTACATTTGTTTAAAATATGTGTGTACAAAGAAATAAATACCGGCTTAAAACGAGTGTTTCTGAGAAACCATGTGGAATACAGTACATGTAGAAATTTATATACGTTAGACATGCATACTAGGCGGTCATCTGAAATAGCGAGTTTTCTGTATTTCTCTTTTTTTATCGATATTTCTCCATGACGCTTACTTTCTTAATATAGTTTCTAGTGACAACAATCATATTGATCATAATAGCGTCGATACAAAGCTATAATCTAATATCCTTATTGCGTAGAATATGTAAATCATGCATGACCGTTTGGAAATAGATGCATCATTTTGTTCAACAACTTTGACGAAAAGGGAGAACATGAATGTTGTAGATTTTTAACAAACGAGGGCCTAAGATACACAGCTGCTATGTGACAGAAAACTGTAATGACAATTCAGGTAGTTATATTCTCTTAATAACTTACAATTACCGATAATTTTGTGAACGGCAAACGGTAAATTTGAATATGAAATAAAGAATCAAAATACCAATGATTTCAAAGGGTCTCATTATACATTTAGTTGACCTCGCGACGGTATACTCTGGTTGCTGTATCGACAGACAACAAACAACGCGTCAAAAGACCGCTCGTTCTCGCTTCTAATAAAACGCCACTTTACTTCTGCAGCCATTGGAATGTGTCTCGAGGGAGCAATAGCGACGTATTACGAATGTAATAAATAAGCTTTTTATTGCTGGAAAAGGCAAACTTTACAAAACTTTCTTGAAATAGCTACACGACACGCGCATTCCGGAAAACTCGGTATAGGTCATACAGAATTCTCTTCGTCGTAAGTTAATCTTGAGATTTGTAGGAATGAAGATGCTTCGAGTAAAAAGTGCTGTTAAAAAGAAGTTCTTTTTCATACAACAAATTATTGCTAAAATACATATTGAAAATTAATGTTCCGGAAAACTAGAAACTATATATAATTGCTAAAAAATCGATTATACACCAAATGAAAAGGAAATCAAACAAACAAGACAAAACTAATAACCAACGGGACCAAAGTCGGGGACAAATATGTATGTACGAAGAATGGGTGTGTCAGTTAGATCAAGCCCAGTTTAAAGTGAAGTAATCAATTGATTTTATATTGTGTTTAATAAAGCAAAAATGAAGAATAATAGGCGGATAATAACAGCTAGATAAGATCTGAAGAGATGATTCTGAAAAATCTTCTGTATCCTAACTACATGTAAAAAGTGAAGCAATTTACGAAGTTTTGTGTCAAATTAATGGTGACATTTAAGTTTACAGACCCTGAAAAAATCACCACTTTCTAGCCGTACGAAATGCATCAAATTACAAACACTTGTAAATACACTTCAAATAAGTTGATTCACCGTGCCGGATTTCAAGATTATGATTCAAGAAGAAAATAATTTACAAATATCATTTTACACTATATTCATATGCAAGGGAGGTAATTTTGAGCATTTTTGTCAAATATTTCCACATGTATGCATTAATTTAAAATTCTAAACCGTTCAAAATGCTTATATTTGCATTTTGAATGGAAATGCAACACATTTTGGGAAGGAATTACTGTCACTTTTCAAATTTCGCGTCTGGGTCTTTGGTGCTTTTGAGGGTTTGGATACCCTAAGTATTTAGGCGACATTATTCAATTGTATACATATTCATGCACACTATTCCTCTTCAAATTCAACAACACGATAAATGATTTGCTAAATATTTAGAAATAAAAGTAAACGTAAAAGAAAACATAACTTACGTTATTATGAGTGGATGCAAATAAATAATATTTAGACATATACATATCTATAATATTGAAATGATATTTTATATTTAGCCGTGTACGGTTTGTTAAGCAATGAATCAGATAGTGATTGCGCATGTTATGAACTTATTCAAATCATTTAGTAGCGTGAAAACCCGTGCGTGCGCCACGTCGCTATGGGAACTATTCTAGATATTTTCACAATCTCATGTCAAAACCAAAAGCCGTTCTTTAATTTTCACGACTAGAAGCTGTCATAAGATCTTATTAGTCTTACTGGATATTATTGTGGGATGTTGTGTGAAGCAGCCATTTTAGACCTTGAACTAACGAGTGCCAATTTTGTTTGATTTTTATTATTTCATCAATGATCTTGGAAGAATGAACGAACTATCGGTAGTGCTTGTCATTTATCTTTTTGTGTTTTTGTTGTGTTGGCACAAAACATACAAAAATAAGTTATATCACTTTATCAGATCAACCGGTCAACCAAATATAAAAAGCTGATAAATACTCTATCCACATGGCTATAGCAGATTCACCCTGGCTCACAAACCATGGCAGAAATCATCGCTTTTCTTTAATTATCAGAAAACTTCCGATTGTTTGATCGTTTGAAGATAATTAAAGTCTGCTTATGAATATCGACATCCTACACTCGTGTACTTTATACGTTTCTTGTCTTAATCGTGGTTGAAGTAATGTGCCATTATTTTGCTTATGAGCGTCTGAGGCCCGATTCAGTTTCGTCGAAACAGGTTGGCATGCCTAGTTTTCGAAAGTAACCGCCTGTCTGATTGCCAGCTGATTATTTTACTATACTAGGTACCTAACTAGAAATTGTCGATCCTGTTGACAATCTGTTGGTACCTGATTCTAGAAACGCGACATATTTGTCTCTTTGTATGCCTCTTGAGGCATATAATCAATTAGCATCTCGATTATACTTCTTTGGTATTAATTTCGTTCCTAAGGGACAGCCTAGAATCCGGTTAAGCAAACTAAGAATTTAGATAACTTCATTGAGTTATGAATGTGAGTGCATGCATTTTTGCGATTGAATGAAAGTGTGTGATAGATAGAGTGCTTCTTTTCTCTTTATATACCCTTCTGTATTGTTTGTATTCTCATATTTATATATATATGTTATCTCTTGTGAAGAGGGCATAAAGAACATGAATAGAGCGTTACATTTCTCAGCAACATTAAACTTTTATGAATGTTGTAATCATGATCTCGTTTACTAGATATATCGTAATAATAATTTGCTTAACATTTAACTTTAATATATGTTTCGTATATTTAACACAAGTTAAAAGAATTCCAACTTTTTACAATTTTGCTGTCTATTTTTTGTGGAAAGTTCACGTATGTTTGTAATCTGACGCACCTTGTAAGTCTAGCTAAACTAATTGACTCCGCAGTTAAGTTATGGCCTTCATAGAAATGGATTGTGTATGTTCAGTATCTCGAAGATGAAAAAGTCTGCTCAACTCTTTAAAATTTATTGATAGCTAGTCAAATAAAACATACATGTTTTTATAGTAAGCCAGTTAGATATTTTAAGACATTTGGGCTTTTGAATAAACAGCAATATCATTATGCAATATGTTATGGAATAAATAATTTTACGTTTTCCTTTCAACATAATTACCCTTTCTCTCGTTTTTGCAATAAAACTTCGTGAACAAGCTGATGGTTTTCATAAATATATAAGGTATATGATACACTTGTGAATAACATGAATAAAGAGAATCCCTAAATTGAGTGAAATACTTATTGAAGATACAGCAAATATATTGACCGGTATTCGAGTGTCAGGGTAAAATGGTTAAAATTTGGAACGGATATACAAGTACCAGCGTATGTTTTTCCTGAATAGAATCTATGTTTCTTCACATGGAGGAATTTCTAAATGTCTGTAATTAGAGTGTTTTTGTTTTCCCCTAATATTTAGTTTTCCTTTCAATTATACGACGTCTTTGTCTTGATGAATTGCTTTAGGCACGCAAAACACCCTTTTATCCGGTCATATTTAGTCATTTGATGTATTTTAATACCATTTATTAATAATGTCTTGATTTTCCGGATACCAAACACATCTTTAGCATTTTTTTTTCGACTAACGGTAGCAATGTCGATATGTGTAAAGGTATGATCTTTGAGACCAACATTAATTCAGATCAGTATGTGCTAGGTTTGTGTTGAAATAACAATGAGTAAGACTTAACTCTTGTTACAGTGTATAAGATCCACGCAGTGTGTAAGATCAACACTCATAGAATGTAGTTCTACATTAAAATTTGGTTTCGAAACAATAACATGCTTGATTATAATTATTTCTTAATTATCTTTTCATTTTTTGTGGGTGTGTGGCCTTTTTTGTTATAAGACAAGAGGCAAAAACCTTTACTGTACAAAAGGTCTGAAAATGCCAGTCACGGAAACTAGACGGCGTAGTTATGTACTGTAAGATGTTCCTCGACGTGCCCTCTATGTCAATTTCGACTAATTGACTCAGCAATTGAGTTATCGTCCTCCTCGTAATAGATTTTTTCTTTTCCCGACAAACCCTTTGTATTTAGAAGAATACCAGAGCTGTATGTAAGAATTTCAGATCACGTTTCAATTCACCAAACATTCCCATGACCGTCTCAGCAATGAATTCTATCAAGCTATAAAATTCAGTTCTCCACGAAAATAACATACTAGCAACAGTAAACAGTGTTGGGGAATGAACTGACGAACAGTGAGGAAAATTGTAATATAAACGAACTCGGAGTTGCAAATACTTGTACATATGCAAATTCATTTGTGATTTGCAACATCAGTATATTTGCTAAATGGTAGAATTTACTTGCTTATTAAACATTTAAAGCGCCAGCCTGATACTTTTGCAATGGTTCTTAAAGCCATTCATGTATCACCGTAACCAACAATGATTAATGTTTCTATTCTATCGCAACGCTTTCACAATATATTTAGACATAGAAAAAGTTATCTCTTCCTAGTTCAAAACTGTAACAGGACAAACGAGCTTCTTACACAATGAGACTGAATTTGAGACAAAACATCCAAAACACAAGTTGGGTCTGTTGATTATTTAGCTTCGATTTTTCAATTATAACCTTGTCCCTGGAATCTTTCCAAACAAGACATTATATTCTGGCACAGTTGGTGGTGTATTGTTACGCCATTAGGTTGATAAATATGTAAATACGCCAGGCATCAGAAAATAGCTCGTTGAAATTTCCGAATGTATCAGTTATTTTCGATCTCTACTCTCTAACCTTAGACACTTAACTTTTAACAAAACTGTCTATGGACGTTTCGTGAATCTGATTGTACAATCCCTTTTAATACTTCGTACACGTATATCCTTTTGCCATTCTACTTTGCTTGTTTTCTTGTACGGATTCCCTCTTATATTTAACTACTGTCCTTAGTTATATTAATTTAGTTCATATCATGCCAAGTATTTTGAAGGCGACATAGTGTTTTAGTGAGTATTTAAAGACAGATTCTCAGATTGGAATCTTTTTGATGAATTATTGTTTTAAAATCATTAAATGCAGTCAGGAAATTATTCAACTGTGCGTAGATCGTATTTTGCTGAGAGTGTCGCCATAATCTTTTATCTTATATTGATACTTTGAACACGACATTGATTCTTTCAAAAAATCAATAAATGGAAAATTAGTAGATACAAATCAAACTCTAAAGAGTCTTGTCTAAGACAGGGTTAAAAAATTGACAGTTGGCCTACATTGACACATGGTGGCCACAATGCCTACAGATACAGTTACATGTATTAGATCAAATTTATCAAATAAGTCAAGTTCTTCGACCGCCGTGTTCATCGTATTTGTTAGAGCTGGATCAATATCTATGTCATAACAGGTCATATGCATTGACTTTGTGCTTCGGTTATTATGAAATTCGTTTCCAACCGAAGCATACCCTATTTTCGAGAACTAGTTTTCATGGTGTATTTCACAATCTATTTAGTAAATTTACATCTACATTAAACATTTGGGTTGGTTTTTGATTACCCTGTCTTTTAGACTCATACAAATAATTTTATTTAAGAAATTATTCGGTTGTTCCATAGCTATTTTGATATGCAGCACTAGATTGATATGAAAATGTTTGAAGAATTTGTCATTTAAGTGAAAATTCAATCAGATTGGACAAACATGTGTATACATAGGCATCACATATTACTGGGTCATAATGAACCCAATAACTATTATGACGACTGTGTGAAATAAAATGGTCGACCTTCGCCGATAAACGTAATTGGATTTCATTGTCCGATAAATTAGCACGCACACTTAATGTCTCAATTCATGGCAATCTTGAATACTCTATTGGGTCAGTCAACTAATGTGTATTAATGAGGAATTTCTTCTCGTGCATAAACAGTCATACGTGCTTCTTGTATATTCGATTGGCAATCTAAATGCCTAAACTATATTTCAACCCTTTCACTTACCATGACATGTTTGTTGTAAGTGTAGGTTTGTTTATCATTGACAGAAATTAAGATTATCTAATTATCTATCAAAGTAATCTCCATTTAACTCAATTCTATTTTTCTTGATCTCACATTTCCTAATAGTCTGTTTTAAAATCCTTAAAACTGTGATATGTAATACCTTTAAGTTTTAACTCTTCGTAAGTTTTGATAACACTTTTTCAAATTTGGATTTGAAAGTTCTTTTAAAAACCTTTTAAAGGTTTTGAAAATTATGGACCGATTCCGAACTATTGTTGGATACTTAATTGAAAGAATTGCGTTATAGCACGATTGAATTAAATGATGCAATCATAACATTGATCGTAAAATTCAAATATTTATTATGTTTTAACAAGATTTCAAAAATATAACAGAAAATTAGATGACGCAATATATATTATCCAATCATTACGGGAAAGAAAAGCAGTTCCTTCTTCATGCGATGACTCACGTATTCATAAGTGCACATTTTGATATCATTTACCTCACTAAAATTCGTTTAATGATTGTTCTTATACACTTGTTTCTACTATGTTTAAATGATACTTTTCCATATTAAAAGTACATGTATTCCAATCAGTTTTCGGTAATAAAAATACATGGTTGAATATACATGTATATAAGAGATCTTCATATTTTACACACCACTCCATTTTGCTAAATAATGCGTATTTTAAAAAACATTCGTCCCATCGAATTAGTGATATCAAAAACAAAAATTGTGACATATTTACACTGTCGCGAATTATTATACTTTATTTTCCTAGTATTGTTTTTCGTCCCCAAGAGAATAATTTGGTTTTGTTACAAACGTTTTTATATGTATGTACAAAGAAATAAATATCGGCTTAAAATACAAGTTTCTGAGAAACCAAATGGAATAAAACAGGTGTAAAGATGTACGTTATAAATGTATATTAGGCGATCATTCGTAATATTGTTTTCACTGTCAACAATACTGTCGATCATAATACTGAACGTTAGATAAAAGAATATACAGACAAAAACAGGTAAACAATGCGCGAAGGCTTGGAATAATACTATAGTCAAACATCCTAATTACTTACAAGGTCTCATTATACATTTAGTTGACATCGTAACGGACTCCGATTGTTGTATCGACAGATAACAAACAGTGCGTCAAAAGAACGCTCTTTCTCGCTTCTAATAAAAGACCACTTTACTTCTACAACCGTTAGAATGGGTCTCGAGGGAGTAATAGCGACGTATTACGAATGTAATAAATAAGGTTTTTATTGCTAGAAAAGGCAAGCTTTACACACACTTTCTAGATATAGCTACACGACACGCGCATTACGGAACACTCGGTATACGTATGTCAAACGGAATTCTCTTCGTCGTAAGTTAATCTTCAGATTTGTAGGAAGGAAGAGATTCGAGTTAAAAGTGCTGTCAAAAAGAAGTTCCTTTTCTTACAATAAATTATTGCTAAAATGCATATTGAAAATTAATGTTCCGGAAAACTACAAACTATAAATCATTGCTCAAAAATCGATTATACACCAAATACATACGAAATCAAACAAACAAGACAAAATTAATATCCGACAGGACCAAAGTCGGGGATAAATACGTATGTACGAAGAATGGATATGTCAGTAAGACCAAGCCCAGTCTAAGGTGAAGTAATCAATTGATCTTATATTGTGTTTAATGAAGCAAACATGAAGAATAATTGGCGAATAATTGCAGCTAGATAAGATATAAAGAGATGATTCTGAAAAAATCTTCTGTATGCTAACTACATGTGAAAAGTGAA
Source organism: Fragum sueziense (assembly GCA_963680895.1). Lineage (NCBI taxonomy): Eukaryota > Metazoa > Mollusca > Bivalvia > Cardiida > Cardiidae > Fragum > Fragum sueziense. The sequence goes on along the minus strand of OY804598.1, from coordinate 52,867,013 downwards.
GCAATTTACGAACTTTTATGACAAATTAATGGTGATATTAAGTATTTAGACGACATTACTCAGTTTTATACATATTCATGCACAATACTCGTATTTCAACTTCAAAAAACGATAAAGGATTTGCTAAATATTTAGAAATAAAAGTATACGTAGAGGACCATGATGGTACTTAATCGCTCACCTACACCGAGATAAAATCAAAGTCACAATGTTGTCAAGTTCAAAAGCTCATAATTTAAGATGCGAGATTATGATCCAGCTGAAAACTGCTTTCATAATCTTGTATGATCAATATTTGTAGTTGTTACAGTAAAAACAAAGTGGAACAATTTTGTCACAGTCAAGGGTACATAACTCTGTTCTGATAAAGATAGTCTCATCAATATTTTGTCCAAGGTTTTTTTGATTGGATAATATCTATTGCTGTTTGAGAGAAAACAAAAAGTCGAAAACGGCAATTTTGTCACCGTCAAGGGCACACAATACTGCTTTTAGTCCAATCAATCTGACAAATCAAAACTTTCAAGATCTTATGGTCGTCAACATTGCGATCAAGTTGTGTCTTGATTGATCAGAATTTGTGTTTGTTAGAGTGAAAATAATGTCGAAAACGGTAATTTCAGGAAATTCAAAGGCCAATAACTCTGGTTTTTCTAATCAAATCAAGCTGAAAGTTTAACTCATCCAGGATCTTATGGTCACCAACATTGTGGCAAAAGTTTTGTCTTGGTTGGACAATAAATGTAGATTCTACTGTGTAAACAAAGTCGAAAACAGCAATTTTGTCAAATTCAAGGGCATATAACTCCAGACTTCCAGCTCCGATCACACTGAAAATCGAAGTCATCAAAAATATTATAGTAACCAACATTGTGGCAAAGTAATGTCTCGATCAATCAAAATTTGTAGATGCTAGAGTGGTAACAAAGTCAAAACTAGCCATTTTTGACATTCAAGGGCACATAACTACATGTACGGACTTCCTAGTCTGATCTGACCCAAAAACGAACTCATCCGAGAACTTGTGATTATACATATTTTGACCAAGTTTAAATTAATATTGGTCAATAATTGTAGATACTAGAGTGGTAACAAAGTCAAAACAAGCCATTTTTGACGTTCAATGGCATATAACTCAAAACTTTCATGTACGATCTGACTCAAAATCGAACTCATCCGAGAACTAATAGTCATACATGTTTTGACCAAGTCTGGTTAGGGTCGGTCAATATTTGTTGGTACTAGAGCGGTAACACCAAATGTGAACAGACGGACTGACGGACGCCGACGGACAAAAAGCACAATAGCTCACCTTGAGCACTTCGTGCTCAGGTGAGCTAAATTATATCATATTTCGCCACGTAGGGTTTGTTCAGCAATGAATCAGATAGTGATTGAGCTTGTTATGAACTTATTCAAATTATTTAGTAGCGTGAAAACCCGTGCGTGCGCCACGTCGCTATGGGAACTGTTCTAGACATTTTAACAATCTCATGTCAAAACCAAATGCCATTCTTTAATTTTCACGACTAGAAGCTGTCATAAGATCTTATTAGTCTTACTAGATATTATTGTGGGATGTTGTGTGAAGCAGCCATTTTAGACCTTGAACTAACGAGTGCCAATTTTGTTTGATTTTTATTATTTCATCAAGGATCTTGGACGAATGAACGAACTATCGGTAGTGCTTGTCATTTATCTTTTTGTGTTTTGTGTTGTGTTGGCACAAAAAGTACAAAAATAAGTTATATCACTTTACCAGATCAACCGGTCAACCCAATGTAAAAAGCTGATCAATACTCTATCCACATGGCTATAGCAGATTCATCCTGACTCACAAACCATGGCAGAAATCATCGCTTTTCTTCAATAACCAGAAAACTTCCGATTGTTTGATCGTTTGAAGATAATCAAAGTCTGCTTATGAATATCGACATCCTACACTCGTGTACTTTATACGTTTCTTGTCTTATTCGTGGTTGAAGTAATGTGCCATTATTTTGCTTATGAGCGTCTGAGGCCCGATTCAGTTTCGTTGAAACAGGTTGGCATGCCTAGTTTTCGAACGTAACCGCCTGTCTGATTGCCAGCTGATTATTTTACTATACCAGGTACCTAACTAGATAATTGTCGATCCTGTTGACAATCTGTTGGTACCTGATTCTAGACACGAGACACATTTGTCCCTTTGTATGCCTCTTGAGGCATATAATCAATTAGCATCTCGATTATGCTTTTTTGGTAATATTTTCGTTCCTAGGGAACAGCCTAGAATCAGGTTACGCAAACTAAGAATTTAGATAACTTCATTGAGTTATGAATGTGCGTGCATGCATTTTTGCAATTGAATGAAAGTGTGTGATAGATAGAGTGCTTCTTTTCTCTTTATACCCTTCTGTATTGTTTGTATTCTCATAATTATTTTATGTTATATCTTATGAAGAGGCCATAAAGAACATAAATAGAGCGTTACATTTCTCAGCAACATTCAACTTTATGAATGTTGTAATCATGATCTCGTTTACCGGGTACTACATATATCGTAATAATAATTTGCTTAACATTTAACTTTTAGTATATGTTTCGTATATTTTAACACAAGTTAAAAGAAGTCCAACTGTTTACAATATTGCTGTCTATTTTTTTGGAAAGTTCACGTATGTTTGTAATTTTACGCACCTTGTAAGTCTAGCTAAACTAATTGACTCCGCAGTTGAGTTATGGCCTTCATAGAAATGGATTGTGTATTTACAGTATCTCGAAGATGAAAAAGTCTGCTCAACTCTTTAAGATTTATTGATAGCTAGTCAAATAAAACATACATGTTGTTATAGTAAGCCAGTTTGACATTTTAAGACATTTGAGCTTTTGAATAAACAGTAATATTATTATACAGTATGTTATGGAATAAATAATTTTACGTTTTCCTTTCAACATAATTACCCTTTCTCTCGTTTTTTGGCAATAAAACTTCGTGAACAAGCTGATGGTTTTCATAATAAATAAGGTCTATGATACATTTGTGAATAACATGAATAAAGAGAATCCCTAAATTGAGTGAAATAATTTTTGTAGATAAAGCAAATATACTGACCGGTATTCGAGTGCCAGGGTAAAATTGTCAAATGTGGAAAGGATATACAAGTACCAGCGTATGTTTTTCCTGAATAGAATCTATGTTTCTTCTCATGGAGGAATTTCTAAATGTCTGTAATAAGAGTGTTTTTGTTTTCCCCGAATATTTAGTTTTCCTTTCAATTATACGACGTCTTTGTCTTGATGAATTGCTTTAAACACGCAAAACACCCTTTTTCCCGGCCATATTTAGTCATTTGATGTATTTTAATACCATTCATTAATAATGTCCTGATTTTCCGGATACCAAACACATCTTTAGCACTTTTTTTCGACTAACGGTAGCAATGTCGATATGTGTAAAGGTATGATCTTTGAGACCAACATTAATTCAGATCAGTATGTGCTAGGTTTGTGTTGAAATAACAATGAGTAAGATTTAACTCTTGTTACAGTGTATAGGATCCACACAGTGTGTAAGATCAACACTCATAGAATGTAGTTCTATATTACAATTTATTTCGAAACAATAACATGCTTGATTTTAATGCTTTCTTAATTATCTTTTCATTTTTTGTGGGTGTGTGGCTTTTTTTTTATAAGACAAGGGGCAAACACTTTTACTGTGCATAAGGTCTGAAAATGCCAGTCACGGAAACTAGACGGCGTAGTAATATACTGTAAGATGTTCCTCGACGCGCCCTCTATGTCAATTTCGACTAATTGACTCAGCAATTGAGTTATGGACCTCCTCGTAATACATTTTTCTTTTCTCGGCAAACCCTTTATATTAAGAAGAATAACCAGAGCTGCATGTTAGAATTTCAGATCACGTTTCAATTCACCAAAAATTCCCATGACCGTCTCAGAAATGAATTCTATCAAGCTATAAAAAGCAGTTCTCCACGAAAATAACATACTAGCAACAGTGAACAGTGTTGGGGAATGAAATAACGAACAGTGAGGAAAATTGCAATATAACCGAACTCGGAGTTGCAAATACTTGTACATATGCAAATTCATTTGTCATTTGCAACATCAGTATATTTGCTAAATGGAAGAATTTACTTGCTTATTAAACATTTAAAGCGCCAGCCTGATACTTTTGTAATGGTTCTTAAAGCAAGTTATATATTACCGTAACCAGCAATGATAATTGTTTCTATTTTATCGCAACGCTTTCACAATATATTTACACATAGAAAAAGTTACCTCTTCAAAACTGTAACAGGACAAACGAGCTTCTTACACAATGAGACAGAATTTGAGACAAAACATCCAAAACAAAAGTTGGGTGTGTTGATTATCTAGCTTCGATTTTTCAATTATAACCTTGTCCCTGGAATCTTTCCAAACAAGACATTATATTTTGGCACAGTTGGTGGTGTATTGTAACGCCATTAGGTTGATAAATATGTAAATATGCGAGGCATCAGAAGATAGCTCGTTGAAATTTCCGAATGTGTCAGTTATTTTCGATCTCTGCTCTCTAACCTTAGACATTTAGCTTTTAACAAAACTGTCTATGGATGTTTCGTGAATCTGATTGTACAACCCCTTTTAATACTTCGTACACGTATATCCTTTTGCCATTCTACTTTGCTTGTTTTCTTGTATGTATTCCCTCTTATATTTAATTACTGTCCTTAGATATACAAATATAGTTCATATCATGCCAAGTATTTTGAGGGCGACAGACTGTTTTTGTGAGTAATTAAAGACAGATTCTCAGATTGGAATCCTTTTGATGAATTATTATTTTAAAATCCTTAAATGCAGTCAGGAAATTATTCAACTGTGCGTAGATCGTATTTTGCTTAAGTGAGAGTGTCGCCATAATCTTTTATCTTATATTGATACTTTGAACACGACATTGATTCTTTAAAAAATCAATAAAAGTAAAATTAGTAGATGTAAATCAAACTCTAAAGAGTCTTGTCGAAGGCAGGGTTAAAAATTGACAGTTGGCCTACGTTGACACGTGGTGGCAACATTGCCTACAGATACAGCTATTGGATCAAATTTATCAAATAAGTAAGTTCTTCGACCGCCGTGTTCATCGTGTTTGTTAGAGCTGCATTGACTTGGTGCTTCGGTTTTTATGAAAGTCGTTTGCAACCGAAGCATATCCTATTTTCGAGAAATAGTTTTCATGGCGTATTTCCTAATCTATCTAGTAAATTTACATCTATATTAAACATTTTGGGTGGTTTTTGATTACCCTGTCTTTTAGACTCATACAAATATTCTTATTTAAGAAATTATTCGATTGTTCCATAGCTATTTTAATATGTAGCACCAGATTAATATAAAAATGTTTGAAGAATTTGTCATTTAAGTGAAAATTCAATCAGATTTGACAAACATGTGTATACATAGGCATCACATATGACTTGGTCATAATGAACCCAATAACTATTATGACGACTGTGTGAAACAAAATGGTCGACCTTCGCCGATTAGCGTAATTGTATTTCACTGTCCGATAAATTAGCATGCACCCTTAATGTCTCAATTCACGGCAATCTTGAATACGCTGTCGGGAAGGTCAGCAAATTAATGTGTATTAATGAGGCATTTCTTCTTGTGCATAAACAGTGATAAATGTTTCTTGTACGTTCAATTGGCAATCTAAATGCCTAAACTATATTTCAACCCTTTCACTTACCATGGCATGTTTGTTGTAAGTGTAGGTTTGATTAACATTGACAGATATTAAGATTATCTAATTATCTATCAAAGTAATCTCCCTTTAACTCAATTCTATTTTTGTATCTCACATTCCCTAGTATTCTGTTTTGTAATCATTAAAACTGTGATAAGTAATATCTTTTAACTCTTCGTAAGTTTTGATAACACTTTTTTGAATTTGTATTTGAACGTTGTTTTTAAAACCTTTAAAAGTTTTGAAAATCATGGACCGATTCCGAACTATTGTTGGAAACTTAATTGAAAGAATTGCATTATAACACGATTAAATTTAATCATGCAATCATACCATTGGTCGTAAAATTCAAATAATTATAATATTTATTAAATTTTAACAAGCTTTCAAAAACATAACAGAAATTTATGACACAATAGATTTTTCATTTATTACGAGAAAAGCGGTTCTGTCTTCAATCCATGACTCATGTATCCATTCATGCCATTTTGATATCTTGTTCCTCGCTAAAAATTCGTTTTTAATCTTTTTCTTATTCATTTGTTTTTATTATGGTTTAATGATACTTTTCCATATTATAAGTACATGTATTTCAATCAGTTTTCGGTAATAAAAATACATGATTGAACATGTTAGAGATCTTTATATTTTAAACTCCGCTCCATTTTGCTAAATAAGTATTTTAAAAACATTTGTCCCATCGAAATAGTTACATCAAAAACAAAATTGTGACATTTTCACACTAACGTAAATTATTATACTTTATTTTCCTATAAGTGTTTATTGTCCATCAGAGAATAGTTTGATTCTTGTTACATTTGTTTTAGATCTGTATGTACAAAGAAATAAATACGGGATTCTGAGAAACCAAATGGAATAAAAAAAAAACGTACGTTATAAATGAATACTAGGCGAAAGGGAATAAAATGAAGGTTGTAGATGTTAAAAAAACGCTGACCTAAGATGCATACGTGTACCTGTTATAAGACGGAATACTGTTAGACCAAAAAAGGACACGCGACTTAAATCATTGGCATATTTTGTTTTTATTAGTATATTTTTCACTTTAAATGTTTATTCGAAAACCTCGTCAAATGACTATGAAAACTTCATAACAATAGCTAACTTATAAACGGAGTAACATAGAGGTATTTTTTTTAAAGTAGTCATATGTAAAATGTATTTTTTTTAAAGTAGTCATATGTAAAATGTAAAGACTACTCAGGTAGCCAAACTATCTTCATGTATCATAACCATAAACGGTGAATTCATAAATATAACACCAACAGCATATCGTCGGCGTAAATGCAAAATCTCGTATGTCGATCAATGCAATTTTCAAAGTAAAAACTTGTGTGCCCAGTTACAGACAATTCTTGGAAATTTTGAGATATTTTACTGATCAGTATACATGACACATTATTTTGTGAACAATATGTCCAAATTTCAAGTAAAACATTTCAGTTTGGGAAAAGTTATTACACATTTTTCCCTCCCCTTGAAATTTTCCAAAAACGAGATACGAGGTTTTGCATTTACAACTACGATATGAAATATGAAAATACCAATGTTTTCAGATGGTCTCATTATACATTTAGTATACCAAACAGCGCGTCAAATACCGCTCTTTCTCGCTTTTAATAAAACGCCACTTTACTTCTACAGCCGTTAGAATGGGTCTCGAGGGAGAAAATAGCGACATATTACGAATGTAATAAATAAGGTTTTTATAGCTAGAAAAGGCAAGCTTTACACAAACTTTCTCAAAATAGCCACACGACACGCGCATTCCGGAAAACTCGGTATACTTATGTCGAACGGAATTTTCTTCGTCGTAAGTTAATCTCGAGATTTGTAGGAATGAAGATGCTTCGAGTAAAAAGTGCTGTCAAAAGGACTCCCTTTTCTTACAACAAATTATTGCTAAAATACATATTGAAAATTCATGTTTCGGAAAACTAGAAACTATATACAATTGCTAAAAAATCGATTATACACCAAATGAAAAGGAAATCAAACAAACAAGACAAAATTAATAACCGACGGGACCAAAGTCGGGGATAAATACGTATGTACGAGGAATGGATTTGTCAGTTAGATCAAGCCCAGTCTAAAGTGAAGTAATCAATTTTGATCTTATATTGTGTTTAATGAAGCAAAAATGAGGAATAATTGGCGAATAATTACAGCTAGATAAGATCTGAAGAGACGGTTCTGAAAAGTCTTCTTTATGCTAATTACATGTAAAAATTTAAACAATTTTCGAACTATTATGACAAATTAATGGTGACATTAAGTATGTAAACGAACATATTTAGTTATATTCATATTCATACATAATATTAGTTTTTCAAATTAAAAAAAAACAAGAAAGGAATTGTTAAATATTTAGAAATTTTAAAAATTATACGTACAAGAAAACATAACTTGAGTTATTATCAATGAATTCAAATAAATATTAATTAATAGTATACATGTATATAATATTGAAATAGTATTTTAAAATATTGCCAAAAAAATGTTTGTAAACAAATGAATCAGATAGTGATTTAGCATGGTATCATATGAACTTATTCACGTCATTTAGTAGCGTGAAAACCCGTGCGTGCGCCACGACGCTATGGGAACCGTTCTAGACATTTTCACAATCTCATGTCAAAACCTAAAGCCATTCTTCAATTTTCACGACTAGAAGCTGTCATAAGATCTTATTAGTCTTACTGGATATTATTGTGGGATGCTGTGTGAAGCAGCCATTTTAGACCTTAAACTAATGAGTGTCAGTTTTTGTTTGATTTATATTATTTCACCCAGGATCCTAGAAAGAACGAAATATCGGTAGTGCTTGTCTTTTTGTGTTTTGTGTTGTGTTGGCACAAAACGTTAACAAGCTGATATCACTTTATCAGATCAACCGGTCAAGCCAATGAAAACCCTATCCACATGGCAAGTGCTGATTCATCTGGACTCACAAACAATGGTAGAAATCGTCGCCCCTCTTCAATAAACCCAAAACTTCGTATTGTTTGAAATAAAGTCTTCATGAATCGACATCATACACTCGTGTACCTAATACGTTTCTTGTCTTAAATGTTTTTGGAGTAAAATGTCATTGTTTTGCTTACGAACATCTTAGGCCCGAGTTCATGAATTCGTCGAAACAGGATGACATGCCTAGTTTTCGAGAGTTATCATCTTCCTGAGGCGCGTAGGAAGCAATTTCATATTGGGGTAGGGGGGGGCTAAAGCCTCAGTGTCTGAATATTGGGGGGGGGGCTAAATTGAATTTTCCCAAAATTTTGAGTGTGAAATAAAGAAAATTTTGCATTTTTGCCAACTTTGGGGGGCTAAGCCCCCCCCCCCCCTAGCCCCCCCCCCCCCCCTGTTCCTACGGTCCTGTTCCTGATAGCCAAATGATTATTTTACTATGCTTGGCACCTAACTTGATAACAGTCTATCCTTTTAGCCATCCGTTGGTACCTGCTTCTAGAAACGCAACATCTTTGTCTCTTTGTATATTTTTGAGGCATGCAATCAATTAGAATTTCGAGTATTCTTCCTTGTTATTTCTTTTTCGTTCCGAAGGAAAAGCCTAGAATCTGGTAACGCATACAAAAAACTTATGAATGTGAGTGCATGCGTGTGTGTGATTGAAGAAATGTGTGTGAAAGCTAGAGTGCTTCTTTCCTTTTTATTTAAAGGGGGTGTTCCATTTGCGCCCACGCACCGATTTTCTTGTAACTTTACCTATAGAATACCTCTGACATATGAACTACAAAAATGTATTTCTCTTACTCAAAGAGTGCATATAGGCCTATACGCGGCACCTTAAAATGTTCCCGATTTTCATTGGTACCCGTCTTACAATAACTCAATTTTGGCTATCTAGCTTTGGTATTCATCCACATTTTTTAATCAAAATAGAAAGAAGAGTCCTCGTAGAAACTTTTGATACCAATACTGTTGGTACCAATATGCGCAAATAATTTTTCAGAAATTTATTTTGTCAGAAATTGTCAAAAAATAGCCCAGAAAATTTCGAAACCTAAATTTCAATCAAAATTTTTGGTATGTTCCCGTCTTTGTCAACATATGAAATTAATAAGTAAGTTGGCCATATATGTTTCCAGTTCGTATGCAAAATTTAGTGAAAATTTGAAACCGGTAAAGTTGTCAAATAATGAAAATTGTAATCAATGGCACCATAAAATGTTCCCAGTTTTCAATGGTACCCCTCTGGCAAAAGCCTGATGTTGCCTACCTAGTTTTGATATTAGTCCCCAATTTGAAATCAAAATCGCAAGAAGAGATATTGAAGAAAATTTTGAGACCACAATTATTGATACAAACATGCTCAAGTAATTTCTCAGAAATATATTTAGTCAGAAATTATCAGAAAAAAAAAATCGAGAAATGTTCAAAACCTAAAGTTGATTCAATTATTTTTGTATGTTCCCGTCTTTGTCAACATATGAAAATGATATGAAAGTTGACCATATATGTTTCCAGTTCGTATGCAAAATTTGGTGAAAATTTGAAACCGGTAAAGTTGTCAAACTATGAAAACTGTGATCAATGGCACATTAAAATGTTCCCAATTTTCAATGGTATCCCTCCAGCAAAAGCCAAATGTTGCCCACCTATTTTTGATATTAGTCCCTAATTTTAAATCAGAATAGCAAGAAGATTCCTTGTAGAACATTTAGAAAACAATATTGTTGATACTAACATGCACATATAATTTCTCTCAGAAAGTTTTAGTTGGAAATTGTCTGAAAAATATCTAAAAAATTTCGAAACCTAAAAATTCAATCAATGTTTTTTGTATGTTTCCGTCTTTGTTAACCTATAAAATTGATATGAGAGTTTGCCTTATATGTCCCTTATTTGTATGCAAAATTTATTGAAAACTTGAATTCGGTAAAGTTGTCAAATAATGAAAATTGTGTACAACGGTATCTTAAAATGTTCCTGGTTTTCAATGGTATCCATCTAGCAAACGCTCAATTTTGCCTACCTCGTTTTGATATAAGTTCCCAATTTTAAATCAAAATAGAAAGAAAAGGCATTGTATAACATGCTGGTGCCAATATTGTTGATACCAACATGCCCTAATGATTTCTCAAAAATTCATTTAGACAGAAATTGTAAGAAAAATAGCCAAGATTATTTCGAAACCTAAAATTCAATCAATTAGAAATAAACCCATTACCTTCATTTGACTTTGATACAGTCATTTTGTTGGCTTTTGTCATCTGTTTGGAATTATTTATGAAACTTCCAGTCATGATTTCACTGCTTCACATGTCAAAACAAGTATTTTTTTATCATTTGGTTATCTTAAGTGAGCCAAAATTCAATAATATGGGTTCTAGTAACAGGACAGAATAGTTCACTTTAAAGCATTTGGCATAGCTTACTCCAATTATAATTTCATGATATATTTTGATCAATATATGTATTAAATAATACTTAAACATATTAACGCCTTTTTTAAATTTATATCTTATATCATATAATACATTCTAAACCTAAACTTTATTAACTTAAAGAACCCTTTGAGACTGTGTGTGTCCCTCTGGACAAAGGAAATAGATGCATTTAGCCAGTATCATTTACTATTTGGGATACATGGCATGTGGACCATCTATAATAGAAATATCTAAAGGCTGATGACGTACAATTTCGCATCCATTTTTTATCACATACACATAGCGTCCAAAAATATGCTGTAGGACATGCCATTTGATGCTGTGCTCCGGTCGTGATGTGCAAGACGAATTTTGTATGTCACCAAGCCTTACATTGAAGAGTTCATTTTCTATTTATCGTTAAGTCTCACGAAAACTGTTATAGCCCATGAAATAATTATTTGAATTCCCAGTGCTGCAAGTGATCGCTTGCTTTTTAAGCCTAGTAACCACAGTTTGATGATCTTAACGACGTCAATTAACTGTTATTTTTTTACTGTCGTTCTTTTCGATTACTTTTGACTTACCCTTAAGACTGAAATAAATCACGATAGAGACACAAGCTACATTGTGTCGAACATACAAACGGGTAAAAATAAATTCAAGAAATATCATGTGGATAGGTCAATCTGTAGTGGCAGTTAGTTTCTGTCAAGAAAAATTCAAATCGTGTTTATTTAGTCATTGAATTCTTAATCAAGTCTTTATATACATGTACATTTACTTATCCTTATTGTTGGTTTCAAATAGCGCTCATAGGAAACTGGTCCTCATTATAAAGTGAAAAGACCTGGTGCCAGTGTTAAAATATCTTTGACCCCTGATAATGTGATGCATTAAAAAAAAATTGCAAACTCTTACAATCCCCAGGTTCTTCTGATGCCAGAAATATCTACGGTCCCCTATATGAAAAATACCAAAACCTACACTCATTGAAGGTAGTGTGGCATAACAAAATGGGACATAGGCAAAAAGCTGATGCATGTTCTTCACAGATCTGAGATTGGCAAATAGTTAATAAATATGCCATCAAAGCTGTGGATAATTCACCATAGTAATAGAAATATTAGCAATTTTGCATTGAAGGGCACAATTAATGACCAATAAAAACTGTTTCTATGTTCTTATTATTATCTTTAGCAGTGTAGTAAAGAAATGTTGTATGTATATTAAAGTAGTCTATGTGCTGATAAGCCACAAAGGAAAGTTAAAAAAGGTGACATAAAAGGTAAAATATGTAACATTATTGCATAACCTTTAATTTTCATCTCCACATTTCATAATGCATTCCACTGTTTTAGGCTGTTTTCCCCTCCATTATATTGTGGGTGGGTGGGGTAAGACAGAGTGCCATTAATTTACAAAAATCATAATTTTGTGTGAAAATGCTAAAATTCATGTTATACATAAGTTGTTGATGTCAAATCAAGACACATCAAAGCAAAATGGACTATTTGCGTAATGCATATAGAAGATATAAAGTAAAATCTTAGATTTTACATTCTTAGAAATTTGAACGGCTTACACTAAAATTCAAAAATGACACTGTTACCGGTTTTATTTTTACCTAATATTTTACTATAAGCACAAGCATATCTGGGGTCAATTTTAATATAAATTTCATATGTTGACAAAAATTGAAACTGGGTGAAATTTAGTATCAAATTTGGTCAAAATGGTTAAAAGCTAAGAATTTTGTTGATGACGTCATACAAAAAGTAATAGCAAATTGTTTTTTGTAAAGCAATGTATACTATTTTGGTAAATACTTGAAAAGAAATTAATAAACATTATTTCCGGCGTAAATTTAGCTCGAATACAACAATCCTGAACGTATATGCCTTCTTTTAGTTAGGATACCCCACATTTTTAAGCAAAAATCTTAAAATTCGTAGAAAAATATTTTCCGGAACAGAATTTTGGAAAATATTTCGGGATAAATGCCGTAATACAGAACACTAACTTCATGCCAAATTTCATTAAAATCCGAGCGTGGGCACAACCCTATGGGAATTTCTGATAGGGTGGAACACCCCCTTTCTGTTTTGTTTGTATTCTCGTAATTATGTTATGTAATCTCTTATTAAGACGAAATAAAGAGGATATATAGAGCGTTACATTTATCAGCAAGAAAAATGAATGTTTTAATCATAATCTTATTTACTAGAATAATCGTAATAATGATTCACTTTGATACACGTGTCGTGTATTTAAACACAGTAAAGGAATGCACACACGTAATAAGGTTCCGACCTTTCATATTTCTTTTTACAATATTGCAGTTTCTTTTTGTGGAAAATTCACTTATGTTTGTAATTTTACGCACCTTTTAAGTCTAGCTGAAGTAATTGAGTTATGGCCTTCTCAGAAATCGATTGTGTATTTTTCAGTATCTCGGGGAAGAAAAGGGCTGCTAAACTCTTTAAAATGTATTGAAAGTTAGTCAAAGAAAACATACGTGTATTTATGGTTAGCCAGTTTGAAACTTGAGCTTTTGAATAGATAGTAATATCAATATGCAATATCTTGTGGAATATATAATTTTACATTTTAATTTCAGAATAATTACTTTTCTTTTTTTAAAAAGAAACTTTATGATTCGCGAACAGACACGCTGGTGATTTTCATAAATAAATTAGGTAGACCTATGATACACTTGTGAATAACATGAATAGAGAGAAGCCCTAAATTGAGTGGTAGACTTATTGTAGATAAAGCAAACATACTGAGTCTGAGAGTTAAAAAAGACTACAAATATGGTCAAAAGTGGATCGGATATGCAAGTATGCAAGCGTATGTTTTTCTTAAATAGAATCTATGTTTCTTCTCATGCATGAATCTATGAATCTCTAAATGTCTGTAATTAGAGTAATTTTTGTTTTCCCCAAATCTTTTAGTTTTCCCTTCAATTATACGACGTCTTTGTCTTGATGAATTGATTTAGACACGCGACGGACCCTTTTCTCGACAACGTTCCGTCATCTTACGTAAATGTTTATACCACTTATTGGTGATTTACTGATTTTCCGCTGCAATCAAAACTCCAATGAAGCAGTTTTCAGACTTAAATCAGCAATATATATAATCTGAGATGTGTAAAAGGTTTGAAAAGATTGACATATCTTGAATAAAAAACTAAATTCAATTTTCATTTCGACAACAAAATCACACTGTATTATAATGTGTTTTTTTATTATCACTTCATTTTTGTGGGTGTTGTTCTGTGGCCTCTTTTATCAACGGCAAGAGGAAAACACTTTTACTGTAGATAGGGTCTATAAATGCCAGTCACGGAAACTAGACGGCGTAGTAATATACTGTAAGATGTTCATAGACGCGCCCTCTATGTCAATTCCGACTAATTGACTCGGCAATTGAGTTATGGTCCTCCTCGTAATAGATTTCTCTTTTCCCGGCAAACACTGTATGGCTTTTCTCCCTTAAGTGAGATTGTCAATATAATCTGTCAATTTAAATAAATGCATTGAACACGGTTTACATTATTTTTGTACAGCCTTACGTTCTGAGATTGTATCAAGGAACTCAAAAGAAATAGAGTTACTAGATATATACCACACTTAAAGAGACACTAAAAGGCACCAAGCGTCCAAAGATATTCTCAAACGTTTAGTTCTATTACGAAAAATTAATTTTTTGGACACACAGCTTCACAATCTTTCGAATAAAAAATGAATACATACATGTGTGTATAACAACAGTACGACAACATCAAAAATATACCGGTTTATTCCTCTAGAAGAGCGCGAAAGAAGGAAATATTTCTCAGCCGTCACTAATGAGGGCGTTAATCCTAGCAAGACGAACCCCATGGTACAAAGCACTAATCAAGAAAACAACATAGACGGCCATTCAATCCTCCGTTTTTTTCTCCGTCTACGGGAAAAAGTCTTTTAGTGGACGGGACATCTTTGAAATTCAAGCAATACAACGTAAAACAACTTCTTAGACTATAGTTTCGATATTTGATACACAAGAAAAAGATGCATTGATTACGAATAACCTTAACTATTTCCCAAACAAGATCTGGTTTAGACGTCCCTTTTTGAAAAGGCATGGAAAAACAGTTACGCAAGAGAGCAAAAATGCTGATGATAAGCGTTTTCTCCTCTTGTCTCAATATTTCCTGTGTTTTTTATTGCAAACAAAGCCTATCTTCATCAACGCATATTTTATCAACGCCAATTTTGTCGTCTGCAGTAGTTTTCAGATTGGACCACCCTATTTTGATATTGTTCATATTAGTTCTAACAAACAGTTATTTTTTGTTCTTTTCTAGAAGGCAATTGAATAGGTATTATGAGGACTCGTTATTACAAACTTATCAATGTTTATAAATTAGCAATTTCAAACTCCTTCGTAACGATCAAATGTATTGGTTTTATGATCGCGAGGCGAACGAATTTATAGACTTTGTTTGACCTATAATACGATGTTGTTGTTTTTTCAATTGTTTGAGGAGAAGATGGGAAGTATGGAAACTTAATCTGATGCTTTCGATATTCTTCCAATTCATCTCCTAAATTTTTGATACATTTTAAACAATTCCATGTTTGTCGTTATTGGGTTGAATAATGAAGATTCAAAGGATGATTGTATATTTTTCACACAAGAAAGAAATTAAGAACAGAAATGGATATGATATCACATGTTTAACTTCCTTGTCAACTACCGGTGAAACGCACTTTTCAAAAAACTATTTTAACTAACGAAAATAATGAGGTTTGGGCTAAAGAAAAATACCACAATGCTTTAAATAAGTTTCAAAACCAAAGTCAGCAATTGATTCAGAACAAAATGCTCGGTAATACAAGGAATCGTGTTACAACTTGACTTAATTTAGTGAAGCAATCATAATTTTGATCATAAAGTTCAGATATTTATGTCGTTTTAACAAGCTTTCCCCCCAAAAAAATCCAGGGAATTATGACACCAATAAAATATTCATTTGACACATAGCAATTTATTATAGGAAATGCGATTCATCCTTATAAACATGATTCTTGTGTCCATTTGAGAACATTATATTTGGATTTGTTCGTCTATGTTAGATACCAATGGCCTTTAATGAATTCTCCTTTTTATGGTTATTTACTTTACTTTTATTCTACCTTTTGCATATTTTTCAAGGATATAACTGTATACTCCGTAAATATTGACCTGAACCTGTTGAATATGTAATGAGTAACTGTGATGCGAAATAATCCCTCTCCGACGTATATTGACACAAGAAGCACGTGCAGAATGCAAAGTCTCTAAGCTTATGGATACTATCGACCCTGCTCGACAGTGAGGAGTGCTCGCGAGTATTGATTATTCCGTGTCACAATTACTCATTACATATTCATCGGGTTCAGGTCAATGTTTACAGACTATACCAGTTATTGATCGTTTTTAAATTAATGTACAAACTACAATGTACTCGTACATTCCTTACACATGTAATTTTCTAAAGAAAACTGACCGGTATCCTTATACATATACTAAAATAATATCAATGACTAATATTGTTCAGACGATGAATTATGGCAAGAAGAAGGACGTTTAGAAGCCATACCCAAAAATGTGAGAGAACACTTGCAGTTACGACAATTTCCGAATGTCGTGAAAGGTTATATTTATTTCACAGTTTTGTTTATTATCCCCTCGAGAATCATTCGATTGTTGTTACATTGTCTTAAATACGTATGTATGTATAAGGAAATGGATACCAGATTAAAATGCAAGTTTTCCGAGTAATCATTTGAAATAAAATGTTAAATACGTGTAAGAAAATCTTGGAAGATCATTAAACGACATTTTTGTCTTTCCTTTTTCCCCATAATAGCAAAGTAATATATATGAAATACATGTATATTCTTGTCTTTTTGCATTCCTTCTTTGATGGTGAAGTTATAATAACAAACATTTGCACGGAGGTCTATTTATACAGCTAGAAACAGTTAAGCATTACCCAAAACTTGGCAATAGACCATAATTTAACATTGTTATGGCTGAACATACGTAATTTATGACTGGCCGTTTGACAATAAAAGAGAAACGTTGTGAGATTTATGTCTATGACAACCGTATTAAAGTAAGGTCTATATAATTGTTCTATATAGTCGTTCTATTTTTTTAAAAAAAGTAATTTACTCATAAGTAAAGACGTTCCTATTTCCATACATATAGCCCGTTTTAAAAACATTTTCATTTTATTGCATAGTAGAAAAACCGTTCGAACGGACAATTGCATTTGGGTAAATAGCCTTACAACACATTGACCTTATGACTTTGTATTCCGATTGTTGTATCGACAGAAACAAACAACGCGTCAAAAGACCGCGCTTTCTCACTTCTAATAAAAAGCAACTTAACTTCTCCAGCCGTTGGTATGGGTCTCCAGGGAGCAATAGCGACGTATTACGAAAGTAATAAATAAGCTTTTATTGCTAGAAAAAGCAAGCTTACCCAAACTTTCTCGAAATAGCTACACGACACGCGCTTACCGGAAACTCGGTATCGGTCAAATGATTTCATAGAGTTTTCAAAGTCAACATAACTATCTGTCTGAATTCAAACCAATCCGGGGCAAATGAATGGATCGAGTCTGCACAGACGGTGTTGTTAAATACCCCTTTTTTATAAAAAAAAAACCCCCAAATATATAGCAAACACTACTAGGACCTCAGGCTAGAATATACAGGCCCCACAAAGGACTATTGCTTCGGTTTGCTGAAATTAGCCTTTTTATCTGTCTGTCCATATAGATGAGTGGAATTCCTCATGACAAATAATTAATGAAATTAATAATAAAACAATTAAAAAAGCAAAACTTATCAAAAGACATCAATTTATACCGGAAATGACACACAACCTCTATTTTAGAATGTATATGCACCAAGCAGGGATCTGTTACTTAGGTCAATCCGTTCCTCAATTGAAGCAATCAGTTGATCTTATTTAGTGTTTAATGAAGCTGTCGGGAAGAATAATTGGCGAATAATTACAGCTAGATAAAATCTGACGACGATTCTTGAATAAGAGATGGTTAAGTAACCGACAAAGCAAAATACAAGATCGTTATATGATCAAACCGATGTAGTATATAAGCCAATCTTATAGTCATTGTTTTAAGGAAAATGATATCTATTCTGAATAAGTAACAAAGCAACATTTCTCGTTTATATATTACAAAGCTGGATGCTAGACACGTATATCATATATTAAAGAAATAACAGACAAATCCGGTCATCGATATATTCTTCTTTTTTTTTTCGCAATATTTGTCTTTTGCATTTCAGCTTTCCTTTAGAGAATAGTTAATCAACTTCTTCAATATATTGTTATCTTTAAGGCTCCTATCGAGAGAGACAAAAAGCCCAACCGGTGAGGTAGAAGAAAACCAGCTGTACAGTTCATTTTATTTTGAAATGAAAGAAAGTGGTAGCGACGGATAGAGTAAACGCACTTTCTATGATCATATTCTGAAAGTATTACCAGATGCTGTAAGGAATGAAGCAAGTTTAGTACAATAGTTACTATCACAACTTACATAGGGTTTTCCGTAAAAATGATAAACAAGAGCCGTCATAGACCAGCTGTACAGTTCATGTGATTTCTAAATAAGACAAAGTGGTATTAGTGACAGATACAGTAAACGTACTTGCTTTGATCATATTTTGAAAGTATTTCCAAAAACTGTGAGAAAGGAAGTAAGTCCGGTACAAGTGTCACAACTTACACAGGGATTTGCCTAAAACTACTAAAAAATCAATTCCCCAATAGCTTCATGTACAAGAAATCCAGAAAATACAAAAAGCACTCCAAACTGATGTTGAAACGGTTGAGGTTCTTGGCGGTTATTTGAAATGTGCAATTGACACAAACTGTTATGGAAATTGGATCAAAATTAAAAAATAAATGTGACATTCTTCGCCAATGGAGAATGAACTTTGAAAGTAAATGGTAAATTAGTAGATTTGAACACTGTTAACACTGTTTTTATTCGTATTACATATATGTATATATACAATCGACAACATCAAATCCATACGTTAGAAACCTTTACATGTGATGGAAATGAAAAATAGTGGCTCAGACCTAAAGGGTGTGAGAGAGAGATTACACTTAATGCAAAATTCGATAGTTATACAAAGTGCCTGGGAATTATTTTCAAGTATTCCAAATTTAAAAAAAAATGACAAAACAATAAAACTAGTCAATCTCTCATTCAGTTACTGAATCTGACAATAAAAACCCAGCGACTTCAACACAGGACAATTCTTATGCTAGTTGCAAGTGATGAAATGATTTTGTTGTTTTCAAACCAGGCCCAGAACGTAAGCAGAGATCCTAGGGGGTGGTGGACAAAGAACATTATTACATTATGTCTTCAGTGGTTCTGCAGATGTCCTCTGTCTTATGAGTGTGCTAGGATAAGTAATTTTCTGGTTTTGCTCTACAGAAGTGTTCTGATCATGTACAAAACAAGCTGAAACATGATGTTGGATTTGATGACAATATCTTCTACTTGATGTATGAGGAATCAAAGCATCAGAGCGTTCCAGTGGAAGGTCTTGTTGGTGACGATGAAATGACAATTCAACAATACATTCAAATTAATAAATCGTGGGATATAGTTGAGCTGCCTGGATTAATGTATGTTGGACGTGATGAGGAAAGGCAAGAAAGAAAGAGTAGTGGGGACACATGTTTTGCAATCGGTCTAGCTATGCCTTACAGGGTTTTGGTTTCCAGTTGCTTACTTCGTGTCTAATTGAATCCTTGAACCTGAACTATATCCCTTGTTTTGGGAATCGGTTGATAAACAAAAGATGTATGGCTTCACAATCTTGTATACTTGTATGGATGGGGCTCGAAGTAACCAAACCTTCATGAACATAAATATATGGTCAAATTCATAAACGTTTACAACCCCAAGGCCTTGTTCTTTTGTATCAATGTTATTTATGTTTGATATTTTCCATGTTGTTAAAAATAGGAACACCGATCGGGAAAAAAGGATTGAATATGAAGTCAACAAGACTTTTCACGCTAAGAAGTGGGGTTATCAGTCAATGGCAATTGTTCGTCGACTGTTATAATTGGGACAAGATTAATTCACTACAACTACATAGGAAGCTAACCAATGAACAGTTGTATCCTTCTAATCAAGCAAAAAATGAGAAACCATCTAACTGAAAACATTCGTGGTAAAGAAATGTTGCACTTGATATTGCAGTATCAGCAGTATTTAAAGGAGAATGGTTCTGTTTTAAATGCAGTAGACAACTTATTAATGAACTAAATAAATTCTTGTCAGCTAGCGATTACATGCGCTTTTCAAAATACCAATGAATAAAATGAGCATTGGACCTACTCACATAAGTACTTCGAAGTCATGAATGAGACCCAAAACCAGTTACAAGTCATCAATCGTTTCAGAACAAAATGCTCGGTAATTCATGTACGGAATCGCGTTTAAACTTGGCTAAATTAATTAACTTAAATGTTTATTTCGTTCTTAAAAGCTTGTCCAAAAATTAAAGCCAATTATGACATCAATACAATGTATTTGACACAAAACAATTGACCAAACGCCGACTGTCAATCAAAAACATCGATTAGCCAATGGACGATCAGAAAAATGTCATGCCCCAATTGTTCTTCGTTGCACGTGTTAGTGTATCAATTTATCGACTGGCAATCAAAGCAATCGACATACCAATGGCAAAGAATTTTGTGCTAACAATAGACTGGGTTTACCGCTATGTTTTGATAAACCGTCGGTGTTGTTATAAAATCTCGTAACTACGGCTTAAATGAAGCCGTACTTACGAGATTTCATAACAACACCTACGAAATACTATTTTGTTTGTCTGAATTTACGTCACGATTAACTGGATGAAATCGTTCCCTATGTACGATCACATCCCCATTGTTTGTCTTAAATTCTATGTTGGGCGGAGCGATCTGTCGATTGGCGTTTGGTCGATTGATTACAGGAAAAGCGATCCCCCCTTATATCTATAATTTACGTGTCCGTTTGAACTTCTAATATTTTGTATTTTTTCTCGCTTTGAATTCAATGACCGTTCTAAAACTCTCCTATTCATTATTATCTACAACACATTTTAGAGCGTTATTTCCATTTTTATAGAGTAAACCTGTCCTAGCTGTTGTTCGTTTTAATATGAGTACACAAACGTCTCGTGCATTACATTCATATTGTAATAATTCAAAGAAAACTAACTGACACACCAATACGTCTATAGTATGACATTATTAATGTACTTTTTTTTCAACATATAATTTGGTTCAAGAAGCAGGATGTTTACAGCCCATGCTAAAACGGTGCAAGGGAAAACATCGAGTAACTGCAATTTTAAAGTGTCGTGAAAAGTTATATTTATTTCCACAGTCTCTGTATTGTCCCCTCGAGAATAATTCGGTTCTTGGTACATTGTTTTAAATATGTATGTATAAGGAAATAAATACTGGCTAAATTGCCTGTTTTCCGAGAAACCATTTTAAATAGAATTGTATGTATACATGTTTGCAACACTGTCATCCTGCAAAATTGTCACAATGCGTGTGGGATGACCATTTAAAGGAAATAATCTTGTCTTTCCATTTGTACTCTCCATTCTGTCGAAGAGGTCTACATCAAGAATATTCATGTCTGTTTGTCTTCTACTAATCGACAGTGACATTAAAGGCGTATTTATACCAGTAAACACACATCAAACCTGGCTATAGACTATAATTTGACATTTTCATGACTGAACATACGTAATTTATGTCTGGTCGTTTGGCAATAGATGCATCATTTGGTTCAATAATTTCGACGAAAATGGGAAACGTTTTGGAGTTAATGCCACTGACCACCGCATCGGGTTAACATCACCATATTATTAAGTTACCGTCCACTTGCTCTGGTACATGTAGTCGTTCTACTTGCAGTAAAAAAAATTTACACATAGGTAAATTCATTAATAAGTACATATATCCATACAAGTAGCCCGTTTTAAATACATTTTTCAAGTGATTGTATAGATCTGGAGGCATTCTATTCGAGCGAAAAATGGCATTTTGGGTATCAAACCCTACAACATATTGACTTTATGACAAAGTCTGGTTCGCAGGCCATGAAAAGATTATTTGAATACAGTTCATACAGATTTCGAGGCCAGGTGTACTATGTACATAATTTATAGGCCCATTATTTTTTTTTTCCTTTTTTTGTTTTTCGAGAAGTAGAAGTAAGTTTTACCTCGCTACTGCCCACTCAATACATCTGGGTTGGCTTGGCTGATAATTGAGTGTCTTGCCAAAAGACAAACTTTACAAGTCGAGTGCGCTATCCACTGCGCCACTCCGGCTGTCGATAATACTAAAGGAACTGAAGTCTAGTATGTCTAATAAATAAGATTACACTCTTTCTAGTTAAAAACTGATCAACATTTACAGAGAGTATGTCAGTGTGACAAATATGAAAAGTGTAATATCTTTCTATTTTTCTTTTATTTAAGACCAGATCGGTCAGAAAGATCAAAAAGGAAGAAAGAAATACAAAGAAGCAAACAACAAAGTCAGGTCAGAGTTACAGAAAGCCAAAGAGTTGTGGATCGTGCAGCAATACCCAAAGATAGAGCAGTGTTTACAGAGGAACAACACCATGAAAGCATATCAAGTGACAAAAGATTTCACCACACGAGAAATGGACGACCAAACAAAACACAGCTGGAAAAAGCCTCACAGAAGACCAGGCAATTCTTGAGAGATGGACGGAATACTGTTCGGAGCTCTACAACCATCAGCTCCATGGAGATCCAACAGTACTAAATTGTCCCACAGCAACACCTGAAGAAGGCTCTCAATCTATTCTGAGAGAAGAAGTGGGGGCAGCATTTAAGCGCTAAAGAAGGGCAAATCAGCAGGAAACGACAACATTACTGCAGAGCTGGTACAAACAGGAGAAGAGACAATGATCACCGCCCTTACCAATGTTTGCAACAACATTTGGAGAACCGTAGTTTGACTATGCCCATGGACCCAATCACTTATCATTATCCTGCCAAAGAAAGGAAACCTCTAGCAATGTAACAACTACCGCGCCATCAGCTTGATAAGCCATCCAAGCAAAATAATGCTGAGGGTTATTCTTAACAGACCGAAACCTGAAGCGAAATCAATCTTCGCTGAAGAAAAAGCAGGTTTCAGGCCTAAGATAAGCGCACAGAACAAATCTTCAATTTGAGAATAATCTATGAAAGATATCTACCGCACCAACACTATCTGCACTATGTATTTTTTTACTTCAAAAAAGGTCTTTGAATGGTAGCAAAGGAGATTTGTTTCGAACCATTGCTCGAGTACGCCAAGGGTGCCTCCTGTCTCCAAATCTCTTTAATATTTTCCTCGTGTTGATAATGGAAGATGCATTAGAAGACCACGAAGGCACAATTTCAATTGTAGAAAAAGACACCACAAACCTCCGTTTTGCAGACGACATCGATGACGTTGCAGGAATGAAACTGAACTCCGAAACGTAGTCGAACATCTCGATCAAGCGCATTCTGCCTTTAGCATGGAGATTAGTACCGAAAAGACTAAAACAATGACAAACAATCCACAGGGCTTATTTTCTTAATAAAAGTCAGCGAAACAAAACAAGAACACGTGAATACCTTTAATATCGTGGTTCCATCATATCAGATGAAGGCTTAAAAACCAGAGATGCTGGCATGGATAGCACAAACAACATCAGTGCTTGCAAAACTTAAACCAGAGACAAGAACATCAGTCTATGCTCGAAAATCCGCCTCGTGCACTCCTTTGCCCTCGCAGTTTTCCTTTTATGCCTGTGAAACATGGACAGTCAAAGCAGAGCCCCAGAAAAGAATCCAGGCAACATGAATGAGATGTTACCGGTATATCCTAGCCACCCGCTACACCGACCATGTAACAAACGACCGTAATTGGTGTGCGTGAAACTTAGTACAATCTTCACGAAGCTATGGGAACCATCCTAGACATTTTAACAAACTCTTGTCAAAACCCGAAGTCATTCTTAATTTTCATGACTAGAAGCTGTCAGAAGATCTTATTAGTCCTACTGGATATAAATGTGTGAAGCAACCGTTCTAAACCTTTATAACTAAAGAGTGTCTAACAAGGATAACATCAATTACTTCCGTATTCTATTTTCATCTGAAGTTTTACATTTATAACCTCTTTTATTATTTTACCTGTAGTACAGATGACTTAAATTATGAATTTGGCAACAAATGCCATTTTGCATTGATCGCCTCAAAGTGCATAACATTTTATTTTACAGTGAATATAAGTAGGTCTGTAAATGCCAGTCACGGAAACTAGACGGCGTAGTAATATACTGTAAGATGTTCCTCGGCGCGCCCTCTATGTCAATTCCGACTAATTGACTCGGCAATTGAGTTATGGTCCACGTCGTAATAGATTTTCCCTTTTTCCTGGAAAACCTTTTTTCGTAATTTAAAAGGATGTGTATATAGCTCGTAATAAGAGTTTCAAATTTCCAAATATTTCCATTCACGTCCCAGAAAGGGTATCGGCGAAATTGGCAAAATCTAAAATAAAAAGAACAACATTATAATTTTGCAAATAAAAGCCACTTTTATGTTACAATAGCCAAATGTGGAAGTACAGTAACTTATATTTCTATTGTATCACAACGCTTTCGAAATACATTTGTACATAGACAGGTAGAACAAAAACCCAATTTCTTCTAAATTCAAAATTGTAAGATAACATTCGACCATAACGGCATGAAATGAATGAATGAATAGTGTTTTAAGGCCCGTCGACTACTAAGGTCATATTGGGCGCAACAGCAACACATACCTGGATGTATACAACATTACTGATATGTATATAGTTACATAAACATCCAGAAAGGTAAATTATAGTGACTATATATCTAATTCAAGGATAGATAATGTTACCTTGTATAAAATTAATCAATACTAGTATTATAACACAATATTAAAACTAGACAAAAACAACCATGAACCATGAATAATCCGATGTGAGGACGAATAGACATGGGCTCCTCCCAGATCAGAGAACACCCATGTCCGAGTCCACTCGACCGGAAAATCCACAGAACAAATAAATATAGAATATTAAACGTAACTAAAGTATCACAGATCAAATATCACAGACTATAATAAAAAGAGCTAAATCTTTTTAAAGAGATTACACTCTTTAAGAAAGTTAAAAATCGACTCAGGCCTCACGGTATCAAATAACGATTTCAAATTATCAACGTGAAAGTGCCTGTTTCTTATGGTGGCAAGATCTACACAATCAATGAGTAGATGTTGGACAGTAAGTGTCTCATTACAAGGAATACACTGTGGTTCTACCTCGTTCTTTAATATGTGCGAATGGGTCAAATGAGTATGACCGATTCGCAATCTGGCCAAAACTAACTCTTCGCGGCGGTCAGACCGAAGACCTGGCAGCCATTAACCAAGTGAAGGTTTAATCGAAAATAATTTATTTTGTTGATTTGCTTGGTCACTCCAACAGTTCTGCCATACATTGTGGATAAAAGTATTAATTAGAGGTTTAAAATCAGTAAAAGGTACTTTAAAAGGTAAAACATCTAGTGACAACGCGTCCTTGGCAGCCCTATCTGCCTCTTCGTTGCCACGTAGACCACAATGGCTTGGAAGCCAGCAAAAGACAATATCAGTATCTTCATCAGCAGCATTGATACGGGACAGCTTTTCAAGAAGTTTAACTATGATAGGGTTGTCCGTTTTCTCTTGTTCCAGCGCTTGCATACTAGATAAAGAGTCAGTGAAAATAATGTAACGCCAATAACCATTTTCAATAATGTGCTCAAGCGCAAGGTCAATAGCCTTGAGCTCGGCAGAGAAAATGGATGAATTATCAAGCAGACGATACTGATATTTGTAACCATCCAAGATGGCAGCTGAAGCAACTTTTTCTTCATATTTAGACCCGTCTGTATAAATTTGAAAGTGCATAATGTGTTTTTCCTGTATTTCAAGGAATTTAGTTTTAAATACAACTTGATCAGTTTCAGATTTTTTAGTTGAAGCTAGATCATAAATAAAGGTGGGACTTTTAGACGACCACAAAGGAACGTCTGGAACTTTATGTTCGGCCACATCATCTAGATCGAAATCTAGAGATTCTATGTCAGCTTTACAACGTAAACTAAAGGGTGGAATTTCTGATTCCTTCTTTTTTAAGTCCTCTTCGTAAAGAGGTTCAAAAACAGAATCATGTGTCGGATTATCTGGATTTGACTTCAATTTCAAATAGTAATCCATAGACAATTTCTTTCGACGTAAGTTTAAAGATGGTTCGTTTGCTTCAGCATGAAGACTGTTAATTGGCGATGTTTTAAATGCGCCCAACGCAATACGTAAACCTTGATTGTGTATTGAATCAAGTTTGCGCAAGTAAGATTGACGGGCAGAGCCGTAAACAACGCATCCATAGTCTAATTTAGATCTCACAAGAGATCTATAAAGGCGTAATAAAACTTTTTTGTCTGCTCCCCAGTCCATACTGGAGACGACACGTAAAAGATTTAGAGCTTTCTTACATTTATTGCTCAGATATTCAATGTGCGGGATGAACGATAATTTAGAGTCAAATAAAAGACCCAGAAATTTAAATTCTGGGACAACTTCGATTCGGATCCCGTCCAAAGTGAGTTCTGGATCGGGATGGAGTTTTCTCGATTTACAGAAATGCATACATTTTGTCTTGGTTTTAGAAAATTTAAAACCATTTTCATTCGACCAATTACTCAGATTATTTAAAACCTGTTGTAACTGTCGTTCGATGGTATGCATATGTTTCGAACGATAACAAATACAAAAGTCATCAACGTAAAGAAAATATTCAATACCAGGACAAGTAGCTTTTATAATATTGTTGATTTTAATACTAAAAAGTGTAACCGAAAGAATACAGCCCTGGGGAACACCCATCTCCTGTTCGTGAGGATCAGAGAGCGTATCTCCAACCCTGACTCTTAATTGTCGTTCATCCAAAAATGCAGAAATAAAATAAGCAAGGCGACCTCGTATACCGAAATCATAGAGGTCATTCATAATTCCATACTTCCATGTGGTATCATATGCACTCTCGAGATAAAAAAGACAGAAACAACATGCTCTTTTTTGATAAACGCTTCTCTTATAAATGTTTCAAAGCGAACTAAATGATCAAGAGTGCTTCTTTGTTTTCGAAAGCCACTTTGGGCTGACGTAATAAGTTTGTTTTTCTCAAGAAACCATACAAGACGGTCATTGACCATTCTTTCCCTGGTTTTACAAACACAACTTGTTAAGGCTATAGGACGATAATTGGAAGGGTTATCAGCATCTTTACCAGGTTTGGGCACTGGAATCACAATAGCTTCCCGCCATGAGGCTGGAATTGTTCCCGATTTCCAAACACCGTTAAAGATGTCAAGTAAACACTGAAGGGACTGGAACGGTAAATGCTTTAAGAACTGATAGTGAATATCGTCAGATCCAACTGCAGTGTCATGACACTTCTTTAGAGCTGTTTTAAGCTCTTTCATGGTGAAGTCTTTATTATAGTGTTCTGTGTTTTTAGATTTAAAATTCAACTTAACTTTTTCATTTTGTTCTTGATATTTTTGAAATTCTGAGGAATAATTCGTAGAAGAGGATTTCTTTGCAAAGGTATCTGCTAGAACATTTGCGATGTCAGGTTTAGATGAAACATCGCCATTGTCAGTGTTCAAATGCCCAACACTGAGCGAAGAGTTCTTGCCACTAATTTTTCGTACCATATCCCAAGTCTTTTTGACAGATGATCTAGAATTTAATCTAGATACATACTGTCTCCAAGACGTACGTTTACTGCGCTTAATAGTGCGGCGTGCTCTTGCACGTGCAACTTCGTTTAAACTTTATGAGATTTTCCTTAGTCGGTCTTAGATCAAACTCTCTAAGTACCGATTTTTGTTGTGCTATAGCCTTCTTACAATCATCGTTGAACCACGGCTTATTTGGACGTTTTGGATTTTTAGACGTTCTTGGAATTGCCTTTTCTGCAGCTGCATATAACAATGATGTGAACAATTCTGCAGGATTCTCGCAATCTTCAAAAGATTGCGGCGTAACGGACTGTTCACAAACAGTTTTGAATAAGTTCCAGTTTGCTTTATGGAGCTTCCAACGTTGTGGTCTCTCCTGAACTGATGGCCCAATTTCCGAAACAAGAATCGGAAAATGGTCACTGCCATGCAGGTCATCATCAACTTTCCAGTTAAAATCTGGAAAAATTTGAGGACTGCAAACTGTCAAGTCTAATGATGAATATGAACCAGTAGCAGGATGAAGATAAGTAGAAGATTTATCATTTAACAGAGAAAGATCGTGCCTTGAAATGAAGTCTTCAACAATATGACCTTTGTTGTCTGTGTTTGAACATCCCCATAAAGAATGGTGAGAATTGAAATCTCCCAATAAAACAAAAGGTCTGGGTAACTGTTCAACAAGACGATCTAGTTTCCTGTTGTCAACAGGAGAACTAGGAGGTAGATAGATAGAACAAAGAGTAATAGTTTTGTTGAGGGAAATGCTAACGGCAACTGCTTGTAGAGTTGTATCAAGTTGTACAGGACGATGAGGAACATTGTTATTTACAATGATACCAACACCTCCTGAAGCTCTTTCACTTTCCGTAAAGTTTTTAAGATAGCAGGAGTGATACTTTAGGGTAAACTTGTCAGTATCTTTAAGAAAAGTTTCCTGCAAACAAACTGCTACTGGTTTTTCTTTGGAAACTAAGAGGTTAAGTTCCTCAAAGTTTGATTTAACACTGCGGCAATTCCGTTGTATAATATTAGTATTCGCCATAATGAAAAATGTTGTTAATAATATACCAACAAGTATTAGAAGGATGGAATTATTCATCTCTTATTTAATTTAATTATTGTGTTTCCTTGCTTATTTTTACTGGAATCTGCATTATCAAAATCATCAGTTACCATGTCTTCGTCAAGACAATGGTAACGATTAAATTGTTTAATCGGATCCTCGGACCCTTTAGGTTGGCGGTCAGAGACCACCGTTTTTGAAGGTTTAGACCTTCGAGCTTGACTTACATTATCATTTGATGCACTACTTGTTTCGGATTTGGACTCGGAAGTCAAATTTTGTTTCTGACGAGATTCTATAACTGGCGAAGCATTAGTCGTTTTACGTACGGAAGTCTTCGGGTCGGGGTTTTGAGGTTTAACGTTATCAGCTTTCGGAGGTGCAGAAGGTAAAGATGCAGGAGGTAAAGGTGTTTTGGGGGAGAACAATTTTGCTATTTCCTCCTTCTTTTCGGGAAACAACAAAATTAGTTTTCCAAACAGATCTTTACAATTTTGGCACCCATTTTTATCTTTATTAACGTTTGAATTTCCTTTAGCTGTGTTAGCGTACGAAGGGATATTAGTGCGACTGTCAACTATTTTACGTGCTTCATAGAAAGAGAGGCCTTCCCTGTATTTAACAGTAACAATATCCTTTTCCCTCTTCCAGTGTGAACATTCACGAGAGTTTGAAGGATGTGCCTCACCGCAGTTGTGACACTTTGGTGTATTACTGCACATGCCGAAGTCGTGAGTCTCAGTTGACTCACAACAACGACCACATGCCATTTCCTTTTGACAATTCTTCTCATGATGTCCGTATTTATAGCAGTTGTAACACTGGAGAGGGTTAGGTATGTAAATATCAACCTTCATCCTCAAATATCCAACCTTTAAACTTTTAGGAAGTATAGCCGTACTGAATGTCAAGATGATGGTATTCGTTGGTGTTTTAACTCCTTTTTTGAAAATAGAAATTCTTTTTGCAGCAGTAACGTTCTGCAATGCCAGCTCTGACACAATTTCCTCCTCAGACACGCCCTGAAGATCAGGGCAACGAATGAGGCCTTTTGAACTGTTCAGAGTAGGATGTGCAGAACACTTTACTGGAATTTCAAAGAACTTTCTGACTTTGAGTAAATTATCTGCGTGTGATTTCCTGTCTACTTCAACTAGGAGAGCACCAGATCTTAATTTCTTAATCGATCTGGGTTCACCAGCATAGGACAAAATGCATTTATTAATCACAAATGGCGACAATGTTGCCAACGATTTACCATCATCTTGCGATTCAATGATCAAAAACCTAGAGAAATTCGTGTTGCATTGAGTGTTTTCCGAGTCCGAGTCAATTTCACTGCGCGTTCTTTTTAACTTTTGTGTATCCATGTTTGAGGTTTAAAAGTTCATCATCCGGGCCCCCACCCGCCACAGAGTCCAACAAGGGGACATGGAAATTTGAGCGGATATCCAGCTCCCCATGCCAGGGATACCCAGATGGTATACTCAAGCCAATCAAACAAACAAAAGCGGCAAAGACATACATGGCCAATCTTTGAAATAAAGACTCATCATGCATTTCAACGCCGATCAAGCCATTCAATCAACTCAATTTACCCATAAGCCTATATAGACGAGAACAAATCATATCAAGTATAAGAATGAGTACAGCAATAATTGCTATTACGATAACAGTATAAAATGTAGTGTTATACATGTATGAAACGACATAAATGTACAAAAAAGTCTAAAGCGACCAGCCGATTGCCTAGACCGGGTCCATCTAAGCTCCCGTTTACACCGAAGCCGAGGCCAAAGCCAGCGTGTTGGGAAGCTGGAGAGCCCTGGGCTTCCCTCAACTGACCAGGATCCCCTTTTCCGGCTTACGAGTTTCCACTCACGGCCAACAAGCGGGTCCGCACTTATAACAGACAGTCTGTCCTTTGCTTGGGGTCTTACCATTTGCTACAGGACAGGGCAGCCGGGATATTTCTAATCCCCCTCCACAGCTGGGGGCTCATAACGGCATGGAACAGAAATTGAGACAAAACATCCAAGACGCTAGTTTGGTCTGTTTGTATGATAATTTAACTTCGATTTTTTCAATTATAACCTCAGGACGGGAAACATTCCAAACATGACATTATATTCTGGCACAGTTGGTGGTGTATTGTTACGCCATTAGTTTGATAAATATGTAAATAGACAGAGCATCAGAAAATGATTGGTTGAAATTTCCAAATGTATCGTTTCTAGTCAGTGCTGTTCAACCATATACATGTAAAAAGGTTTCGCGTTTGGCAAATATTTCTTTGTGCGTTCTATTTATTTATACATATACACATTTTAACTCTTTATAGCAAATTTCATCTGCCTTTGCATTTTACTTTGTTTATTTTTGTGTACGTTCCATCTTATCTCTACATTCGAAATTATATTGATAAATATGTAGGCTAAATAAGCGTGGCATACATGGTTCGTTGAGATTTCAAAAATATTGATTCTATACAAGCTTTTCTTTGTAACCATAGAAAAGAGCGTTTGCCTCTGACAATTGTTTTTCGTTAAATGTTTTAGTAATCATCATACATCTCTTCTAACGCTGTACAGCAATCCTCGAGGTCAATTGCATTTCACTTGTAGTCGTACTTTCTGAGTCAGTATAACACTTAGTTCACAAATATTTATATGCAAATGATTCAAAGTGTTTTGGAAGCGATCTTATCTTGTTTTGATATCTAAAGATTGTTTTTAGTTTGAACTCTTTTTGCCAATTTTACTTTAGAGATAGTATCTTTTTTCTTAAGTAGAAATGTCACTATAATCTAATTATTTAGACAAATGCATTGAACATTGACTGATTCATTCTATACAATGTTAAATATTTAGATTCTATATTGTTAAAAAGAATCAAAGTCACTACATCAAACTCTTAAGAGATACTGAAAGGTTCCTAGTATTTTACAAAAAATAAACTGAAACGGTTCATCTGTGCAGACAACTTGATTATAGGATACAACTATACAGGCTTTCAAAGAAAATAAGTATAGATCTATTTGTTCGTTAATGTGACTCATTTCATGTTAATTATATTTACCAATAAGTCCCTCGCTACAAGAAGCACTTCTGTAATAGAAGAATCGTTGAAAGGACGTTGTTCATTCGATCGATTTAATGCAAAATTCCCAAATCATTCCGTTACCTTCAAAAATGAAACCCAGACACGTAAAATGGTCAAGAATACTTATTTGCTCATCAGTACTGACGAAAATATGAAAGATAGAAAGGTCAATAACTAAAGATGAACAGCTTTAAAGGACACTCATCACTCATTTTGAGTGATCACAAGTCAGAGGCAACCGGTTTCTATGATGAAATAGAATCCGGAGATCACGATGTCCAAGATGCTATACAATTTTGACAATAAGGTGGTCCCGGATTTGGCGATTGAATTGAAAATGGCTTAGGGTGATAGATCAATCTAAATACCATGTAAATTGATTATATGACTAGGAAACAGAAATAAAACATAAAAAACTTGTACATAATTAGCTTCTAGTAAAATGACTAATGCGGTTTGGTACATTTGTGAAATATGTAGTTATGGAATTAAGACATAAGTTGTTACTCAGTTTTCTACTTCATAGTTACTTAAAAATTACTTCACATTCTATTTGTGTGATTCAACTTGGAGTTGGAAATATATTTACCATGGATATTTCATATGTTTTTATCTATAATCCCAATTCTTCCCGAAAAGTTTAATTTTCGCGTAAGTTGAAATGTATGTTTGTTATAAACATTACATGAATATTCATTCAGTTCGTACATGTGTATGTTTTATTGACTAAATCTGTTGAATAAAGAAGGTAACAAGATACATGCATCAAAACTGATTGAACAGTAAAACTGTGAATAACCATTTAACACTTTATCGGACAATGTATTGTTTGGTGTGAAATACATGTAACAAACCCTTTATTAGAATGCATAAAGAAATTAATTAGTAAAGATTAATCCAACGCCCGAATAATTCTACTCCTGAATGTTTAAGATACTGCAAATAAGAAAAAAAGTATTTACCCAGCACCTACATTCTTTTTACTGTGCGCGAAATTAAGAATTCTTATTTTGTCTCTCCGCGAATTCAAAGTTGCGCGAATATTTGTAAAACTCGAAATTGGGACCCTACCGCGAAAATTTCGCTCCGCGAAAATATCTACACATACAGTAATAGTTTTCGAATGCTAATCCTTTACTAAAATGCTCTACTCATGAATGTTTAAAAGTCAATCATCTCATTACCGCACATTGACGATTTTTGCCGCCTCTCAAGATAAAAGCTTTTGAAAATATCGTGGATAATGAAGAATTTGTTTGTGACCCTAACCTAGACTACAAATACTTTAAAAGTTTCAACAACTTGAAATTGTCGTTTGCATATGGACAAGTTTAAAATGTTGCCGTCTTTCAATGGGTTAAATGGTAGCATGGTAATAAACGTTTAACTCTGGGAATCTGTTTTTGGAAGTCTATACATCATTTTGAGTGAAAAGCAGTGAAACTAGATCGTAAATTATGAATAATAAATGACCCATGCACGTCTTATGGTGGACCATGTGCAAAACTTGATTATCCATTTCCCAAACGACAAAATCATAGAGCCCAAATGTCACAAGGATCCTTTTCATAGAACACTAGCTTATGATCGTTTGGCGTTACATTGGTGCCCTTTTCGCAGAACATGTATAGACGGGCGTTTTGTCCCTCGTATAAAGTACCACAGTTATGATCTAAGTACAAAATCAAATCACAATGCATAACAATCGACCAAATTTTGTGGAAAAACTCTTCATCAAAATGATTTCAAAATGAATAATTTATGAGTTGTATCACACGTACTGGGGCCCGCTGACACCATCTCTCGTTCTTCAGGCCAATTCTCGCGAGAAGACGTTGATAACGAATGACATTCGGATATTCTATGAATCGGTTTTTATCGTGTTTGTTGCGTGCAATGACTTATTGCATTAGGATATTTCCTGCGGTGTTAGACTAAGACGTTCAAGTTTGGCACCTTCTGCGACGCTTGTCATAAACACCCTGTCTAATTCAAATGAATGTATAGCCTTACTATATAAGGAATGAAACGTAAATATTTCCTAAACAAAACTACAAACTACCGTGAGTACATTTCACAGGAGCAGAATTACGAGGTAGAAAAGGGCAGCGGCGGATCCAGGATTTCTGTGAGGGGTTTCGTTTTTACAAAAAGGGGAGGTTCGTTTTATAAGTATAACCAAATTTTGACTGAATTTCTGCATGAAAATGAAATAATCAGGCAACATAGGGGGGGGTTCGTTTGAAACCCTCCCCCCTGGATCCGCCACTGAAAGGTTCCAAATAATTTCAATACGGTTTCATCAATAATTGAAGACATGATAAATGGAAGAGTTTACTAAATTTCGCAAGTATTTGTGAACATAATAACACTCCAAGGACCCGCATAAAATGAATGTATGTTAAGGAGTTAAAGGGTTTGCTAATAAACAAAATAGGCACATCATGAAAATTCCAAAAACATAGAGACTAGACGTGTTGAGACGAAAAAAGGTCAAGAACCGTAAAGCAACTGCAGAAGTTTGCAGATGAAAACAAATTAAAAATCAAGGATGGTTTGCACATTTATAAATGGTGATTAAGCATGTACTATTTTAGGTGTACTTTCTAATCTTCATCCATTAGATTCATCACTTACGAGATATTATTCAGAAAATGTTTAACCCCAAAGGTTCGGTTATTATTGCGTCTAACTCGGTAATTATGTAGTTCCAAGCGCCCTACAAGCATCCAATTTGTAACATCCTTTCTTGCTTGATAAATAATTAAGCAAGTCTGTGATTTAGGACAACTCTCTTAGCCCGTAACCGGTTAAAGGGACAACACATTCCCATTTCATTTTTAAAGTATGTCCTGATGCCAAGAATGAGTATAATGAGTATGATTGCTATCAGATGTTTGAAGATTGTTGCTGATAAGCAAAACATGCCTTTAAAGTGGAGATAGAAATGACAAATTCCATATACATCTGAACTGATGTATACATTAATTTGTTTAATTTTAACACACAAAATATATATTTCTAGTAACCAGCGCAATATTTTGGCTTGAAATTTTCTAAATTTTCGTAAGAAATTATGACATTTCTGATAAAAATAAAAGTAAAATTTGCGTAAAAATGTTTATGAAGTGTCAATTTAAACAACAATATAAGTCCCAATTGAAAGCTGATGGAGTAAAGATAAAATGTTGATAAGTTGTTACAGAGAAAATGGTGCTGGAAAAATGATAAAGAAATTGACTTTGACATTCGTCCATTTTATCCGTTTTTCTTCTATTTATTTTGCCAGTAGATAACTTTCAAGATGTTTGATTATTGTCCACCCAAATTAACCGGGACAACTTTATTTTCGTAAGCAATGTCCGTTAGTCGAGTGCCTTAACAAAACATTGCCGAAGTGGGGTCATTACATATGCAGATTTCTCGGGTTAATCTTGCTGGACAATACTATGCTATATATTCTGTCGAACAGATCAGCAAATATGAAATGTTATCATGTCAAGATCGAATTCGTCGATTTAGTTTGTGTTTTCGCCATCGATTTGTTAAGTACCGTACCAATTCTTTAAGAGACTATACAGATCTTGGTTTGGAATTAAGCTTCTACCACATATGCACTGAAAAGTCAATGTCAAACATCACAACCTTATAAATCAGCATAGCGTTTGGCAGCCAATAAGGGATATTGTAAAGACGCCGGGAACATGTATTCGCCTGACTGCAAGTTTTGAAAGGGGTGACAAATTCGGCATTCTAATAGAAATCTTTGAGGCGTTAAGACCGCTGAATAAATCATTCTTTCAAGAGATCGGGAGACTAACATGATAGAGAAAATTAATTTCTACAAATGGTGCTTGCATGTCAAATATTCTGACCAGTATGTTTTATTGGAGACAGAAGTTGATTGCATTTCTTGACTGATAGATGAAAACAGTCTTTACAATTTTTTGACAAATGTCTTCCGTGAATTGTGAACTTACAAAATGCCATCCATTTGTACATTTTAAGGTTATGTATATCAATACCTCTGGTCTCCAAAATACGTCTGAAAGCAGCACTTTCTGAGAAGAGTATATTTAAACTTTATTTGAACGAACTAAGAGGTGTCCTTGGATCAGAAATGTTGCACAAAATATGTCATACTAGATCTATTTATTTCATTTGTCAACCGATCTTTTCCTAAACGAGCGTGCTGTATCCATGGTTTGTAATGAACGCACGGAAATACAAGAAAAATAGATTTTGGTCAGTTGTAATGTTTGGTTCTTGAAGGAGTAAAACTATCATATTCCATGACTTAACCCATTACCACACAGTGACTCCTTTTGACTCCTCACAGGATAATGATTTTGGAAAACATCGTGGAAAATGAAGAAATTGCTTGTGACAAGCAATTTCTTCATTTCCCACAATGTTTTCCACCCAAAAAGTCCTAAAAATTATAAATTCAATTTACTTGAAATTGTCGTCTGCAGGATCTTTCAATTTGGGCTGCCGTAACATTTTGTCGTTTGGTAATTGGTAAATGAATCAGATGACTGAATTCGTAAGTTTCAAGTATTTGATATTTATGCGACTCGGATAGGATTCTGTTTACCCCGAAAATGTCTTCATCATATAGTTTGGTGCACCAGTCACCTGCAGTTTAACTAATAGATATCATTGAACACGACTTAAACTCCAATTAATCAAGTTTTGCACATGGACAACCATAAGACGTGCATGGTTCATATATTATTCATTATCACCGATCTAGTTTCACTGCTTCTCACTCATAATGATGTATATGCTTCCATATACAGAGTCCTATAGTAATCTGTATACATGTATTACCCGCCATTATTAATTTACCAGGTAACCTTTTAATCTACTTTAAGCATCGATGTATAAAATATTTTACTAATATGAAATGAATTTGCATTTGAAAACTGATATACTGAGCGTAAAAAGTTTAGTCATGCCACCTAAATCAAATGATAAAACTAAGTTTGGTATCAACACCGGCCAGATAAATAATAATTGAAAGACTCATCAAATGGTAAAAAGCTCCTCCAATAACAGTCATGTAAAAAGTTTTCGCTGCTATTACGAACAATTTCACGCCAATGTGGAAAACAAAAAATAACACACCTTTCAGCATCTGCTGTGTCCACCATTTTTGTTCAGTTACGCAAAATATCGTAGTTGCATACTGTCTATCAGCTTTCTGATGACTCATAGAGGTGTTCTACGCCACTTATGGTGTAAGGTAAGCTTGAGTTCTCTCACGTTAGTAACGTCATGACGTTGTCGTATTTGTCGCCTCGCCGAAGTGGTCACAAAGATGCTCGATCGGCGAAAGATCGGGAGATCGCGCAGGCGAGTAACTGGATGTTGTGCTGATGTAGAACATCTCCAGCATGTCGATCAACATGAGGTTGGGCGTTGT
This sequence comes from Fragum sueziense, assembly GCA_963680895.1. NCBI lineage: Eukaryota > Metazoa > Mollusca > Bivalvia > Cardiida > Cardiidae > Fragum > Fragum sueziense. The sequence continues at coordinate 52,829,330 of OY804598.1, read as the reverse complement.
CCTGCTGTAGAGTGTGCGCATTACCCCGCTGTATGTACGGGACTACTACTGGGGTGATGATCTGGTCACAAAACTGCCTTGCATTGAGGCTACTATTAACAGTTATCTAGTCTGTGTTACCGGCATGTGAAATTCCACCCCAAATCATCACACTTCCTCGGCCATAGCAGTCCCTTTCGACAATGTTCTCTGGGTCAAACCGTTCACATTGACGTCTCCATACCCACACCCGCCCATCAGCTGACAGTACATTTAAACGAGATTCATCGGTGACAAGAACACGATTCAATCTCCGCCTTTGCCATCGACTATGTGCCCTGCCACTCTTGCGTCGTATCAGCCTATGGCGTGGTGTTAACGGCACGCCGATATATGGTCTACGACCTTTCATAGCAGCGGCGTGGAGGCGATTCCGGACAGTTGATAATGAAATTCGTGTACCAGTAGCGTGTTGCAGACGAGCATCCTACACGTCCGAAACCAGTGTCTTCTTGATGTTGTCACTAGGTAGCGGTCTTCACGTGGCGTCGTTTTCTTTGGTCGCCCATACCTCTCGTGGTAATTAAAATGTCTCACAACATCCCGCACAGAAGAACCAGTGATCAGCAACCCTGTAGCTGTGTTTATTTGATCAGACATCATTCCAGAACGGCGCCCAATCTCAAGAGGGAGTTGAAAATACGATGTTTTATTCAAACCTTTATACATTTTAATCGCATTACAACACAAGTTACACAGATTGACTTACCCAATATTCAGTACACATGCAGCACGTGCTTTTTGACGTTATCCGCGGTACTCGATTTATACACAATACATAGTAGCCAAACGTACTGAAAATCAAACCAACGTTTTGTTACCGTGCTGTCAAACAGATGATTTTTTGAAAAATATGTAGAAAATTCGTTTGACATATAAAACGTTTGACTAAACTTTTTGCAATCAGTATAGACTGAGAAACGCGATGACTAGCTCAGAGTGTCACAAATGTACCAAACCATAACAGTATCTTTTACTAATAGTCATGCAAGTATATGTTCATTGTCCTATTTCTATTTCATGGTCAGATAATTAATTTACATGGTATTTAGAATGACCCATCACTCCAAACAAAGTTCCATTCAATCACCGAATCCGAGTCACCCTTATTGTTAGAATTGTATAGCCTCTTCGGACAGAAAGCATAATAAGCGGATTCTATTTCATGATAGATACGATTTCCCAATGACTTGTGATCACTCAAACTGACTGATGTCTCCTCAATGTTCTTCATCTTTAGTTACTGACATTTTTACTTCCATATTTTCGTCAGCCCTGACAGGGTCCTTTTTACCCAGACTGTTCAAAGCTGTAGGTATGTGTTTTTAGGGAGTCGTAAAGCCTACGCAGATGAAGGCGGTGTTATTGCAAAACTTCGTAACTCATACTTAATTAAGTCTGAGTTACAAGATTTTGCAATAACACCGACGATTTTCTTTCTGGGTGGGGAGTGGAAACTTTTTATGAAATTTGATCCCAATTTATCTATAATGACATTTCTTTAAAAAAAGGAATGAAGGGTTTGCCAGGCACACAAATCTATTACGAAGAGTCCCATAACTCAATTGCCAAGTCAATTAGTCGGAATTGACATAGAGGGCGCGTGGAGGAACATCTTACAATGTATTACTATGCCGTGTAGTTTCCGTGACTGGCATTTGTATACCTACTAATCTACAGAAAGAAACTAGAACTGTCGCAAAGCGGACGAATACCCCCACTAGGGCCTTGTCTCTGACAAAGTGCTATCGGTCAAAAGGTTCTTGACTTAGAGCAAGGAAACGGATTTTAAACTGTGACCTTGACCTTTGACCTTAGTGACCCCCAAAATTTGGCACCTCCTTGGGTCATGGGCAACAACTGTGTAAAGTTTCATGATCCTAGGTCAAACGGTTCTCGAGTTAGAACACGGAAACGAAATTGTAAATTTTGACTACCCCACCCCCATTAAAAAGTTCAAAGTAGCATAACTCTAAAACTAATGACCGGATCAAGATAAAAAATGCAGGTGCACAACATCATATAATAGGAAACATCCGGATAAAATTTCAGAAAAAATGGTCAAAAACTATTGGAGGAATAGAGGACACAAGATTATGTCCACGGACGGACGGACGGACAGACGGACAACCTGATTCCAGTATACCCCCATAACTTCGTTGTGGGGGTATAATAAGCCACTTCAAACAGCCAAAGCAATAAGATACTAATGCAGGCGTTTGTTGCCAAAAATCAGAAATTAATGCGAAATGGTACATAATTCTTTTAGATACATAAACCATTAGAATCTAAATAAATTACGAAAATGTTCCGACAAAACCTCCTTTCCAGCGACATGTCCGATGGCGTTGAACGGTGTGAGATGTCTGTCTTGGTATAGTGTATATGGACAACAATCATAAATCTGATTTGTAGAACTATCTTATGGTCTTATCTAGCTGTAAAGATTCGCAAATCATTCGACATAGTTGATTCATTAAACATAAAATAAGATCAAATGATCATGTCGGACGAGAGTGAATTTGCTGGTATACTCCGTAAATATTAACCCGAGACTGTTGAATATGTAATGAGTAACTGCGATGCGAAATAACCGCTCTCTGACGTATATTGACACGAGGAGCACGTGCAGAATACAAAGTCCCAATGCTTATGGAAACTGTCGACGCTGCTCGACAGCGAAAATTGCTGGCAATTATTGATTATTCCGTGTCACAATTATTCATTGCATATTCGTCGGGTTCAGGTCAATATTTACAGACTATATATACAAACAGGAATAACTGTCTTTCCAAAAATAAAAATTACTTTACGGCACAATTTAACAGTTCGAAATGAAATAAAGGGCATAACTGTTGTAAGCTATGTCCAAGAAAATATTGAGGCTAAAGGGTAGAAAATCATGATTACATGTACCAGTATTTACTTCTTCAGCCTAAAGGTCTCCCATTTTTCTCCTTTTTAGATCGTCGAAAGACGGCATCGTTTCGGAAAGGGTTTGAATTCCGGAATGCGCGCGTGTCGTGTAGCTATTTGAGAAGGTTTGTGTAAAGCTTACTTTTTCCAGCTATAAAAAACTTATTTATTACATTCGTAATACGTCGCTATTGCTCCCTGGAGACCCATTCTAACGGCTGTAGAAGTTAAGTTGCTTTTTATTAGAAGCGAGAAAGAGCGTGCTTTTGACGCCTTGTTTGTTGTTTGTCGGTACAACAATCGAAGTATACCGTCTCGAGGTCAACGCTATTCATCGTTTACCATTTTCATTTGTAAAGGTCACTGAAAATGTGTTCTTAACCTATTATACCTCACGAGAAATGACCTGGCAAAGCAGCCCATGCTAATCAAATGGAATGCTCTGCCAGGTCAATTCTCGTCCGCTATACCAGACGGCAAATTCTCGGACAGTTCCAATTTGAAAGGTGTTGCAGACGACAATTTCAAGTTGATGAAATTTTAAAATCTCTCCATTTTGGGTTCGAAAACATGGTGGTAAATGAAAAAATTGCTTGTTACAAGCAATTTCGTCTTTTTCCACAATGTTTTCCCAGGCCTTTTCTTGTGAACGAGTCAAAAGGCATCAATGTACAGTAATGGGTGAATGAATTCATTTGATACAAGGATAAGACAAAACAATGAATCTGGAAGAATGTTCTTCTTTTTCCAGCATGAATTCGAAATTTCCTGGCGTTTATTTTCCTTCAGTTGTTGCTTGTCAAACGTCAACACAACTCATGTTCGCCTTTTTTGTCTTATTATACAACATGATACATCTATTGTCTAACGTCCAGACATAAATTACATACGGTTAGCCATAAGAATGTCTAATTATAGTCTAGTGCAAAGTTTGTGTAGTATTTACCAGTTTTAGCCATATTTAGTTGACAATGTATTTATGCGCCTCTGTCCGACTGTTCGGTACATGTATCATAACGTCACTATCAATTAGTGGAAGACAAAAAGTTAGGAATATATTGAATGTAGAATGCTTTGACAGAATGAGGAATGAAAGAAAAAGGAAAATAGAAATTACTTCACTATAAATGATTATCCTAGGTTACATTGTAACATCTTTGGAAGATGACACTAAAACGAATGTGTACTCTTTTTGTTCTATATTTTCGGAAAAATAACAATTTAAAAGCCAATATTTTTTCCTCATACATACATACGAGGCCGTTCAAATAATTCGTAGACTTTATCCATAGTGTCTAAATAAATTAACAAAATTTTTAAATTACTCAATTGTAGATCTAGATAAAACATTTATATGAGAAGAGACTGTGAAAATTTCAACTTTCTATCTTTAATGGTTTGTGTTTAATTGACTTTTTAAAACACCCCCTGACGTCAAAGCGGGGCAGGTGAAAAATGACGTCGATGTCAGGTCAAATATTGTACAACAAAAGCAATGTTTCTAACTTTCAAACGTTGAACAATATTGATAATTCTTGATAATATGTCCTTTTATAATATGCCATGCATTTTGTGAACTTCTAGAGATTGAAATAATCGTTCTCATGGCAATTTTATCGTGAATATTGATGATATTCTTACTATCGCTTTAAACGGAAATGACGCTTATATGCATCTAGCTTTTCTTTGTGTCTGCTATATGACTAAGCCTAGCATAGTTCCTTTCTGTTCCTACCAAAACTCAAAATGTATCTATACAATTGAGAGATAAATGTAAGCGCATATTGCACTTTTGAAAAGTGAAATAACTTTCATTTTTGATGTGATATTTGTATTTTCTAAACAAAATGCAGCAAAGCTTACATTTTGATACCCTCAAAGCGACGTCACGACGTTCACATTTGGTTACCAAGCATCACACTTGTAATGTTGTTTATTTGAATGATAACATTTAAAATCATACAATAACTTGTCATTCTGTTGGTCAATGGTGGTGAATCAATGTTCTAAATTTGTCTGATGTTTGAAATATTGAATGTCATTCCAAAGAGTAAAATACAAAAGCGAAGACATTAATTTTGCCCCCTGCCCCGGTTTAGCAAAAGTGTGTTTCTATAGCAACCCCATATCGGAACTCTTGTTGCGCAAAACTTGCAAACATCCCTTATTCAGATTGGGAAAGGTTTTTCTACCACATTGTGAAGTTTTACGAATATTTGTTGTAAAACATGGAAGTTATAACAAAAGTCTACGAATTTTTTGAACAGCCCTCGTATTTAAAACAATGTAACAAGAACCGAATAATTCTCCAGGGGACAATAAAGCAAGGCTGTGGAAATAAATATAATTTTTTCACGACAAAGTAAAGTTCGAAGCTTTTTTGTAACTATTTGAGCGCATCTTTTACAAACTTTCTAGTTTTACCAAAATGGCTCGTTCGAAAATATTTGAATGATATTAGACTATATATCTTTAAGAAAATGCGGTCAATTTCCTTTGAAACTATCTTTCAATGTGCATGGAACATAATAATAGTTTGTGCATTCATCTAAAAAAACAACTGTTGTGACAAGTGTTTCTGTGAAAAAAAATCGAGAGTTTCTCCAGACGACAAAGTGGATTTGGGAAAATTAAGAACTGTAAGAATGTAAAAGAGAAAATTTTGATGAAGAAGTAGAAACTGTTGATTATCAGCGTTTTCCTCTATTGTTTCAATGTTTCCCAAGGCATGTTATTTCTACTAGGGACGTCAAAATCCAGTCTTGTTCGAGAAATGGAAAAATATAGAAAATGAGATATTCTGAATGGTCAAAGAAATCAAATGTTGAAAATCAAATGCAACTATGAGCTCAAATGGAGGCATGAATCATCGATATAAGAAGGAATCGCTTTTCCTGTAATAAATTGCTTTGTGTCAAATAGCATTTTTATTGGTGTTATAATTCGCTGTGATTTTTGGAAAGCATGTTAAAACGAAATAAATATTTGAAGTTTATGACTAAAATTATGATTGCTTCACTTAATTTAATCAAGTTGTAACGCGATTCTTTGTATAAGTTACTGAACATTTTGTTCTAAATCGATCGCTGACTTGTAAAGAGTTTGGGACCCATCCATAGCCTTGAAACTATTCGTGTGAGTGTGATGCTCAATTTATTCATTAGTAGATCTAAATAAGTCTAATCAATGTTTCTTCTTCCACAGTTCGGTGGCTGACAACGCTGGTAAATGTTGTTAGGTGTTAGACGTGCATCATTCATTTATAGTTTACGATCTAGTTCACTGCTTCTAATTCATTATGATGTATCTAGACTTCTTTAAACTAATTCGGCTCTAAGACCTAGCGTCCACTAGGCCACGGACAACACGCGGAAAGTATGCGGACAGAAAATTAACGTTCTGCAGACCTTCCGCGCGTTCATAATGCATTCTTAATGTATTCACCACACCTCTTCCGCATGTTTCGTAGTCTTCCAGACTAATTATTTTGTCTGCGTCGAAATTTTGATCGATAGCAAAATTTCGACCCTGAAATGATTGTCCGTTTTATCTTCAGCGTTTTGTACGCATTGTCGTAAGGATATCGTCATGATATCGATTAACCCGGAATACTACAGTCTCGCGGATAGCTTGCTGACACTCAGTGAATTGCACAGACTTTCGCGGTAAACGGTGCAAAAGGGCTTCGGCACGAATTCAGGACGATGAGAACGGTTTAGACATGCTCACCGAACAGGAAGGAAATAATTATATTGAAATTTGGAGATATTGTTCACATATAATGTGACATCAATACTGATAAGTAAAATTTCAAAAAACCTACAAGGAGTATCTAAACTGGACATAAAGAGTTTACTTTGAAAATTTGGCATTTACACCAACGACATGAAGGTTAACCGCCTTTGTATGATTTACTTCATCTGAATATTTTTCCTAGATAAACATGTGATGAAAAAAATCGGAGAATTATTTTATGTGAAGTTTTCACCAATTTAAAGTCGCTTCATAACAAATATTATGTATGATATTATTATCATCGTGATATGTCTTGACATTTCCTTTATTCATGTTTTTCAGCCTCTGTTGTGGAAACTGTGTTGGAAACTGTGGCAGAACCGACAGCATCGACACCAAATGATGATGTTTTACCCAGATTAATGAGTCAGTGGAGGCTCAGAATGTAGAGGTGAACTATTCGATGTCAGCTAATCAGGCCGATGCAGATAATCAAGCTGAGGCCGAAGAAGAACTTGTCTGTGTTCAAAAGCAAGGGAGAGATAAAAACGTCGCATAACAAACTTAACAGAAGAGCAGAAAGAAGACGTAATCGAGTTCTTGATTCAGAATGTAGGCCTTTATAACAAAAAGCAGGATCTATGGTAGCAACCAAATAAGAAGAATGAGCTCTGGCAACAGAAGACCCGCTCTATGGGTGTTGAGTGTAAAGACATGTTTACCTGGTAGGAGACACACAGAAGACGTCTAAGTCGCTTGAAGACGCTTGCTTCAAAGTCAGGTTCTGGGTCATTGGAAGACACTTGGAAAGACTCTGATGTTGGATTTTTGGATCACTGCCAATTCCGGCGTCCCTATATGAATATTCAATCACAAGAGACGATTATAAGCCTTCGCCAAAGATTGGCGTTTGCAAAAGCATCTTCGCTTAATCCAGGTGGTGAATCCCGCGGAAGAGCTCGAATAGAAGAGCAAACGCAGTCATTTATCGCTTCCGGTGATGATAGATGCAGTACCGGAGATTCAACTTCTCAATCATGTAGACGAGGAAACCAGAATCAGGCTTCTAATCAAATTATGGATGTGCTAGTAGCAAGCAATGAAAGACAAAAAACTGGTTAATTTATCGAAACATATTTTGAAAAGCAAACACGATATGGCTGGCAAACACTAAGATCGTCAGCCTTTCACTCATTGGTGTGGTACCATTTTACAGGAACTACCTGTAGATATATATGAACAGTGCGAATCAGAAATATATATAAGCTGGTAACGCATAAAAGGAAATTGGCAAAGAAACGTCCGAGTGAATAGGATCCCGCCCAGCCTCCCCCATCGCAGCAACGTAAACAAACGGCACAAAGACCAGACAATCAGACAGATTGACAACCAAACCCATCAACCTGGTCCCAAGCCGCTACACCAAGCAGTAGTCTGTGGGTTAGCCAGGGATGCAAGTACATGGCACAGTTCAACCAAAGTCAGCTACAAACATCGTCCTGGTACCCACCACAATCTACGCAAAACCAACAAGATAATCATACAATAGATTCTAATTCGATGCACATCTTCTTGAAAGGATTCGCGATCCCTCCAAGCTCCTAAAACAACTTTGTGTCCCTCATCCTCCGTGTCTATCGGGCCTCGATCTAATACGAGATATCGAAGTCTGATAAGATTGTGCAGACATATACATGCACAGACAACTTTCTTTACTACTTTAGGTGTTTGAAGTATCGTCCTTGCCAAACATTGCCAGTAAGCTTCCAAAATTCCAAAGACATTTTCAACGATTCTCCGCCCTCGGGCCAGCGATAGTTAAATACCTTCTGTCGATGTGTCAAATAAGACCGCCTGCATGGCTTCATTAATGTCATCCTCATCGGAAATGCGTCAACTCACACCTACCATATCAAATATGGTATCAGTGTATCATCATTTGGCAGTGGAGATGGTTCCGGAAAGCCAATACTGTTTGTTATCTTCATTGTAGGATTTAAGTTCAGTGTTCATGAAAATATTAGGGCGTCTGACTGATGTCGGAGTCCTCTTACATCGGGCCACAAAAACACATAGTTCCCATCAACTAATGCCATAAGTACGATACTAAAAATCCTTTGTAATTGTGATAGAGACACCCTGAGTTTACTGGTTTTTAGGTCACCTGACCGAAGGTCATGGTGACCTATTGCGACCGTGTTTCGTCAGTCGTCGTGCGTCGTGCGTCGTGCGTTAACTTTTTACATTTTCGACTTCTTCTTGAGAACTATTGGACGGATTACAACCAAACTTGGCAGGGAGCATCCCCATGGGAAGCCGCTTCAGATTTGTACGAATCATGGAGTTATCTCCCTTTGGGGCCCCATAAAGGGCCAAAAAGGGGTTAAATAGGGTACATCTTAAAAAATCTTCTTCTCATGAACCGGCTGTTGGATTTGATTTACATTTGGTATTTAGAGTCTTTAGGGCAAGGACAACAAAGTTTGTACAAGAGAAAAAAATCCGCCCAGAAATGGCCGTGCTGGGGATGGGGGATGGGAGGGGGGGCGCGTTATTAGTTAACTTAACATTTTCGACTTCTTCTTGAGAATCATTGGACGGATTACAACCAAACTTGGCAGGGAGCATCCCCATGGGAAGCTGCTTCAGATTTTTACGAATCATGGATTTATCTCCCTTTGGGGCCCCATAAGGGGCCAAAAAGGGGTTAAATAGGGTACATCTTAAAAAATCTTCTTCTCATGAACCGGCTGTTGGATTTGATTCACATTTGGTATTTAGAGTCTTTAGGGCAAGGACAACAAAGTTTGTACAAGAGAAAAAAATCCGCCCAGAAATGGCCGTGCTGGGGATGGGGGATGGGAGGGGGGTTGCGGAATTAGTTAACTTAACATTTTCGACTTCTTATTAAGAACTATTGGTTGGATTTCAACCAAACTTGGCAGAAAGCATCCTAATAGGAAGCTGCTTCAGACTTTGTACAAATCATTGAGTTATCTCCCTTTGGGGTCCCATAAAGGGCCAAAAAAGGGGTAAATTGGGTACATCTTAAAATATCTTCTACTCATGAACCGGCTGTTGCATTGGATACACATTTGGAAGTTAAAGTCTTTAGGGCAAGGACTACAAAATTTGTACAAGAGAAAAAAACTCGTCAATAAATGGCCGTGCTGTGGATGGGGGATGGGAGAGGTTCGCGTTATTACTTAACTTTGAACATTTTCTTCTTCTTTTTGAGAACCATTGGACAGATTTCTACCAGACTTGGCAGGAAGCATTCCAATGGGATGCCGCTTCAGATTTTTACAAATCATGGAGTTATCTCTCTTTGGGCCCCAAAAGGTGCCAAAAGGGGGTAAATAGGGTACATATTAAGAAATGTTCTATTGTTGGATTGAATTCACATTTTGGTATTTGAGTCTTTAAATAAGTTTGTACAAGAGAAAAAAAGACTGTCAAGAAATGGTGGTGCTGGGGGGTTGCGCTTTTTGTTAACTTAACATTTTCCATAAATGTTTCTGCTCATTTGATTCAGGTGACCGATAAGGCCCTCTGGGCCTCTTGTCTAATGGCTATGTGCTTCCCGTCAAACGCACCAAGAGTAATCGGGAGATTTCATCTTCTTTCAAATAGCTTGGCTATTTCTAGCCATCCTGCATATGAGAAAGGACAAAGCTACACCCCTTCATTGTACTCGTCACATATACTGTCGCACACCTCTGTGATGAAGTGGGAAATAGTCTAAGATGCTACGCAAAAGTCATATGATAAGGAAACATTCGTGTCACCGGTCGCCATATACCTCAGCGTGAGAGCCAATTTCAGTCCAGCCGGAATAGCTTATAGGAATGGTGTAGCCTGTCTCTGGATGCGATGTGATACACGCTGAAGGATCTCATCATACATATCAGGCGATATTCTATGATACCTTTTGAAAGATGTCACGCCTTCTATCCGAAGTTCGTGCATCAGGGTCTCATATTGCCCGTACTGAAGTCGTCTTTCGATTGTATGCCATAGCCGTATCCACCATCTATGGCGTCGTCGACGTCTTCTATTAACGTCTCAACTGAAGATGGCATTCAGTTTCTATTTGTAAAAGTAAAGCAGTATGTATACATCCGACGTCCATGAAAAATCTTTGTCGAATGATATCAAATTAAAACACGTGCAATATAAGCCTTTATCTCTCAGCCAACTCGCGCCAGGTTTTATTTCGATTCCCGAAATCTTTCAAGGTGCAATCCTGCATTTGTCTGGGTTTTCTGGAAAATGTCAGCATAGATTCAGCATCGTTACGGGATGCTTACGCGGACAAGGCTAAGTATACATGCAGTAAACTCACGGACAGTGCGCTGATAAATTCATAACGATTCAAAATCGATACTTTCGCCGCCGAAGATATGCCGAAATACAAGTATTTGATTCCATATGCCTTCCGCGTCCTAGTAGCTAATTGATCATACATAAATAAAATATATAAATCAAATTTAATTCGTTTCATTTTTAAGTAAATTACAATAATGGAAAGTTCTTGAAACCCTACTTCTCTTGATGCTGTGCGGATAGACACCCAACATCCTTCTGTCTTAATTTATTATATGCGTTCTTCATCATCATACAGACTTTTTGGACTTCTGATCAATCATGTTGAATGATAGATTTTCTTACGAGTCTTTACAACTATAGATACAACTTTCATTTTGTTCGCCAATCTCCGAAAAAGGACAGCATCTGGGTCTAATCTTAGCGGCACGGTGTCTGGTTTGTTTTCATGGTGTTTCTCATCCTCGGTTTCTCTGGCGAAAATTTAGGTAAGTTTCGACAAATCTTATTTTGCTTACCTTAAAGCAACACAACATGCTAAGCCACGACTTCAGTGAAACTTTGAAACGACATACATGAACAAGAAAAACTGTTTTCAATAATCTCGTGATTACTTTTCAAGTAAAGTATTAAAATTTGATACCGACAACATCGAAAGTACAGTTTTAAGAAGACGTATAACATTGTATTGATGGAAGTTTCCGAGACGACTGACCAGCTAATTATATGATTTTTGTATAGACAAAACAGAAAGAAAGTGCGAAGCCCTGGAAAGACAGTCTGTGTTGTTTATTTGATTAGTGTTTTGTATCTCGGGGGTTCGTCTTGCTGGGATTAACGGCGTAATTAGTACCGGTCGAGAACTATCCCTTCACCCAGTCTTTATTTAGTATAAACGAAGTCTACGTTATGCGCTTTGCTTGTGAATAAAGTACTAGTAGTAGTGTCGTTCTTTTGAATTCTACTAGATATATTAAGATCTAATAGGTAACAGAACGCATATAGTAGTATGCAGTATCGTTTTATTTACATAACTAAATTTGCGTGCTTTTGTCCTGGCAGTGCATAAAAAATTGTTTACATTATTTTACGTACTGTGAATATAATTTTATTGGTATAAATATCAAGAAAGTATTTCATTCATTTGTTAAAAATTCTCTTATTTGTTTAAGTTATAGTATGTTAGCAAGTTGACATAGTTCTATGTTTTTTTCATTAATGCTATAAGGAGCCCCGGTCAAATCCTGGCCTATACAACGAAACATGTATCTGGTGAGACATGACATACTGCTCAGATTGACTACATGGTCTACACACCGAACCATTTTCCAATGCTGTATCTATTTATATATCTATCAACCTAATGGCGTAATAAAACACCACCAACTGTGTCAGAATACAAAGTCTTGTTTGGAAAGATTCTCAGACCAAGGTTATAATTGAAAAATCGAAGTTAAATTATCAAACCAACAGATCACATTGGTGTATTGGTTATTGTTTCTCGATGTGTCCCTCATTCGAGATATACTCTGTCGTTTGACATAGTCTTTCCAAACAAAACTGCTCACGCATTCTTCATGACATTAGCGTAATAACACAATGCAATAACAGAAGGAAAATATGTTAGAAAACACGTTAAAACCAGAAGTGGGACCTTTGACGTACACATACAGATGCAGATATATTTATTTCAAATCAATGACAGCAATGGAAGCATCCGTGTAATGCAGTCATATATTTGATTTCAGATTCATGAAATAGCACCCTTGTCGTTATCAATGGGTATTCTTCTGCTATAACAATTATGATGGAATTTCAAACATTAAACAGCAACAATGTTTACAGACTTAATTCAATAATACATTCAACTGATCCCGGTAAAGATCGACATAGATCCAGTTGCTATAAATATCGAGATTACATGTCTGAACATGGTCGAGAAAAAGTATGAGTCGCGTGCCTAGGGCAGTTCATCAAGACGTAGACGTCGTATAACCCTTTCCCAAACGGCAAAATTTTAGGGTGATCCACTTCAAAAACTGTCACAAATGACAAAATGGATGTTATTAGAGATACGATTTGTGTAAAATATGACAGAAAATATTGGGACAAAAGGAGAAACTGCTGGTTATCAACAGTTTCTTCTTTTGTTTCAATGTTTTCTCAAGCCTTTCCTATAAGGGACGTCAAAACCAGGTCTTGTTTGGGAAAGGGATAATTGAAGGGAAACCTATAAGATTTGGGGAAAACAAAACAGGACCCTAATTACAGACATTTAGAGATTGCTCCATAGAAAATGTAGCTGCTTTACATTCGTTATTTAATCAGTTATAAAACGGCATTTTTAAGACAAGTAAAAAATAATGCAGACGAAAATTTCTAGTTAATGAATGAGTTCGTGTTGTTTACTCTCTCTTTTAACTTACATTTTCGTTCCTTCTTTTCAGAAAACATTGTGAAACATATGTGCTCGAAAGTACTTTTCTGAGGTTTCGCTTTTCTCATTTTCCATTGCCATGCATGACGCCATACTTTACACTTAGTGCTTGGTGTCTAATGATGGATGGAGTTCCTTGATTTCAAAATTGCTGGGGATGTTATTTTAACAAACAATATACAAAAATCATACAAATTGACACTCATTAGTTCCATAAAAAAAGAATGGCCGTTTTACACAACATCCCGCAATTATATCCAGTTAGACTAATAAGATCATTTGACATCTCCTAGTCGTGAAAATTAAAATATGGCATTTGGTTTAGGCCTTAGATTGTGAGAATGTCTAGAACGGTCCCTATAGCGATGTGAAGCACGCACAATAACTCAAGCACGAAAATTACTTATCCTGCAATGTAATAGGATGCATGTAGCGTAGAAGGTCTGATCAATACTTTTTTGTAATCAGCATCTTCTTTCCATTTTTAAAAAAATGTTTTTCCTGACTATATAGATCTAATATATTATATACTGAGGGAAAAAAGTTTAGCAAAATTTCGTAAATTGCAGCTTATTTCTAAATTATCTGTGTTTGGATTGAAATCAAATTTATAGACGATAATATTTGATATCTTAACAACAATATTTCAAATTTTGGGTTGAATTTGAGAACGGACGAGTCTTGCACGTGACGCCGAACAAGATAGGGGTAGCACTCTCAAAATGACACACGGAATCAGTACCTTGCATGTCCATTATTATCCTTTATAACAGTATCACAATGTCTGTTAATCAAGTCCTTATGAGTCCTCAACCAAAAGCCACTAGAATACGCCAGAAATTGCAGTAGCAAAACGTGTGTGAGATCCTTTACGTTATTGACGTCATCGCTGCCTCTTCATCTCGTTCTAAGATCTTCCTTTCAAAATTAAGCCTCCACAAAGGTAAAGTTCAAACGGGATTAATCTGCAAAAGCGACTTGATTCCACTGCCATCCTGTCAATGGACAGTGAACCCGCATCCGACTCAGCCTGGCCTGTCTGTGAGCACAAGCCAAAGGAACGCAAACGTAAGATAGACGTATAGGTAAACGCAAAGAACGAAACTTGTTCCTTACAGCATGTGCATAATTCCATGTCTCTGTTGCGTTTCTGATCAAAGCGACTGTACTTGTGCTGCTGAGAAACGATGACGTCTTGAAAACGTCACTACGTAATTGTCCTTACGTCGGATTATTTTACGCTGTCAGCTAGAGCGTGGTCTGTCTTGGGCGTTGCCTTATTGACAGTTCTTTACTCTCAGTTGAGAAATGACACTTTGACTCACACCAAAATGTTAATCCACCTCTTTGGACGTCACGTCACCAGTCACCATGCCGATAGCCTTATTCCCTTGATCAAAGGTTAGTCCTGGGCGACGGCCCATTTGAATTGCCCAGCAGTTTTTTTGTGGTTTATTGTTTTCTTGACAATTACCATTATGTTGGGATAGGTATTGTCGATATAAATTACATGCGCATGTGTGTGCTCGTGCAAGACGTCATTTTAGCACTATTACGTCAAAGAGCGTTACGCGAGGATAAACACGTAAACGAACTGCACCATTAGTGAGTTTGCTTTTTAAATTGGTAAATGATACTCATTTACGGAATTCTATGCCTTTGTATTGCGAAAATATTTTGGTCGAAAAAAATTGCTAAACTTTTTTCCCATAGTATATTTTAACAATGCGCGTCCAACAAGGTCTATTTTAAAGGGAATTGAGATCGCAAGCACATGTGATGAAAGAAACATGTAATGTTGATTTGGATTATTCGTTTAATATTTTTATTAGTCTTTAGTGGAATGTAACTCGGATTTACATGTGTATGGATTGTAACACAATTTCTTTCGTGTGTTGAACAATGTTAAAACAATGTACTCTGGTTGCTTTTTGTTGTTGTTTTGTGGTTTAACCCTTTCCCAAACGACAAAATTTTGGATAATTCCAATTTGAAAACTGCCACAAATGACAAAATGGAATGTATTTAAGAAAGAATTTGTGTAAAATATGGCATAGAAAACATTGAGACATAAGGAGAAACTGCTGGTTATCAGCAGTTTCTTCTTTTGTCTCAATGTTTTCCCAAGCTTTTTCTATTAGCGACGTCAAAACCAGGTCTTGTTTGTGAAAGGGTTAATGTCGTTTTGTTTGTTGGGAACTTTTCAGAAAAATGCTTAAATGTGGTAAGACAGGTATGTACTTGTGCGAAACTAACGTTTGCTTCAGTAGTAGATCATGGATTTTAGGTTATTCAGATTGGATTTGAGAACTTTAACAATTTTAATATTGAGGGATTACGCACACATGCATTACATTCGTAATTCAAGCCTGTTCTGAGCATTCATAATTTTGATGTCTTAAATGTAGGAAACTTTGGAAACACATATTACGAAAACGTCTGTAAAACATATGATGTTGGACCACCCTGACATTTTTTTCGTTTTGAAAAGGATTAATTGACCGATTAGCCTTGTCAAGTTTTTATGACTGACTCCAATAATACTGGATTTTTTTTTGCGTCGTTGTACGCTAAATACCGACATCAAAAACAAATTAGGGATATTTTTTGAGGAGCTTGTCATAACAATCCGTTTTTAATATCGATGTGTTTGTGTGACTCACTCAGAATTTTGTTTTCTATGACACAATGCCCTTTTTCTAAACGGATTGCCTATTATCGTCGGTTATCTTTCCTATGCCACGCTAGCACTGCCAGTACAAGACCTGTGGTTTTGTTTTGGAAATGGGCTAACTAAGTACAGTTCACTCTTGAACAGAAAAAAGCTATTGGTGTACATAAATTAATAGCTCTCGTGTTTTCGGATTCAGCATACCAAAATACCCTTAGAACGGATCTCAAACCATTTTCTTCACAAAATGCCTATACATTAAAAACTAAGCGACTTTTTAAGATTTTTGTCCTAACTATAACCCGGAATACTACAGTCTCGCGGATAGCTTGCTGACACTCAGTAGATTGCTCAAACTTTCGCGGTAAACGGTACAAAAGGGTTTCGGCACGAATTCAGGACGATGAGAACGGTTTAGACATGCTCACCGAACAGGAAGGAAATATATTGAAATTTGGAGATATTGTTCACATATAATGTGACATCAATACTGAAGAGTAAAATTTCCAAAAACCTGCAAGGATTATCTAAACTGGACATAAAAGAGTTTACTTTGAAAATTTTGCATTTACACCAACGACATGAAGGTTAACCGCCTTTGTATGATTTACTTCATCTGAATATTTTTCCTAGATAAACATGTGATAAAAAAATTCGGAGAATAATTGTATTAGGTAGATTCTACTTTGAAATTTTCACCAATTTAAAGTCGCTTCATAACAAATATTATGTATGATATTATTATCATCGTGATGTGTCTTGACATTTCCTTTATTCATGTTTTTCAGCCTCTGTTGTGGAAACTGTGATGGAAACTGTGGCAGAACCGACAACATCGACACCAAATGATGATGTTTTTACCCAGATTAATGAGTCAGTGGAGGCTCCGAATGTAGAGGTGAACTATTCGATGTCAGCTAATCAGGCCGATGCAGATAATCAAGCTGAGGCCGAAGAAGAACTTGTCTGTGTTCAAAAGCAAGGGAGAGATATTAAACGTCGCATAACAAACTTAACAGAAGAGCAGAAAGAAGAGATAATCGAGTTCTTGATTCAGAATGAATGCCTTTATAACAAAAAGAAGGATCTTTGGCATCAGTCAAATAAGAAAAACGAGCTCTTGCAACAGACGGCCCGCTCTATGAGAGTTGAGTGTAAAGACATGTTTACGTGGTACGAGACACAAAGAAGACGCTTGCTTTAAAGTCAGGTTCTGGGTCATTGGAAGACACTTGGAAAGACTCGGATGTTGAATTTTGACATCGCTGCCAATTCCTTCGTCCCTATGTAAATATTCTATTACAAGAGCCGATTATAAGCCTTCGCCAAAGATTGGCGTTAGCAAAAGCATCTTCGCTTAATCCAGATGGTGAAAAGCGCGGTACAGCTGGGATAGAAGAGCAAACGCAGTCATTTATCTCTTCCGGTGGTGATAGATGCAGTGCCCGAGATAGAAATTCTCAATCATGTAGACGAGGAAACCAGAATCAGGCTTCTAATCAAATTATGGATGTACTATTAGCAATCAACGAAAGACATAAAAAACTGGTTAATTTATGGGGAAATATTTTGAAAAGCCAACACGATATGGCTGGAAAACACAAACATCGTCATCATTTCAATCAGTGGTGAGGTACCATTTTACAGGAACCTGTAGATCTATATGAACAGTGCGACTCAGAAATGTATAACCTGGTAAGCCATAACAGGAAATTGGCAAAGAAACGTCCGTGTGAATGGGATCCAGCTCAGCCTTCCCCATCGCAGCAACGTACACAAACAGCACAAAGACCAGGCAATCAGACAGGTTGGCAACCAAACCGATCAACTTTGTCCCAAGCTCCACCACCAAGCGATATTTTTCACACGTCCTATAAGGTCCATTTTATCGTGATGGTTCACATATCCACCACCAAGCAGTAGTCTGTGGACTAGCCAGGGATGCGAGTACATGGCTCAGTACAACCAAAGTCAGCTACGAATATCGTCCTGATACCCACAACAATCTACGCAAAACCAACAAGATGATCATACAATTATTCGTCGCACATCTTGAAAGGATTCGCGATCCCTGCAAGCTTCGTGTGTCCCTCATCCTCTGTGTCTATCGGGCTTCGATCTAATACGGGATATCTAAGTCTGATAAGATTGTGCAGACATATACAAGCACGGACAATTTTCTTTACTTCTTCAGGTCTTTCAAATGCGTTTTCAACGATTCTCCGTCCTCGGGACAAGTGATAGCTAAATACCTTCTGTCGATGTGAAATAAGACCGCTGGTATGGCTGCATCAATGTCGTCCTCATCGGAAATGCGTTATCTCCCAATATGAAATATGGTATCGTATCGGTATACCATCATTTGGCATTGGAGATGGTTCCGGAAAGTCAATACTGTTCTCTACAATACAGGATTTTAGTTAAGAGTCTATGAATATTTGGGCGTCTGACAGATGTCGGAGTCCTCCTACATCGCACCACAAAAAGCTGTAGTTCCCATCAACTAATACCATAAGTACGATACTAAAAAATCCTTTGTAATAGTGATAGAGAGTCCCTGAGTTTGCTGGTTTTCTAATTGCTATGTGGTTCCCGTCTAACGCACCAAGAGTAATCGTGAGATTTCACCTTCTTTCAAAAACATTGACTATTTCTAGCCATCCTGCAGATGAGATAGGACAAAGCAACACCTCTTCATTGTACTCGTCACATATACTGTCGCACACCTCTGAGATGAAGTGGCAAATAGTCTCAGATGCTACACGAAAGTCATATGATAAGGATGTCACCGATCGCCGTACCTCAGCGTGACAGCCAATAGTCCGTGGGCTGGCTACACCCTAGGTCCCCCCCCTACCGGGATTTTATGACACCTATATCATCGTAAAGCTTTATGAATTCCCTTTCAAATGCAACTTGTTGTTTGATATATAACTGCTGGATAAGCATATGCGGAACGATTGATTATCTCCCCTTGAATTACAAAAAATACTTGTTTATAACTCACCATATACACATTCATGGGATCCAAAATAACCCAAATTTAAGCGCAAATGACCAAAATGCTTATAGATTTTATCAATTCACATCGCTAAATAGTAAAAGATAATTTCACACCAAAATTAGCACGAATTGTGCCCCTTGAATATGTAAAACAAGAGAAAAATAGTATAGATATTGCCTTTGTTTATATTTACTTTGCATTTGAAAATCATTTCCACAGCGAATAATTGCTAAAATTTGTATTAAAGTGTTAATTAGATGCCTTGTAATAAAAATCAAAGTGTTGACTATCGACATTCTAGGATATACTCGAAATTTCAAATTATTTCCAAGATGGCCGCCGCAAAATGACCACTTGACTAAATATCGAAATATCACTGCCCTATATTTTTTTATCATATTCTGTATTTAAATGAGACCATTTCTTAGGAAAATTGAGTATATTAAATCTAAAAGAATGCTGCCATGCTTATAATAGGCTTTTTTGTCATTTTTTTAAATTTCAAAATGGCCGCCAAAATCTCAAATATGCAAAAATGATGTAAATGTTTTTCATTTCTGCAAATCTTCTGCACTTAATATTGTATTTTCAAATGTATTTCAATTTCTTATTAAAACTACATGATTCAACAAATAAATAAATGACATAACCTTGAAAATATATATTTCCAGAACGGTCCTAATTACCGTATAAATAGTAATAAATCCCCATTCCCATAAATTAAGTACTGTGGAAAACCCAAATTGATTATTTTCTAGGAGAGATAAGTATTTTCCCTATTTGACAGAAACCATGTACCCGATTCTTTGATAATGAGTCCACATTGGAGTACGTCATTGGCATCTTTTTGCATGAAGGTTTTAAGTCTTACATGGACAAGGGACGCTTTGGATAATAGGTGTTATAGAGGGTATAAAGACATTAAGGCTTATTTTGATCATAAAAACGTTTAAGCTCTTTTTTGTGGGTGGATATGTTGAATACAAAACACCAATATCAACAATTTTGCCATGCTAAAAATGGCTTCATCACTGTTAATTTACATGACATATAATACAATACAATAATATGTATTTTGTGTAATCTGCCTGAATACTCAAATACGGGCATGGGTCAATGAATAACTGACATAACCTTTATATGTTTAGATCGACATCTTTTCTCTTGAAATACTTTCCATCCAGGCCTATGCGCTTTGGCCAAAAGGATATGACCATAGCAGTTGAATAAGGAGTTAAACTCAAATTAATCAACGTTAAAGGTGGTCAAGTGACATCAGTCCTGAAGTAAAGAAGTCCGAGAACTTTCCAAAGAACCACACCTAAACTACATTAATATCTTTTTTCATGAGACTTAAAATTGCAACCATTCATATCCCTTTTAGGAAAGAAGACTATAGCAGCAAGGTCATGTGGATAGGAAGGGTGTGATCTAAATTGATACCCATTTTTCTCGACAGCATCCATTGTACTTTGGCAATTGTGTACTACTGTAATTTCCTGTTGCAAGCAGCGGTCACATTTTGAGCGTTTGTCGCAACGTTTCTCACGCATTGTCTGCTTCAGATTGTCTAGCAACTTGGCATAGTATACTTCGTTAATTGTACCTTTCTTCGGTAATATGTCCAACAAAATATTTTATTGCAACCCCCAATTGTCCCAAAACATTGAATACCGAACCTTGTCTGTAATATATTGAATAATTTTCTTGAGCTTTGGGATTCCATACCAGCGTACCTAGGGATCTGGACATTTTCTCGTTCATAAGAATGCAACAAGTACTGGTAATCTCTTTGCCATTTGCCTATCGTTGAGGAATTTTAGACCCAACAGTCTGCAAGTTTGTGCATCCTTTTGCGATCAAGCAATATCTTGAAAAAGATAATGGATGGACAATTTCTTACTTTAATTCGCTCATCAAGTAAACCAGATATGTGAATTTATGACACATACCATCGACAGTGGTTGCAACTTTGCCTTCAGACCGAGCATCATCTTCTTAAGTTTCTCTGTCGCGTTACAACCCCCGCTCCTCCCCCACACCACCACCACCACCACCACGATATTTTACTTGTGAATAAGATGGTACAGAAGACCAGTAAACTCATCATGCATGTTTTCTCTTCATTCCCTTTTCAATACAAGTGTCGAACCATAGCAGGCTCTCCCTTTTTTGTGAAAAGGCTTTCTAATAACCGTATATTTAGACACTTTTGTGCACATATAGTGACATATATAAATCACGGATTCCTTGGTTGATTGGAAATTGCTTATATGTATTATTCATAGCTAGCCCTTGTGTTTTATGGCTTTTACCTCATCCTGAGGTTAGCTTGTTGTCTTCGACAAAAATTAGAATTCCAAAAACTAATTTGTGGTGAAGATGTTTGAAATGAATTAAGAAATGCACGAGCATATCTAAAAACTGAACACAAAACAAAGGATTTCAAATCTTCGGCCAGCGACATATTACAACACGACAAGTTGGAATATGATGTGTTTCCCTCTCATCTAATCAACAGAAATTGCAAATTGCATTTGTTATTTAAACGAAATCTTTCAAAACAACTTTTTGTTACACGAATACGGGGATTCCTCACAAATCAAGTGTCTTCGAAGTACTGGTATCCAATAAGGTACATAATGTACAATTTATAACATCTATTTATATCATTTATATCATCACATATAAGTATGCTGAATTATAAAGGTGTAAAACGATGTTACTTGAATGCAATTTTGATAAAGAAATGAATAATTCAGTTGCTATTATAGGCAATTTTAAATCATCAATTAGTGCACATGACAGACAGTGCAAATATGAAATTGTCCAGTTTCAACTATCGCTTATTAGAATATATTTGGTAAACTGTGTTCCTGTAACATAGCATTCCAATTAATAGAAGTGGTTGGGAAGATTTCTCTTCTGCACATCATGTCTCCAATAGTATTGTCAAGTTTAGACTTGGAGCAAATCGTCTGTGTAAATGCAAAACCTCGTATGTCGATTCTGGCGATTTTCAAAGTACACACTTGTATGCCCACTTTAGACAATTCACACGGTTTTTTGGGATAATTCTACTGATCATTAAAGACACATTGTTTGTGAACAATATGTACGAATTTCAAGTAAAACCCTTCAGTTTCAGAAAAGTTATTAAACTATTTTCTTCCCCTCTAAAATTTTCCCCAAAACGATATACGAGGTTTTGTATTTACACCGACGAAATATAAAAAACATGCATTACAAGGCAAAAATGGTATAAATCAAAGGTGACCAAACATGTACTTCAATGGGAATTCATTATTAAAAACGCTTTACATTTTTTTTAGTACTTAACTTTAACAAAATAAAGTTTCTTGTATAAAAGAAAATTGTATTTCACATAGAAAAAAATCAAAGAAAGAAGGTTAAAGTTTTCAGTATGTCATTTGCGCTAAATGGAATTTTATTGCCATTTATACGGTAATTTTTCAGAGCATACATTGTTAAGATTCTCCCTTTTAATTGGTAAATTGTGAAATTTTAGTTTTCAAACACAACAAGTACACAATTTAGGGAAAAAGGTGCAAAAATGAAAGTCATTAACATAATTAGAGAATATTTGAGATTTTATTTGCTATTTAGAGAAAAGTATGCAAATAATTGTGGATGCGAATAAGCCGGTATTCGCTTGTTCTGTGTAGCTGATGAATGGTTTATGAACTTATTATTGATCTATTAGTGTTTTTATCCATTTGAAACATTAAGCATTTTAAAAACGAAATGCCTCAGCATATTTATTCCCTAGAAAAGCATTGTTTTAGCTAATTAAACACATATTTCTACTTTCTCATTAATATTCATGAATATGCAAATTAGCTAAAAAATAATGATTTCAATAAAAATGTCTATTTGAAAATTTAAAACTAGTCTTAAGTTTTATTACCAAAATAAGTATTTATCTTAAATAAGTATTTTAAAATAATTTATTGCAATTAATTGATCCAAGTACTGAAACGTAGGAAAATGAGCAGTTGCCATGGTAACAGGCCTGCCATTTGCTTATCCAGCACTTTTAAATCAAACAAGAACCTGAATTCATTAACATGTTTCCTACGCTTCAAGAAAATATAGGTCTTAAAAATCCCACATGGTGGGGAGGGTTTCTATTCACTAGTAAACTAGTAAAGTCGTCTTTTTGCAAATTTATCACATATTTTCCACAATCTCATTAATATTCATGAATATGCAAATTAGCAAATTTTCTGAAAAATATCTTGGTTGTGAGAGTAATGTGATGACAACATTTTAAAACTAGCCTCAATGTTTTCTGAGCAAAATAAGTAATTTTATTGTAGTTAATTGATCCAAGCGCTGGAAAGAATGAAACTGAGTGGTTACCATGGTAACAAGCCCACTACTTGCTTATCCAGCATTTCTAAATCAAATAACAACGTGACTGTATTAATATACATCGTAAGCTTCAAGAAAATATAGATCTTCAAAAATCCTTCCTGATAGGGAGGTTTAAATTCACTAGTAAAGTCTTGTTTTTAGCAAATTAAACACATTTTTCTACTTTCTCATTAATATTCATGAATATGCAAATTAGCAAATTTTCTAAAAAATATCTATATTGTGGGGGAAATATCTTGGTAATAATTTAAAACTATTTTGAAGGATTTATGACAAAAATAAGTAATTTTATTGCAATTAATTGATCCAAGCGCTGGAATGTAGAAAAATGGACGGTTGCCATGGTAACGAGCCCGCCATTTGCTTATCCAGCACTTTTAAATTGGACAACAACCTGAATCCATTACTATACATAATAAGCTTCAAGAAAATATAGGTCTTCAAAAATCCCGCTAGGGGGGGAGGGTTTCGGTTATGGGCCCATGGACTACAATTTCAGTCCAGCCGGAATAGATTGTCGGAACGGTGTAGCCAGTCTCTGGATGCGATGTGAAGGATCTCATCATACATGTCAGGCGATATTCTAAAGTACCTTTTGAAAGATGTAACGTCTTCTATCCGAAGTTCGTGCATCATGGTCTCATATTGCCAGTACAGAAGCCGTCTTTCGATTGTATGCCGTGGTACCCACCATCTATGACGTCGTCGACATCTTCTATTAACGTATGCCAGTCTCAACTTAAGACGGCATTCAGCTTCTATTTGTAAAAGTAAAGCAGTATGTATACATCCTACGTCCATGACAAAACTTTGTCGATTGATATCAAATTAAGACATGTGAAGCATAAGCGTATTATCTCACAACCAACTCGCGCCATATGTTATTTTGATTCCCGAAATATTTCCGGGTGCAATCCCGAATTTGTCTGAAGTGTCTGGAAAAGGTCAGCATAGATTCGGCATCGTTACGGGATGCTTACGTTGACAATGCTAAGTATACATGCGTTAAGTTCACGGACAGTGCGCTGATAAATTCATAACGGTTCAAAATCGATACTTTCGCCGCAGAAGATATGCCGAAATACAAGTATATGTTTGATTCCGCATGCCTTCCGCGTCCTAGTGGACGCCAGGTATAAGCAAAACAAGGACACAAATGGCTAATTGATCATATATAAATAAAATAAATAAATAAAATTTAATTAATTTCATTTTAAGTAAATTACAATAACGAAAGGTTTTTTAAACCCCACTACTCTTGATGCTGTGCTGTTAGACACCCCACCTTCTTCTGTCAATAGTTATTATATGTGACCCATCGCGCTAAAAGGGACCTTATCCGAACTCCAAAATTCCAAATTTGACAAACTTGTCAGGCTCAGTGTAAGTCAAGCAGATCACGTATGCGAAAAAAAAAAAACAGTTAGATAGGGAAACCATTACAGGTTCAGACAAATACATGAATTTAAAAGTATGGGCCCTAGTCTGGCTGCGCGGACTGCGCAGACTGTCTAGGGTCGATATTTTTCACACGTCCTATAAGGTCCATTTTATCGTGATGGTTCACATATGCATTCTTCATCATCATACAGACTTTTTGGACTTCTGATCAATCATGTTGACTGATGGATATTCTTACGAGTCTTTATATTTATATGTGCATCTTTAATTTTGTTCCACAATCTCCGAAAAAGGACAGCATCTTGGTCTAATCTTAGCGACACGGTGTCTGGTTTGTTTTCATGGTGCTTCTAAAAACTTATTCGGGTTCAGCTTCTTCTGAAGAAAATTTAGGTTAATTTCGGCAAATCCTATTTCGCTTACCTTAATGCAACATAACACGCTGAGCCACGAATTGAGTGAAACTTGGAAACGACATAAGATTACATGAACAAGAAAAAACTGTTTTCAACAATCTCGTGATTACTTTTCAAGTAAAGTATCCAAATTTGATACCGACAACATCGAAAGTACAGTTTTAAGAAGATGTATTACGTTGTATTGATGGAAGTTTCCGGGACGTCTGACCAGCTATTATGATTCTTGTATAGACGAAACAGAAGGAAAGTGCGAGGCCCTGAATAGACGGTCTGTGTTGTTTATTTGATTAGTGTTTTGTACCTTGGGGGTTCTTCTTTCTGGGATTAACGGCGTAATTAGTACCGGTCGAGAACTATCCCTTCACACAGTCTTTATTTAGTATAAACGTAGTAGTCTGCATTATGCGCTTTTCTTGTGAATAGGGTGCTAGTAGTTGCGTCCTTCTTTTGAATTCTACTAGACATATTACGATCGGATGCTGTAGTATGCAGTTTTATTTACATAAATCATTTTGAATTATGCCCTTGCTCTGGTCGTGCATAGAAACATTGTATACTTTATTTTACGTACTGTGAATATGATTATATTGGTCTAAATATCAAGAAATTAGTTCATTAATTTACTAAATTTCGTGGTAATTCCTGATTCATTTTGGTAGTAAATACATATACGTCTCATTTCATGTATTTTGTAAATACAATAGGATAAATTACATTTATTTGATTAGTTTATAGTATGTAAGCAAGCCGACCTCGTTCTATGTTTTATTAATGCCATATAGTGACATAAAGAGCCCTGGTCAAATACTGGCTAATACAACTGATTAGACTAGACATACTGCTCGGAGTGACTATGGTCTACACACTGGACCATTTCACAATGCTCTGTTCATTTACATATTTATCAACCTAATGGCGAAATTAAATACCACCAACTGTGCCATAAAATAAAGTCCTGTTTGGAAAGATTCTCAGACCAACGTCATAATTGAAAAATCGAAGTTAAATTATCAAACCAACAGATCACATTGGTGTATTGGTTATTGTTTCTCGATGTGTCCCTCATTCGAGATATACTCTGTCGTTTGACAAAGTCTTTCCAAACAAAACTGGTCATGTATTCTTCATGCCATTAGCGTAATAACACAATACAATAGCAGAAGAAAAATATGTTAGAAAACACGTTAAAACAAGAAGTGGGACCTTTGACGTACACATACAGATATATCTATTTCAAATCAATGACAGCAATGGAAGCATCCGTGTAATGCAGTCATATATTTGATTGCAGATTCATGAAATAGTACCCTAATCGTTATCAATAGGTATTCTTCCGCTATAAAAATTATGATGGAATTTCAAACATTAAACAACAACAATGTTTACAAACTTAATTCAATAATACATTCAACTAATCCCGGTAAAGTTCGACATAGATCTAGTTGCTATGAATATCGAGATTACATGTCTGAACATGGTCGAGAAAAGGTATGAGTCTCGTGCATAGGGCAATTCATCAAGACTAAGACGTCGTATAATTGAAGGGAAAACTAAAAGATTTCGGGAAAACAAAACAGGACCCTAATTACAGACATTTAGAGATTGCCCCATAGAAATTGTAGCTGCTTTACATTCGTTATTTAACCAGTTATCAGATGTTTTTTTAAGACAAGCCATACTTAATACAGACGACAATTTCAAGTAAATGAATGTGTTTGTGTTGTTGTTTTTCCCCTCTTTTTCCGTACATCTTCGGTCTTTATTTTTTGAAAATATCGTCAAACATATTATGTTTTCGAAAGTAAATTTGGAGGTATCGCTTTTCATTTTCCATTGTCATGCATGACGCCAAACTTTGTACGTAGTGCTTGGTGTCTAATGGTGGATGGAGTACCTTAATTTCAAAATTGCTGTAGTGGTATTGTTTTAGCAAACAATATATAAAAATCAGACAAATTGACACACATTAGTTCCATAAAGAGAATGGCCATTTTACACAACATCCCGCAATTATATCCAGTAAGACTAATAAGATCTTACGACATCTCCTAGTCGTGAAAATTAAAATATGGCTTTTGGTTTAGGCATTAGATTGTGAGAATGTCTAGAACGGTCCCTCTAGCGATGTGAAGCACGCACAATAACTCAAGCACGAAAATTACTTATCCTGCAATGTAATAGAATGCATGAGCGTAGAAGGTCTGGTCAATACATTTTTGTAATCAGCAACTTCTTTCCATTTTTAAAAAAGGTACCTTTTGTCAAAAAAA
The DNA here is from genome assembly GCA_963680895.1 of Fragum sueziense. NCBI lineage: Eukaryota > Metazoa > Mollusca > Bivalvia > Cardiida > Cardiidae > Fragum > Fragum sueziense. Next base: position 52,801,714 of record OY804598.1, on the reverse strand, counting down.
AGGGGGGGGCATATTATAGCAGAGAAAACATAATCAACAATTTCTGTTTCCTCAATGTTTTTAATGATAATATATCTTGACAATATCCGTCTTACAATGTATTTTTAAAAGGAATTGAGATCACAAATGCATTCAAGAAACATGTAATTTTGATTTGGATTCTTTGTTTTATATTTCTATTAGTCTCTAGTGGAATGTAACTCGGAATTACATGCGTACGGATTGTAAGACAATTTCTTTTCTGTGTTGAACAATGTTAAAACATTGTACTTTGGTTAGTTTTTTGCTGTTGTTTTGTGGTTTGATGTCGTTTTGTTGGTTGGAAACTTTTAAGGAAAAATGCTTACATGTGGTAAGACAGGTATGTACTAGTTCGAAACCATAGTTTGCTTTAATGTAGGAAAATTTGGAAACATATATTATATTTTTTTAAAAAAATCTGGTACATGTAACCAGTTTTACTCTCTTCATAGAGTGCATCGTTGAATTTCATATTGATCGAAAATGTCTGCAAAACATTATGATGTTGTACCGCCCTAACAGTTTTTTCGTTAGGGGAAGGATTAATTAACCGATTAGCCTTGTCAAATGTCTTTGACTGACTCCAAAAATTCTGGAGGTCTTTGTTTCGTTGTACTCTAAATGCTGACATCAAATACAAATAAGGGATATTATTTCACACCCAAAAGTAGTAAACCAATCAAATCACCCCATTCGTACCACGTGAGTATACAATACCTAGAGCCGTATTGCACGCACGAGATAATTGCGTGGACGCACGGGATTCTCGATATTCCAAAGCGGCTAGATCGATATTGTACGATGCACCGGTTGAACCGTCCAAATATGCATTGCACTCATTTGAACCCTACAAATATCGATTGAACCGTACAAATATGGATTTTTTCCCAAATCGAGGCTGCAGTACAAAATACCGGTATCCATATTCGCATCGAAGAGTAATCTCCCTTTAGTAGAGTTCTCGTTTGCAAAAGCAAAATTGTGCATTAGAGTTGAATGTTTGTTTCAACATGATATTTTGAATTCACTGTCCTAGAAAAGACATAGCTTTGATTCTGTGATTGAAAAAACACATTGGCAATACATTAAGACAAAAGGAGAAAATGATTTTAAACATCACGAAAGAGATTATTTTCATTTCAAAACATTTCTGAATTGTAGCGCATTTAATTTGCAGCAATGATAAAAATCACACTTAACCCTTTCCCAAACAAGACCTGGATTTGATGTCCATTAAAAGGCTTGACAAATAAGTTCTAAGAGAAAAGGAGATTTGCCGTTTATCAGAAATTTCTCCTTTTCTGTCAATGTTTACATTGTTGATTTACGCATGACATGATAGATAGTTTATATGACAAATTTCATGTACATTTTACACTATCATAATTTATGACGGTCTATTCAATCTTTTGAGACAAACATAAATCGATAAATATAGATTTAATGTCAGATGCCATGTATATTTCACAGCGTTAGAAATGTACATGAGGCCTACATTTTTTTCATGACACAGGCCTATGTTGTTTTCTTCCTTTTTTCACGTTGGAATTCTATTTAAAAGTAATTAGATCTAGATCTTAATTTTATACAAAATTAATCTTTGTCATGTTTTGTGTGAAAAAAATGATGTGAAATAAAGAGGTCATTTAACATGTCTTTGTACAATACCGAATTCTATTGGATTCATTCTTTGCAGAACAAGTCTATATTTAGACTCGCCTATCGGCTCGTCCAAATATAGCCTCGTTCTGCAAAGTATTCATCCAATAGAATTCAGTATTGTACAAAGACATGTTAAATAACCTCATATTATTTTTGAGGAACTTGTCATAAAAATCCGTTTTTAATATCGGTATTTTTGTGTGACTCACTCTAAATGTTGTTTCTATGACACAATACTCTTATTCGAAACGGATTTCCTATTCGCGTTGGTTATCTTTGCTATGTCACGCTTGCACTACCAGTATTTTCGAAATGGGCTAACTAAGTACAGTTCACTCTTGATCTGAAAAAGCTATTGGTGTACATAAATTAAATAACTTTCGTATATATTGATTTCTATTTCTGTTTTCGAAGTGGAAATTTTGACATCACGTTAGTCGCGTGCATTTTTTTTCTTTTTTGGTGTACCAGGAATATTGGCTTGTTATAATCATGTACTCGTTCTACACCGAAGTTTTTTTCACGTGGTGGAAACTACTATTTTCGGAAAGACGGGCGGATATTCTGAACGCCAGATAGACGTATGATTAGTAAAACGTCAACGTCTTTTTCAAATAGAAGATTGTGAAATTGCTTTATAAACAAAATTGTATGCTATGCTGTTTTCACTGTTCTTTCATTGTTATAATTATATCGTCTTGATAAGAGAAACAGAAAGGACGTTGTAAAAGTTATTTTCCAAAAGAAAGTGAACGCCACAAGTAAATAGCAGCAAATTGTCCCCGAAAAGAGTCAATATTTGACAATTATTCTCTACGTTCAAAAAAGTAAATACATTATATCTTAGGCGATTAAACATAATATTGTCAATTGCTATCCAATTTCGCAAGCAATTACTTCTCTTGAACAAACTATCAGGAATTCAGGGGCATGAATGTAATTCTGAATTGTTACGGCAAGTGTATGTTACGTTTACAGTTTGCGTTTTTAGCTTAACCCTTTCCCAAAAAAGACCTGGTTTTGACGTCCCTAATAGAAAAGGCTTGGGAAAATATTGAAACAAAAGAAGAAACTGCTGATAACCAGCAGTTTCTCCTTTTGTCTCGATATTTTCTGTGACATATTTTACACAAATCCTATTTTAAATAACACCTATTTTGTCATTTGTGGCAGTTTTTGAAATGAATCACCCTAAAATTCTGTCGTTTTGGAAAGGGTTAATATGTACTCTGTTACATCATTCAAATTTGTTTGAACGTTTGATTACCCTTCGAAGAAGCCTATTGTGGACCTTCAGATTAACACGCGCATTTATACATGTGAGCGTAATCTATTTTTATGCTCCCCGAAGGGAGAGCATATAGTCGCCGCTTCGTCTGTCCGTCCGTCCGTCCTGTCCGTCATTCCGTCCGTCCGTCCGTCCGAAGCAATATCTCCATAACCCTTGGGCCAAATCAAATAAAACTTACCATGTGAACTCCCTGTGACAAAATGCCGATGTACTTTCCCCGTTTTTGGATTTGAGGCCTTGTCATGGGAAAAGGGGACTTATGGTGAAATATAGTTCTTCTCTAATTTCTCCTAGTCTAATGGTCAGAATTTGATGAAATTTCATATTTGAGTAGCAAATCAGATGCCCTTGACAATAAAGTGCTCTCCATGGCATACATTTATTGTGACAATGCCTTATTCGGGGAGCATTGTCCGTCTCTGACGGCCCTTGTTATTTTTATTGTTGGCTTGTTATATTAGAGACTCAATGGGTTTCAACAAAATTTTGGTTTCCAGAATTGTAATGGCTATAATCTAAACAAAATTAGCTACTAAACAAATATGCATGATCGTGTTTAATCAATGTCATTTGTCAATTATATGCCTTGAAGGTCATCAAATGATGTGTTATAAAATGAATAGTAAATAGTAAGTTATTTTTCTGCTTTGGAAATAATGTGTTATTCCCTGAAACATAATGTAGTACTAACTAGTAAATTTAGATTTTAATGGATCATTTGCCATCAAATAGCAAATAACTCAATTTTCACAAAATGTGGATGATAAACATACTATTTCACTGTATGTTGTGAATAATTCACAGCTTTCTACCATTTAATTATTTTGAATATTTGTGTAATTTTGAATATATTGACCTCGGTGCAAACATTAAAGCAAATTAGATTCACTTTGATCCACAAAATGAAAAAGGTAAGGTGGTTTATTAGTTTTTTTTCTATTAATGTCTACAACATATACAACTTTAATAAAGATCTATATGTATATGATAGATGTGCTTGTTCTTAAAACAGTTCCGGAACCTTAACCCTTTCCCAAACAAGACCTGGTTTTGACGTCCCTAATAGAAAAGGCTTGGGAAAACATTGAAACAAAAGAAGAAACTGCTGATAACCAGCAGTTTCTCCTTTTGTCTCAATATTTTCCGTGCCATATTTTACACAAATCCTATCTTTGATAATATCCATTTTGTCTTTTGTGGCAGTTTTTGAAGTGGATCACCCTAAAAAATTTTCGTTTGGGAAAGGGTTAAGATAAAGCAGTCATTCCGTGGCGGATTGACCCAGTGCGAAGATACCATTTTAAGAGTTATCAAAACCTTTCTCTCCGTCCATAAACATGCCTATTAAGATGCTATCTTGTTTAAGGAATTGAACTCTGGATGGAAAACGTCATTATCAATCAGATGAAATAGGGAATCACATTGTTTTAGAGAAATTCGGAAACCGTTACTTTATCGCTGATACAAAAATTATGAACGGTTTTCGAATAAATATGGGTATGTCACGGTGAAATGGACCTTTGAGCATCTGAAGGCTGCTTTTGACCAACGCATGGTGATGCGGATATAATGAAAACGTTTGGAACTGTTCAGGTCTTTGACCCTCTCCCAAACAAGACCTCGTTTTAACGTACCTATTAGAAAGGGTTTGGGAAAACATTGAGACAAAAGAAGAAACTGCTGAAAACCAGCAGTTTCTCCTTTTGTCTCAATATTTTCTGTGCTATGTTGTACACAATTATTTCCTCTATTACAATGCATTTTGTTGTTTGTAGCAACTTTCAAATTTGACAACCCTAAAAAATTGTCGTTTGGGAAAGGGTTTAAATGGCATTAAACTTGCAGTGTATATGGATACATGCAACCCTTCGCCGTGCCAACATTTCGTGTCTACCTATGGATATTTTGACACTCACAAACGATAGATATGCAAAGTATTGGTAGTATAATTAATCGTTCAAAAATATACAAGGATCCTAGTAAAATAAATGCATTAAAGGTGCAGGATCATAATTTTTCGTGGTATAAACTTTTGGTATTGAGTTTTATCTCCCTGAAATGGAATTTATTACGCTGCGGAACTTACACCGTTTTACTAACTAAAGTTTTTTTTTTATTTCATCCAAGATATATGGATCGACCTTTTCCAATATCGTTTCTATACAATGCAACATACATTATAGACTTGATATTTTAAGAAAACGCGTTTTTCTAGTCGAATGTTTCGCCTACCCACGTTTTGCTATAATTCAATTTACGTTGATTTCATTAAAATCCGGTTTACGAAATAAACTTTTGGTGGAAAATGGCATTATCATGAAAACAGATCGGGAAATACAAATGGAAATACACATACGGCTAAAACTTATTTTGCTGCGGGACATAAGTCGTTTCTTACTCTATAACAAAATTTTATGATCTTTCATTCCATCCACTGTAAGATTTTATACATAGGCGTTTTCCAATTTCACTTCCATATAAAGCAAAGACATAAAAGATTTGATAATTTCAGAAAATAAACGCGTTTTCTCAGAGACTCCGCTTATATAAAATGATTTTCCAACCTAATTGTTCACTTACCAACGTTTTGTTATAATCTCGCTTGGGTCTCATTCTCATTTAATGTATGCTTGTCAATTTCGTGTATGCAAATTTTACGAGTCCCCCGTTGTATTTTGCATGGTTAACAAGATTGAAGCGGCAAATGTAGAAGGAACATACTAAACGTGAATAAGATTAACCCTTTCCCAAACAAGACCTGGTTTTGACGTCCCAAATAAAAAAAGGTTTCTATTTAAAGTCTATTTTCACTTGCGTGTTCAACCGACTTTACACTTTAACCCACGATCACTGAGTCTCAAGTCGTCTGTTAACAGTCGGCGCCTTCGGCAGCCACAGCTCTTTGACTTTCAACTCTCCCGTGTACCCATTTATACACCTGGGTGAAGAGGAGCAATGTGGGGTAAGTTTTTTGCTCAGAAAAATTCCCGTGGCGCTGGCGGGATTTGAACCCAGGATCCCTCGATCCCAAATCCCGTGTCCTACATGTACCATTAGACCACAGCGCCCCAAATAGAAAAGGTTTGGGAAAACATTGAAACAAAAGGAGAAACTGATGATAACCAGCAGTTTCTCCCTTTGTCTCAATATTTTCTGTGCCATATTTTACACAAATCCTATCTTTAATAACATCCATTTTGTCATTTGCGGTACGTAAAGGTTTGTTTAAAATGAGGAACAAACATAAGGAAAAAAGAAAATCTATTTTACGATCGTAGCATAAGTAACTAATCATAATTCGGATAAGGTTAATTGTTTGGGTTTTTTTTTTCGGATTGTTTGGGTATTTTATCATTAAATGATGAAAGAGTCAATCAGATTATTCACGCTGCAATATGTGAATATATGATGATTTCATTGAATTCCCAGCATTCTTATTGGTTGAGAAAAAAATCATAGCTCCACGAGAGTGAAAATTGCCGGAACTACTTTCCCTGTCAATATTGTATTACGCCGCATTATTAACCTGTCATTTTTGTTAAAAATTGATTAAGAAAAATTGTGTTTTGTTGTTTTTAAATCTCAGAATATTAAATTATAAGAAATGGGTCTATTTTTTCATGCAGCCATGAAAAAGAAAATCTAATCACACCTTTGTATGAACCGATTCGCCGATTCATATAGTGTGGTTAGATTTTCCTTTTCTTACCTGCATGAAAAAAACTTGCATTCATTCCTTAAGTACCGAAACTGTAAACCGAATATTGCAAACCCATTAGACACCCAACATCCATTTACCATAATTCATGATACGATTTCTTCTTGATTATAAACATCTTAAAGTGACATTTCACAGATCTTTTTTCATAAATTTTACTTTTATTTTCATCTGAAAGAGCATATTTTTTTTGAGAATACTGAAATTTTAAGCCCAACGATTGTGTCGTTTACTGGAAATATATAATTATGTATGTGAATTTTGTGATAAAGTTACTTAACATGGTCGAGGAAAGGATGTGTCTGTCGCATGCCCAAAGCAATTCATCAAGACGAAGACGTCGTTCAATTCAATGGAAAACTAAAAGATTTGGGAAAAACAAAAAAGTACCTTAATTAAAGGCATTTACAGATTCTCCATAGAAAATGTAACTACTTGACTGCCTTTACATCCGATTTTCAAACGAGATTTTTTGGATTGATTCTGTTATATCAGAATTAGCGTTATTATCAGTTTGGTGTTAGTGATTCTTTATGAAGAAATCTTAAAGTCCATTCCTTAAGGACAAAATATTTCGTAGTACAAGAAATAAGCAGGCGATTGTCCTGATTGATTTAATATCTTCTGAAAGAACCCAAAAATATAAATTTGAGCAAGGATCTGAAAAAGAGTCATTTAAGGCTTTTTAGCCCAACCTGGTTCCAGATCAGCCTGCGTATATCAATGTTATAAAGGATTATGTATTATTTTCTCAATACATTCAAACATAAAAATATCAGACAAATTGACACTTATTAGTTCAAGGTTTTGAATGGTCGCCCCACACAACATCCCACAATTATATCCAATCTGACTAATAAGATCTTATGATAGGTTCTAGTCGTAAAAATTTAAAAAATGGCCTTTGCTTTTGACATGAGATTTTGACAATGTCTAGAACGGTTCCCATGGCGACGTGGCGCACGCACACTATTTCACGCACGAACATTACTTACTTTACAACGTATTCACGGTCACATGTATGTTGCGTAAAAGTGCTGGTCAACAACTTTCTTTGTAAGCATAACCATTTTCCAATTTAGAACAACCCTGATAAAGCCTTTACAAGTGACGTAGAACATTACCAGCAAAAAAGGTCCTATAGCCAACAAAATGATAGCTGTCAGAAGTAGAAAATGCTTATTCTAAACCAGAGAAAATATTGAGGGATTCGGAGAAATGGCTGATTATCAACAATTTCTGCTTTTGTCTACAATATATTTCTACAATGCGGGTCAAAACAATGTATTCCTTGGAAAAAGAATTTTGATCACAAAAGCCTATATGATTCAAGTAACAAGTAAATATAAATGTTAATTTGGTTTCTTTGTTTTACATTTTACAAGTCTCTAGTGGATTGTTACCCGGATTTACATGAGTACGGATTGTATCATCTTTTTCTTTCATGTGTTGAACAGTCTTGTGACATTGTACTATAACTCTGATTTATTTTATCTATTGTTGTGTGGTTTGATGTTGTTTTAGTTTGTTAGGTATTTTTGACAAAGAAATGCTTAATTGGTGTTCACTTCAATGGCAGATCATAGATATGCGATTATTCGGGTTGGACCTGAGAACTTTTACCAAAGTAAATATTTGGGAATTACACATACATCTACATGTGTAAAATACTTTATTCAAGGATGTTCTGAGCATTTCTAATTTTGCTTCCTCCAATGAGGGAAACTTTGGAAATGTATACATTTGTATGCATATGATACATATTACATGTAACCACTTGTTCTACTCTCAACAGAATTTATCGTTCGATCCGTTGCCAATCGTAGTAAACTGTTGACCGATGGAAAGCGTATTTATGTTTATGCTGCAAACGTTTGCAAAACATATGCTGTTGGAAAAATGTTGAATTCCTTCATTTGGATAAAGATTAATTAACCAATTAGCCCTGTCATTTTTATGACTGACTCCAATAATACTGGAGATTTTTTGCTTCGTTGTATGCTAAATACAGGCATCAAAAACAAATTAGGGAAATTATTTTTGAGGAACTTGTCATAACAATCCATTCTTAACCCTTTCCCAAACAAGACCTGGTTTTGACGTCCCTAGTAGAAAAGGCTTGGGAAAACACTGAAACAAAAGAAGAAACTGCTGATAACCAGCAGTTTCTCCTTTTGTCTCAATATTTTCTGTGCCATATTTTACATAAATCCTATCTTTAATAACATTCATTTTGTCATTTGTGGCAGTTTTTGAAGTGGATCACCGTAAAATTTTGTTGTTTGGAAGAGGGTTAATATCGGTATTTTGTGTGACTCACCCAGTATTTTGTTTTTTTATGACACAATTCTCTTTGCTAGGGACATATTTTCTATTCGGGTCTGTTTTAGGTCGTATGATCACTTTCATACACAACTTCTTAATGTAGTCGACCCCTAATCAGATTAGCACAACGTCGGAATTATTCATTCGGGCGACGTCGAAAACATTCTGCGGTGGAACTTTCCACCGCCCAACGTTTACGACCGCGCCCGAATAGTTTTGGATACTTTATGGCGCCGCTCGAAAAAAATACAATGTTTTATGAATCTCAAATGGCCACATTATGGGAAGTCTACCTTATCAAGAATACTCGACTAGTATTTACTATTGACCATAGCTAAGACATCTTTTGTGGAAATTATAAATTGTGCCTACTTAAAAATTTGGTTGCAAAGCCCATTTTATTACAGCATACATCCTCATTCTACAGAGAAGTTCTTTCCATGGGTAAAAAAGAATATGAGGATACATGCAAACAATACTTAACAGACGAACAGTGTGAAAAGTGACGAAATGACCCAAGCAAAATGAAATGGAATTCATTGAAGTCGAATTTCTAAAATTGAATGCTGTGTTGCGTTGCCTTTGCTGTTTTTATGCTCCCCGAAGGGAGAGCATATAGTCGCCGCTTTGTCCGTCCGTCCGTTCGTCCGTCATTCCGTCCGTCCGTCCGTCCGAAGTGATTTCTCCATAACCCTTAGGCAAAATCAAATGAAACTTACCATGTGAACTCCCTATGACATAATGCCGATGTACTTTTCCCGGTTTTTGGATTTGCGGCCTCGTCATGGGAAAAGGGGACTTAAGGTAAAATACAGTTTTTCTCTAATTTCTCCTAATTTAATGGTCAGAATTTGATGAAATTTCATATTTGAGTAGCAAATCAGATGTCCTTGACAAAACTATTTGAAATTTGCGTAAAAAAATATGTCATGGAAAAAGGGGGCTTAAAATTTGTTAGCTTTATGTTAGCTCTGCATGGCATACATTTATTGTGACAATGCCTTATTCGGGGAGCATTGTCCGTCTCTGATGGCTGTTTTTAATTAAAAGTTGTTATCGTCTTTATAAAAGAAGCAGTATAGGCGTCGTAATAAGTCTTTCTTTTTTCGAGAAGAATATCGCCTTGGGTCAATGACAGCAAATTGTCCTAAAAAGAGTCAATATTTGACAATCATTTTCTACGTTCAAAAAAATAAATACAATGTCCCTTGGCGATTAAACACAATATTGTAATATTGTCAATTGCTATCCAATTTCGCAAGCAATTACTTCTCTTGAACAAACTATCAGAAATTCAGGGGGCTCAAATAAATTGAATTTAGAAGTGTTACGGGAAGTGTGTGTTACGTTTACAAATAGTTCGTGTATTTTGTTTACGGGCTTTGTTATAGTCCCCGATAAGTGACCCGGCAGAGCATCTATACGTAATAGGTCATTAGGTCATGTATGTGACCCATACATTATTAATAAGTTTGGACGTGTGTTTACATATGCCTTTTATCGAAATATCGAAGAAGCCCAGTGTCGCCGGTCAGATTGACAAAGTCATTTATATCTCGGAGCGTAATTTTTAATTGTGAGTTGTACGTCTAATTGTATAAGGCCTGTTTTGGCCATTCGAAAAGGGTGGTATTACCAGACAAAACCCTCTAAGACTCAATTATTAGTTGGTCAAAATTCTAAATTGATTTGATGACCACACAGGATAACTGGTGTGTCTTTATTTGCTTTCTATGAACGTGCACTGTGAAATAAATGATTAATGCCATTTGTTTACCAATTTCTCCTTCTTCTTTCGATATAAGCATTGTTTCGCCGTCAGTTGAACCTTTCGTAAACTGTGTAAAGTATGAGACAAAGCGAAATATTTTATGATATACGCCAACGCCCTATCAAATCGATTGTCACGATATCTTACAAGGGACAGCACTCGTCTTATAACCTTTTCACATGCATTTCTGCGAACGTTAGGAAAAACCGCAGTGATCTATATGGAATCTTAATACAAATTTACCGAAATAAGAGAATGAAACGTCTATCATTATTACAATCACCCTCAATCTATCAGAAACGTCAAACTACAGTGCTTCTAACGTTTTCCTCGTCATCGTGTATCAGATTGATGTTTAACGCCATTTCAAACGATAGAACAGTTATATAGTGACGGATTGACCTAGTAAGACAATTTAAACATTTTAAGAGTTATCAAAAACTCCCATATTCTTCCCCTCCGTCCATAAACATGCCTATTAAGATGCTATCTTGTTTAAGGAAATGAACTCTGGATGGAAAACGTCATTAACCATCAGATAAGGAAGGAATTCACATTGTTTTAGGAAAATTCATGAGCAGTTACTTTATCGCTGATACAAAATTATGAACGGTTTGCGAATAAATATTGGCATGTCACGAAAAAAAGGATCTTCCCGATGCTGCTTTTAACCAAACCACAGTGGAGCATTTTAAATGAAAACAGTTCGGAAAGTACAAAAGTAATATACATAACGCTCAAACTTACTTTGCGGTGGGACATAAATCGTTTAACCCTTTCCCGAACGACCAAATTTTAGGGTGATCCACTTCAAAAACTGCCACAAATGACAAAAAGGATGCTATTAACGATAGGATTTGTGTAAAATATGGCACAGAAAATATTGTGACAAAAGGAGAAACTGCTGGTTATCAGCAGTTTCTTCTTTTGTTTCAATGTTTTCCCAAACCTTTTTTATAAGGGACGTCAAAACCAGGTCTTGTTTGAGAAAGGGTTAACTGAATTATTTTATTCCATCTAAGATTCTATAGATCGGTGTTTTCCAATTTCACTTCCATATAAAGCAAATACATAAAAGATTTATAAATTTCAGTAAATTGACGCGTTTTTCCAGAGACCTTGTGTATAAGAAATGATTTTCCAGCCTAATTTTTCACTTACCCACGTTTTGTTATAATCTCGCTAGGGTCTCATACTCATTTAATGTATGCTTGTCAATTTCGTCTATGCAATTTTTACGAGTCCCCCGTTGTATTTAGCATGTTTAACAAGATTGAAGCGGCAAACATACTAAACGTGAATAAGATAAAATAAACCGTCTCCAAATATGGTTTCAATGCTTTCGTCGCTTTTCGGTATGTTTGCAGTCGTCTCACATTTAACGTTAAAAAGAATTACACGTTTAAACTCCGTATATCTGAGAGCAGATTTCACATTCTTTACACTTTAAACCCACGATCATCTAGTTTCAAGTCGGCTGTTAAAACATGGTGCCTACGGCTAGCCACAGCACATAGACATTTACTATCCTGAGTTCCCATTTATACACCTGGGAGAAGGGGAGAAAATCCCCTGGAACTGCCAGGATTTGAACCCAGGACCCTTCGATCCAGAAGCCAACATTCTACATAAAGCACTACACAACGGAGCCCCATAGCATGTAAGGCTTATCCAATTATCCATAGTCAATATCGACGGGGGCTATGGTAAAGCAACATCCGAATTAGTTAACGCCATCTCCGCATTAACGTACTATCTGTCCATCCTCATTCACGTGGTCCGGAGCTTGGTTTGTGGTACCAGGGTGATCGCATCGGCCAATCAGTATCAGTGTCAACAAAGATATTGCCAGGCTGTCGCAGTCTGCAGGGTGAACAACCGTCATCGTCGCAACACGCCATTGACCTTGTATATTTAGACTTGAGTCCCAGTCTGGTACTTGCGGTACCGAGAAGTTCATACGGTTGTGCGAGTCCCAGTCTGGTACTTGCGGTATCGAGAAGTTCATACGGTTCGCACAACCGTATGAACTTCTCGGTACCGCAAGTACCAGACTGGGACTCAAGTCTAAATATACGAGGTCAATGGCACGTTGTTGTTAGCAGGGCTACGTAAAGAGGGTACAATGGCTTTTCAAAATGTAATATTTCATTAAATGTTCACCCTATGTTGTGGGAACTCATTGGAATCGTCTCATTCAGGGTAATAGAAATGATCCAAAATTGTATTTATTGTTCATCAAACTCGATTCAAATGAAAACCCACAAACTATGGTTTGATTTGATTTAACAGGTTTGGAATGTCTTCACTCCCTCTCCTATTATGGTACTCTGAACATAACCAAACGAATTCTCGACCGTTCAGTTATGGAATAGGGGGAGTAAACACAGCGTTCTAAATCAAATTTGCTCTTTTAGTATTCTTATGTCCCTTACATGTACATGCAGAGCAAAGGATAAGGTGGTTCGGGTAAAATAAATTTTGTAATTCAAATCCAAACCCTATGTTGTAGGTACTCATTTCGATCATCTCGACGAGACAATTCTAATGAGAATCCGCAACATCGGTTTAGAGAACAACGCAACAAACGAAATATTACAACGCAACAAACGAAATATTACAAATCAAAAAGTCATCACCTCCTCTTTGTTGTAGAATTGGTTTATTGGGGTTTTACGCTGTTTTCAACTACTATGGTCATATCGCGGCGGCTGGAGCACCTAACCATTGATTTCTCTTGTTTCTAATACATGTACTACCACAACACAATAACCGAGCCTCCAGCTGCTCCCCCTCATAGGTTCACGATATCAAACCATTGATAGGTGACATTTTTGTCAGAAAGGGTATTTGCCGCGACAGGGTATCGAACCCGGAACCTCTCGAATAAGAGACAGATGCGCTACCAACTGTGCCATGGCCGCGGCCGTATTTGAAGAATATAGGATCTGGAGCGTTCAATACTTTCTCGAATAAGGGCTTATTTTGACCACCCAAGAGTTTTACAGTAAGCTTTAGAAATATTGGAAAAAGACAATGTTAATTGTTGATCATTATCACTTTCTTCTTTCCCCTCAACGTTTTTTTTCCAAACTGTTTTTTGATAATGTAAAGACAATGGCTTGTTTGGAAAACAGTATAATAAAGAGCATATGAAAAGCATTCATCTTTTTATTGTAATGCTAATAAATGAATCATATATTGATATTTACAAAAAATATTTACAGAGAACAAATGAATATAATTATAGCATAAGATAATTATGATGACCTTTAACTCTTTCCAAAACAATACATAATTTTGACGTTCCTATTAAAATGGCTTAGGAAAACATTTAGGCAAATGACGAAAATGACGATAATCAGAATTTTCTCCTTTTCTCTCAGTATTTCCTTTGCTATATTATTGCAGCAAAATTAATTTTGACTACCCTAAAATCTTGCTGTTTGGTAAAGGGTTAAATTTATTTGTCATTTACATTTGTCTAATACTTGTCCTTTGGGTCAGCAATGGAAATAATAAGAGATCACATATCTCTTTTTTGTATTTAACCATGTTTGGATGGAGCGGACTTAACTGATGCAATATACTGTGATTCTTTTGATCATAATATTTTATGAATTCTGCCCTGAACTTACAACATTTTCCATTGTTTTTCAATAGCAGAGAAGGCGGAAAACGCCAGAAATTTGATAAATGCAAAGAATCTTGAAAAAATCAGCTTTATATAAAGTTTTTGACGACAAACCTAAATTGTGGTTGGTTGTTCATGTATTTTTTCCATCAGCCGAGTTTTTGGTAATCTACATGTACCACACTCATCTATTTACTGGCGTTTTCCATCCTCTTCACTTCACATCGCATTCAAATCGGTCATATATTAACATAATTAGATTCATTTGTTATGTCACGTGATTTTATGTCGCGATGGATGTAGTGTCAACATCTTATAGGGACATAACACCCCAATTTCATTACTTTAAAGTGTGTCTTAATGCAAAGATTGGCTATTCTAATGCGTGGACATACTTTTTAAGTTGTTATTTATAAGCGAAAAAACGCCTTTGAAATTGAAACAGATATGACAAGTTCCATATAAATCTGAACTGTTACATTTAGGATAAATTCAAAATGAAAAAGGCTACAGTATGTGCAATGATAATAAACATGCAATATATAAAGTATCAATTCAGAGTGTTATTGTCCAGCAAGGTTAACCCGGGACAACTTAATTTTCGTGCCCAAAGTCCGTTAGTTGAGCGTCTTAACAAAACAAAACCGAAGTGGGGTCATTACATATGCAGATGTCCCGGGTTGCTGGACAATAGTTCTTTTTTCAATACTATTCTAATGTTATAATATATAGTATAATAATTATTATTCTAATTTGGTTAAAACCAACAATGTCAAATGTAGTATATGCGTTCAGGAAATGGCCTACTAAAAGAGGCAACATTCGAACAAACTTTTACGTATTTGAACATTATTGAAACAGAAGACAGTAAATTATATAAATATGTTCTAGCTATAAATCAGAGTAACAGATAAGAGGGTGTGAAGGTGTTTTAGCTAAGTCTTGTAATTCTTTTATTTCATATCCAAATCCTATGTTGTTGGTAGTCATTTGAGTCGTTTCGATGAGACGATTCAAATGAGTACCAGAACGTATGCTTTGGTGAGTATTTAACCCTTTCCCAAACAAGACCTGGTTTTGACGTCCCTAATAGAAAAGGCTCAGGAAAACATTGAAACAAAAGAAGAAACTGCTGATAACCAGCAGTTTCTCCTTTTGTCTCAATATTTTCTGTGCCATATTTTACACAAATCCTATATCTAATAACATCAATTTTGTAATTTGTGGCAGTTTTTTGAAGTGGGTCACCCTAAAATTGTGTCGTTTGGGAAAGGGTTAATGAAATATTGCATTCTGAACAGCAACTGTCGCCTCTTAACTGTACCTCTGGATCCATTTGAACAACTAGGTGCAGATAAGAGAGGACAGTGGCTTTCAAAATTGCCAAATAAAAATTAATGGATTTGCTCATCAAATCCGATATTTTGGGTACGCCTTCTCAATGGAATCGTTTCTATCAGGGAAATTCACTATTCAAATGAAGTCACACGATATAGGGTTGGATAAAAACAACATTTAGAACGCATTTACCACCTCGTATATGTTGCCCTTGCTACAGAGTAAATTCATAGTACTGGCATGCAGATCTATATTCAAAATATTCTGAGGTTATAAAAGGTTCCGGAACTGTAATGGCTGTAACTTTATAATATTATATTGATTTAGCTGCACTACAAATATGCCTGATATTGTTTAAGGTATATGACCAATCATTAAAAACACCACTTTCTAGCCACAGGACCTGCATCAAATTACACATACTTGTAAATACACTTCAAATAAGTTGATTCACCGTGACGGATTTCAACATTACGCTTCAGGAAGAAAATAATTTACAAATATCTTTTTACTCTATATTCATATGCAAGGGAGGTAATTTATAACATTTTTGTTAAATATTTCCATAAGTATGCATTAATGGGGAACCGTAGCGGGTTAATTGCCCCTGCGAGTAGTGTGGTGGCGTCGTTGTTCCCGGTCCTTCAGCATCCGGAAGTTCTCCCTTGTTTACATGCAGAACGTAAATACTTTGCTTACTTTCAACCTATTTTCCTAAATTAAAACGTAAAACACAGAAAATGGAGTAGAAGTTTGGTTAAATGATGAACCCTTAACTGAGAAATGAATTATGAAAACGAAATGCTAGAGTTTCAGGCAGAAAAGGCGATTAAGTAGAGCAGCATGAAAACGAAAGTAGACAGCTGGAAAACGACATGAATCACAATTCAATCGCCGTTCAATTCGCAAATTTTGTATGTTATCATATGATTTTATTCTAGAAATGGATTTATATAATGTTTAGACTTAATTTGCTTCGTAAAACCCAAAACATTTTTGTTCTCACATCCCATCCCGTAAAACTAGGAAACATAGCATACAGGATGTGTTAAGTGCAAAAAGGCTGTAAAGTGCAAATAGTTTTATAGTCCCGCACGATTTTGTTGCTCGTCAACATCATTAGGCTGTTAATCTTTTGTTACTCTTAATCGTTTTGAAAACAACCCGATTCCTTTTGGTAAGCTTTATTGGTAAAGTTTTAACCCTTTGGGGGAAAGGAAATAAATGCTGAAAACCAACACTTTCTTCTTTTTCCTCGATATTATGCCATTTAGAAAGAGTTGGGTGACCTTTGAAAACAACCTTTTCGTGTATTTTCTTGAATTAAATGTGTTGTAGACAAACAAATAAACTACTACATGCATACAGTGTGTATGCATTGGTTAGAAGAGGAAAAGTGCTGGATATCAGCATTTTCTTCTAGTGCTTTCTTAGCTTTCTCAGAAAATTGAGATCTTTCACCATTTACCCTTTCCCAAACCTACATGTCTGAAAGTTTTCCAACATCAAAGGTTATGCAGATGCAAAATTCATCTTGATAAAGGCAGGACTTCTGCGCAAATTATCATACAAAAAAGTATAAAGGCAAAAGAAAACAATGCTAATTATCAGCATTTTCTTGTTTTGCCTCAATGTTTTCCTTATCCATATATATTATTGATGTCAAAATCTAGTCTTGTCGAGAAAGTGTTAAAACCAGGCGAAATTAGGGAAAGTTGTAAACAAACTGAATCACTTAACCTTCTAAGAAGTTTGTATCAAGGGGGGGAAACAGAGAAAGAAGAGGACAATATTTGGGTAACCGGGATTCCCAAAATTTTCATTCTTTTTCCCCCAAATTATGTTAGATCTAATAGAGTTCCACTTAATCAAGTAATCCGTGACATAATTTCTGACATTACAACATTTTAACGACAGTTTAGTTCGGCGATCGTGTGTTTTCCGTGTTGTGTATTACCAGGCAAAAGGGCGAGTGTAATTAATATTGGACCGTGAACCACTGCGCCACCTATCCAAGGAAAGATAATCCGCTACGGTTCCCCATTCAAAATTGTAAACCGTTAAAAATGCTTATGTTTGTATTTGGAATGAAAATATAACATAGTTTAGGATTTACTAGCACTTTTCAAAGTTCGCCTCTTGCTCTTTGGTGTTAATGATGGGTTGTATACGTTAATATCATGTATCAATTGTATGTATGGGAAAACTCAAATTGATATGTTATGATGTGAATGGTAAATAATCAGTAAAAGTTTCCGACAAAAAAATAATGCATTATCTCCCCTTGTAATATAAATTTGAGTGGATTATCTGCCTTTGACTCACGAAAAAATCGGATTTCACAAACTGTGTATGGTAAACGAACTATTTTATTGTTTGTTATGGAGAGAAATAATAATTGGCAACTTTCTACCATTTAAATTACATGTATTTGAAAATTTGCCTAGTATTGAAAATATTGACTAAAACGATATTTTCTCATTGACTGCAATGCAAACTGTAAAGCCAGTTATCTCCCCTTGGATTTACAAATTTTAAAAAGTAAGATGGTAAATTATTTTATATATCAATGTCTACAACATATCCAATTTTCAAAGAGATCTATACGCTAGAAGTGTGTGTACCAAATATTGCCATTACAGTCCCGGAACCTTTCTACAATGCTAAATTCTATTGGATGAGTACACTGTAGAACTAGTCTTTTGGGACGAGGCGATAGCGAGTCCAAATAGACTAGTTCTCTGGTATAGGGATGGATTACCTTAATTAACGATCAACTTTCATTCCAGAGCTCAAACTTCGGAATAAATGAGAGTTTCTCATTAATTGTAACACATTCTGCTAACGCTTTACCTTCTAGAATTACAAAAAGCAATTCATGGATATACTGTTCCGTGTCTTTAAGCTTTTCAATAACCTCCAAAAGGTTATCCGAACAAAGGAAAAGGGTTCCCGAATCACTTACATGGCAAATCTGAGCACCAAGGAAGGCCAACAGCTCCGCGAATGATTCGGACTCTTGTAAAGTTTTTGTTACTTCTTTTGTCGATCTTTCAAGTAATTCTGAATATATCGCAGATGCTTGTCTTTCATTTTTAGGTAACTTGATTTGGTCTCCTGTTTTATGTGTATCGCGCGATGGGCTGCAGCCATCGCAACTGACACATTTTCCAAGAAACATATCAAATTTCTTTAATTCAAGATCGACACCATCCTGGGAAACCAAGGTGTATTCCCATGCGCTGCGTCGATGTAGCCTATGGGGCGACAACTGAGTTTCCAAGGACGAATCAGCACCATTACAATATGAACTGACATTACAATATGTAGCGTCAGAATTCATTGTAAGAGCTTGGTTCTTCTCAACTTTGATATATCTATTTGCATCTGCAAAGGGTATACTATAATTTCCACAACTGTCCCCGGAAAGGGAATCAGGTTCAATATCATTGCATGTTCTATCGCGGTAATTGTTTACGGACAAATTTGATCCATCTGCAATACTATCCAAAACTTTAATAGATCGACAAGTTTTGCTTTTGCTATAGTCAGCTTGACTAGAACAAGTATATCCACTAGCAGCTTTTTGCAAGGCTATTTCATACAGTGTTTTCATCATTTGTTCTCCAAACTTGATGTTGAACTTCAGGAATTGCTTGTATCCACGATGCCCCACCAGGTTATACAACCCCAAACTCTGAGTCATCTGTATGAACGGGTAACTTGTTGGTTTGTATACAAGGTGGTGGTCATACGGAATAAACAAACTTCTCTCTGGAAACAGAAAAAAATATGTTGAATTAAGAAATCCAAATTATTTGTCTGAAAGCGACTAGGTAAATAGTTTGTCGTGATTTCTCATTCAAACGTCATCGGTCTGAATGATTTAGTTAGTCAGCTAATGTAATATACATGTCGAAAACAAAAGCAACTCTCTGAGAGTAAAGACAATAAACAAAATCAAAAGAAAACCTCTATGACATCCATCTGCTCTATAGATAACGATCTGTTGCGAAGTAAATTAATGTACCTCAAAATAATACATGCTTATCGTTTATAATTATGATTGAGGCCAAGTAGAATTATTCAATATCAAACGACTTCAACCGTTCTGTAGAGAACAATAATAAACTAGCGGTTAGATATAATTTGAAAAATAGTCACCTGTCAAATTTTTGATAAAACGTTTGTTCAATCCAAAGTGGTTGTCGGAACCCAGTTGTAGGTATAATCGTGGTGATCTCCCTTTCATTATCCTTCCTCTCAAATGTAAGTGAACTGTTTTATCCTCGATCACCTAAAACAAAATGGTTCAGCAAATAATTAAAATGCGTTTCAAATGACTACAATGATTGGTGTCGACTAACAATTGTATTTATTACAAAAAAATAAATATCCATGATAAGCGAAATACCTCTAAATATTTTTTTTCAAGTTACCTAATTATATATAAGCCTTCAAAATCTACTCCATATACGTCGATACCAGAAATTGTTAAATAGACCTTAAAAGGGAACAAACTATCTTAAGAGGAGTTGGTAAGTAAATCCGTAGTTCGTTAAACGTACCTCTGCTTTATTAAAATGAGAAACCATATCAGTTTAAAGCCTATTTAAAATGTATCATTGGGCTGGCAAGATTATCTTGTGTGTGAATGTTCTAGAAGTTCTACCAAAATACACAGACATAGAGCACAATACTACGCTGCTTTTCAATTAAAACCTCGTAACTGCAGCTTAAATTTAAAACGAGCTGCAGTTACGAGATTTTTACTGAAAAGCGATGTCTAAGATTACTAGTATACTTACGAGGTCAGGTTGAGTCTTTTGATCGGGAGAGGCAATCTTTTCTGTCCATTCTTAAATAGATGAAATCAATGTGTAAAACATAAATCTATTCAGATATCAATGTGTAAAGATATAATGTGTTCCCTTTAATATTTTCCCACGCGTACTATAAAGTAATAGTTTCAATAATATGTACAATTAAAGTCTCTCTACTCACCAGTAACAAATACTCCTCGATGACTCAGTGACAATCGCAGTAAGTACAGGAGCGACCCCAAGCGTTTGTCCCATACTGGGTATATCATCTGGACACAGTCCTTGTCGTAGAGTGTGGTACTGCAGGGTGTTACCATTTGCCTGCTTTTCTTGAAACAAGCTGTGTCAGGAGGCTTTGATTTGAAGTCTTCGTGAAACAAAACAAGTCCTGAACTATCGTCAGCCCATTCGTCTGCACTGTCACTGTCTTTAAACATTTCGTCAGTAGCCAACTTTGCTGTATCTGATATAAACAGCTCGTTGTTATCCCCTAACTGAATGGCAGACTTAAAAGAGGTATCTCCGGTGATGACGAGCTGCTGACATTGATGATTGGTAGCAAGTGTGTGTTGTGGCTGAAAATGTATATAAGGCCATGGTTGAGATAAATTGGGTAAATATCAAGTAACTTTGTTATTTAACTTGGAGGGAAACATGATAAAATTATTGTTAGGATTCATATCTTTATTCTGTTGTTTAGTGTTTCTAGTGTCTTGGATGATATCAATCATCCGGAGTAAGTTGCAGTCTTACTTAGAAAACTATCAATATTCAATGCAATTGGTCAAGATAAATGTCCGTCAACTATAGTTGTTTAAATTGTACTTTAAAAACTGACCACTGTTTGGTCAATGCATGTCATGGCATTTGTTTCAATCAGAATAAGAAACTGTTTAAGTCTCACCTCATCGTTCATTATGATTCGTATCTCTTGCCGCTGGTTTGTCGTCTTCCATGAGCTGCCCGTTTGTGTTCCTGGCTTAAGGTTATGTCCGGGTAATTCATATGATAGACTTTGTTTAAATATTTCTTTTGTATTCACAATCTCCTCTGGGCCAGACTCTGATATTGGTGCGTCAGATGATTTGTCTCCATTGAAGAAATCACCTTGCTGTCTGTCAGAACATGTATCGCTGTGTTTTGCCTCACAAGTCATGTGACATACGAGTTGTGAGTTGGAAGCAGTATCTTTGTATATTTTCTTATATTCTTTCTGGAGGAAGCACGACGGACTTAGTGAGTTTTCTTCGTTTGGTGAATTTCCATGCCGGTTTTCGACTGATTCCGGTGCCAACAAGAAAGATTCACTTACTGGATGGTCCTCAATATGCGTAGATTCCCTCATAATTGGTACGTGTGCGTTTTTGTAGACTTTCTTGAGGATGTTTATGGAATTCTCAATACCGTACCTTTTGGAATTCGAAGCGTGTTTTTTAAGAACTTTTATTCTGTCCTCTGCACAATCCTCTGTTTGTTCTGGTTGATGACATACCGTCCTATGCCACTCGTCGCCATTCGTTTGATTCTTTACCTTTGGGAGATATGTCCTATCAGTTTGTGGCTTACTCATAGAAGGTAGTACCGATTTCACTGTAAACTGGCTCTCCCCACCACAAAACCAGACATGGTCACTTAACTTTGCTCCGATTGTGTACTCTGGCTGTTTTCGCATCATGTCATGCATTTGCGTTTTTGGTGACATGGTCCTTTCTTCAACATAATGTTTGTTTTTATCTCTGGTCGCACGGCTTTGTGAGATGACATCAAAACCTCGTGGATATATTGTAAGTCTTGAACATTTTGTCGCATCTTCCATTGGTGGCTTCAGTAGCAACGTGGGAACATTGATATAGGTTTCGATAGAAATACGGATCTCTTCCTTAACTGTTAAGGCACGGGGAACTATAGTAGATTCTTTTCCGTCCCTAATTGTACATATAAGGTCGTGTGCTGACATTCTTTGGTCGGCTTCATCCATTTGAGGCCTTTCTTGTGCACGTCCGTTACAAAGATGTGATCCGTCCAATATACATGCACTTGCTTGATTGTTAATGTCTTGCTTTGGGTGATTGTTAAGTCGGTTACCCAATTGAATGCACGATGACATTGAGTCGTTTGCAGTCGCCGGAGTCTGTCCATCCCAGATTGTTTCTTTGTAGACCATGATCTGAATCTTAAGGACAAAACCACAGACAGAAATTTCGGCTAGACATACATCTTCATATGGTACTCTGTCATCTGCGATTGTATGCTGTCGAGTAGTAATTAGCAACTCAGTCTTTTGAAATGTACACAACTTCTTCAAGTACTCAATAAGTTGTTGTTGTAGAACTGTTCTGTGCGATGCTTCATCAAAGACCGATACCAATGAGCGTATCTTTTCAGTTGAAAGACCAATAAGTTCAACCACAATAACACGACCCTGGCGGCCGTATGTTGCGTCGTTGCTCATGTGACATACGAGTTGTAAGTTGTATGTAGTATATTTGTCTATTTGCCTTCCTCCTTTTGGAAAGAAAACCGCTTGACTTAGTGCTTTTTCTACGTTTGATGAATTTACATGCCAGCTGACAACTGACTTTGGTGTCCATAAGAAAGATTCATATACTACCTGGCCCTCATTTTGCAAAGATGTTCTCATAATTGGTGCACGAGTGTCTCTGTCGACATCGTTAATGTGGTTGATCATGGAAATGTCAATTCGATACCTGTTTGAAGTCGCAGTATCTCGCTTCCGATCTGTCATTGTTTCCTCTGCACGCTCTTCCGTTTGTTCAGGATAACATACCTTACCAGGGCACTCGCCGTCACTATTTTGGTTGTTTGCGATTGACATATGTTTCGGACTTCGTCTCGCTTGTAGCTCACTTGCATCAGAGAGTACCAATTTCATGTTCGCGAAATGCCTATCATCATCAAGGAACAAAACACCAACATCAAACTTTGTTCCGCGTCTGCACTCTGGTTGTTCCGCCAATATCTCCATCATGTCACTTAAATGCGTTGAAGTTGACAGGATCCCGTTTTCAAAACGTTTGTATTTACCTCTGGTTGCACGGATTTGTGAGATGATTTCAAGACTCTGCAGATATACTGTTAGTCTTGGCCATATTGGTGGCTTCAGTAGCAAACTGGTAACATTTCCGTTGGTTTCGATAAAATTGCTGATCTCTTCATTCACTGACATTATGGTATTGAAAACTTGTACAGTTGCTTCTTTTTCGCCCTCGGTTGTACAGATAAGATTGTGTACTGATATTATTTGGCCGGCCTCATCCATGCGAAGTTCTTCTTGTACTTGGCCGTCACAAAGATGTAATCTGTCCAAAAATAGTACTTGGTAGACCACCATCTGACTCTTATAGACAAAAGGAATTTCCGCTAGACATTTATCTCCATATGGTGCTGTGTCATCTGCGATTGTGTTCCGTCCGGCAGTTATTAGCAGTCCAGTGTGTTGACATGTACATAATTTCTTTAAATACTGTATTAGTAGTCGATACGATGCTTCAATAAATTTCGATACCAAGGATCCTATATTTTCAGTTGAAAAAACATTGAGTTCTATCACAATTCGAGAATCCCGATAGTCATATTTTGTGTCGATGTTCTGGATTGAAACCCGAATGACATGACGCTGGATGTGATTTAGATCGACAAATACATGATGCTTGTGCTGAACAGGCTTAGTTGCAAGCACGTGGAAAGCAGATGAATAAGCTGTCAGTAGGTCTTTCGTGAGAGCATCAGGTTTATCACTACATGAATTGGCATTTTCCGTCAGGTTGTCAAGTTTGGAAAAATTCCAGAACCGTTTATCGTTGGTGGTTCTGATCTGATCTTGTAAGATTTCTGATGTAGAACATGTGGTTTGCAAACTTAAACAGTTTCGTAGATCTTCTCTCGAAGAAAAGATGCATCTATTCTTTTGGCTAGTCCCTGGTTGGTTTCCCTTCTGGAAATATTTACTAGATCGACCACCTTTCAGTTTTACTCCTTTTCTACATTTAATGTCACAATTGAGCAAGCAGTGTGGTGCATCGTTTATGCTTTCGCTGTTATAGTCGGCTGGATTTTCATAAGATCTGAATACATCAGTCTGTCCACCAATTCCCTCCGAAATCAAGTCTTCTGTTTTAATTCTGTGACTTTCAGTGCTTTTGTTCCATTCACTTGGAAAGTCCTTACCACATCCGGATGATGGACGTTCACCTCTTTTTTCCGCTTTAACAAAGGAAAATGATCCACCAGGTTCGTTTTCTTCATCCTCGCCTTCTGAAGCTGATAAATATTCCAAATCTTCCTCTTCGGTTTGGGTAAGCTCATCAATAGAATCCTCATGAAAAATAGTTGATGTGTCTGTTTCTTCTGCATCAAAGAACTTTTCTTCTTCGAGGTCTGTGGTAGCTGTATTAATGTAAGCATCATCTTCTATTTCATTGTCAAAATGAGCGTCTTCCCATGTCAACTCACTTCCTTCTTCGGAACTGTCAGTAGGCAAGATGTCACTAGACGTCTCCTGATTTGCCATAATTTTGTCATTTTCTAATTCTAATTCAAGATCAGAACTTCCGAAAAATGCATTTCCATTGTATAATGATGATCCATGGTTGATCGGAAATGTTTCCCTTATATTAGGGTCATCGTCATTAATGTCGTCCTCTTGTTCTTCTGGTAAAGTTGGCGTTGTTTCATCAGCAAGGATTTTATCGAAGGGCGATTCTACTTCGGCTGTGGAAAAATAACAAAGCCTATTAAATGTTTTTGTTATCATTCTATCAACAAAATACTATATTCAAACAAAAATAAGCTTTCTAACATATGAATGAGAAACGGTTAACTGTCATATATCGCTGTTTTATACAGAAAACGCTTTGATCGTAATTGTTACTTTCATTGTCGATAAAAGTGAAGATTTGTCAGGTTTCTCTGTGAACCTGCCTATTCTGGCTGTTCATATGCATTGTGATTTTTAGCTATTCATTTATGTTTTTGTTTTTTTCATTCCATGTAATACTTTAGCAGCTAGTAAATTTCATACGTTGAACCCTTTCTTAAATAAGTCCTGTTTTTAGGATTATACAGCATTGAATCATAAAAAGAAGGAAATGCTAATAACCAGTATTCCACCGTTTCTTTCTGTTGTTTTCAAGCTATTTAACACATTTCGTGCTTGTGACATCATTTGGTCTATTATTCTTTGGGAAAGGTAAAAATATTTCATCCGAACCTTTAAATTGTCTCCTACGTTTGGTATCCGTCGTTACTGTACTGTCATTTGTCTCCTCTTTCAAATCAGTTTCTAGGAGTTGTCTCATCTTCTGTGCATTCTGTTCTATTTCGAAGACGTTTCTGAGCATTTCTTTACAACGCAACTCCTCGTTTTTTATCATAAATTCAAATGCCTGATGAATCTCTCTATATATATCATCTGTAAATGAGATTTGTTTAGGTTATTACAGGTTCATAATTTGCTGTTCTAGATTTATTGAGGAAATATGGATAATTCAACCATTGTTTGTGACAATCACACAAACATCTTATTTTAGAAATAGGTAACATTGCGATTACGAAACAAACAGCAATGGGAGCAAAGTGCTAGTATTTAAAGGATTCAATTTTTCTGTAACAGGAAAATATTACAGTACTAAATGTTGAATGCGGTGCAAAACATGTAGAAGAAACTTTTAATACAATTTTACCTATAGTTTGTCTTTTGTCTGCTTCACCAGGCCATGTCCGCTCCTCAGGTCGTGATGTTCTTCTAACGATTTCTTTTCTTCTCTCCATTCTATCAGGTTTTCCTCGCTGCAAATAAATGATTAACTATGTGTAGGGATCGGAATTTGAGACCAACTCGAAACAAGATCAGCCAGAACTTACGTGCAGCCTGATCTTGGACAGTATTTTTCTGGCAGCTTTTTCATAGCATACATGTACATGTAAAGCGACATTGAATTTTTGTAGATCTTAACCAGACTGTACTAATGCACAGCCTTGATGACCAACCAATACAAAAATCAAAAATTGCAGACAGAACATTTAGTTTAGATTGAAAAATATATGTTCACACAGCACAGAAAATGTTCAAGAAAAGGATGAAATATTTGTATTCAACATTTTACTCTTTTCCCTACAAACTTTTCTCTATAAGGAATGCCACTCACCCCGACGCCTCTAGATATCACTGTTTCCTATTTTATCTCGACTGTCACTGCTTGTTTATCTGTTATTACTGAAATTAAAGGAATAAAACGATTTAAGAAAATGTAAAATACATGAATCAAAACTCCAAACGGTGGTTTGCAAATTGCTGCAACCACTGCTTTGGCGGAAATCACGTGATGGTGTTTTCATCGGTAGAGACTAAATACTAAAACACTCAGGTCGAAATTATGGTACGAAATGGTTGTGGTACGAAATGACTACTAACCACTACCGCAACAGGGTGGCAGTCATTTGACTATTGAGATATGTTACTGTCATTAGTCGTACTCAAAATAGATTTGTCCTCTTTCGCGGCGCTTTACAGAGAGTGTTGGGTTTTCACAGTTGTTGTATTAATGCGCGCGCACCTTCGACCTGAGCGTTTTGGTATTAGTCTCTACCGTTTTCATCACGTGGCTGTGTAAAGATGGCGGAGGGTACATTTGGAACACCTCGGACAATTCTATTGAATCATACCTTGGATGTAAGTCGTCGAACTTCTTTCAGACTATGAATAGAATAGAACAACAACACAAAACGTTCATCTGTAAAAAATGTCAACAATGAAGCGACAATGATACTGAAATGCATTGCTTGCAATACAAGTGTCCTCTCTTTTTAGTATGATTACAACCTGCAAGTCCCACAAGTTGCCATGGTTGATCATTTGGATGATCTCGAAAACTAATTTATGAAGCATAACTACTTTCGGCTGAGAAATCGCATTTTTTAACATTTCTTTATACACATACTTCCGAGTCGATAATTCGATAGAATTGTCCGAGGTGTTCCAATTGACTCCGGTATATTCGGTCTATCATGAACATGGTGGAGATTGTGCATCATGGGATGGATAACGAATACGGACAAAATAATCTCGATTCTGGTAAGATATTTTGCAATAACTTCCTTATTTGTGCAACAATCTTCAAAAGGTTTGTTGCATGTACCCCGCCTTACCGAGCTTTTTCATCGGATGTATGATATATTAGATAACTCATGGTACTTTTTCCGAAATATTGTCCCAACCGACCAGAAGCGAAATGGTAACGACTACGACCCAATTAACCACGCTTCAGGTTAGAATTTATGCAATAACTTATTTCTGCGTCAATTTCCATGTGGTTTGTTGCATGTACTCCGTCTTACTAAGCCCTTTTCTCAGATGTATTACTTATCTGGAAACTCAAAGTACTTTGCTCAAAAACCGATCCCAACCGACTAGAAAAGGGGTCTGAATATTTTGTCTTTTTTCTGGTCGGTTGGGATCAATTTTTGGACAAAGTACACAGATTCTGCAAAAAAAAGTCATATATCTGAGGAAAGAGCTTAGTAATGCGGGGTACATGCAACAAACCGCTTGAAAATTGGCGCAGAAATAAGAAAATTATTGCACAATTTCTTACCTGAAGCGAGGCAAATTTGTCCGTATTCGTTATAACCATCCCATCATGCACAATCTCCACCGTGATGAAATCAGCCATGTTGTGACGAATGGGTGCGACGACAAAACGTATTTTCATTATTATTGTTTATGAAATTATTCTTTTTTTTAATTTTAGTTCACCTTAAATGTACAACAATCATACAACACAAGGCGAACTACTTTTTTGGAATAAAAATCAACTTAGAACTTCTTACTGTCATGAATTCTGACATTACAATTCGTGATGGCAGAGATCTCTACCTGATTCAGGGGAGATAAATACGAAGGAGATTGACATGAATCATGTGACTCATGTTGTTGGTGGGAAGTCAAAACCTCGTAACTACAGCTTGAAAAAGCTGGAGTTGTGAGGTTTTGACCCCAACCGACGACGTATCATTTACAGGAGGAATTCACTGAAAAGGTGTGCCAACATAGAATAGGCCTACACATAGATTCATTCAAAGTATGATTTAACATTATAGCCTATTTATCCATAAATTACATGTAGTAATTGAGACAAGAGAACCAACGCTTAATGTCAGCATTTTCTTTTCTTTCCTCAATACTTACTGTTCTATAATATCGCTATTTTTCAACAAAAATCTCGTAACTGCAGCTTAAGACAATATGCAGTTACGAGGTTTTTGTTAAAAGCAAGGACATATCGGTAAGTACCATTCAGACACTCAGTAATGCTTGATTTGTCCTGTTTAATATAGAATTACACGACGAAAACGAAACTATACGCTGACTAATACGACAGCAATTTGAACTTTACTCCACGAATCAATGACAATGCACTTGCGTAGGAAAAGGGGGGGTCAGCCCCCGCCAATAATTTAGAAAGGGGGCTAATAATACACCCATATTTTCCTTCAAGAAAGGTCCAGGTATAAAATGATTTCTGAAAGTGCCCAGATTGCAGGAAATGGCGTCTTAGAATTCAACATTTTTTTTTGGGGGGGGGGCATGCCCCCAGACCCCCTAGCAATGCTACGCATGAGTTCCATTCAAGTAAAGGTTTGCCATCTATTATTATGAACCTTCCTACGCCCATGCAATGATACAATACAATGTGCCATGTCGTTGTATTTCTTCACAAACCTCGTCACTACAGCCTTGAAACAAGGTTTTGGAAGTAAAACGACGACATAAGATAATGAGATTTTTTTAAGACTTTCTCAAAGGAAGAAAAAAAATATTATCATAGTACTTAGGCCTAAAGTGAATTTTAGAAGTATATCTAGGAAACACAGGCTTTACTGAAACTTCAGAATGTTCATTTCGTGTTATGAAAGCGTTGAAGGAAAAAATCTAGCATTTAGCGTTTGTTTTTCCAAAATTGATTCTGAAAAGCTAAGCACGTTAGGTCCATAGGAACAGGGGGTTAGGAAGGGCTGAGCCACCCAAAAGTTGGCTAAAAATGCCGAATTTTCCTTATTTTTCACTGAAAATTTAGAGAAAATCTAATTAAGCCCCTCAAATATTCAGACACTGGCCCGGACGAGGGCTTGAGCCCTCCCCCCCTCCAAATGAAATTGATTCCTACGGGTTCTTTAGGCAGACTGCATGGAGCGTTTATGATGAGTCAGGATCTTGGAAAATATCATGTAAGGCTTCTGAGCCGAACACGGTTCAAGATAAGTCTGTGTATATGTTGTGAACCGTTTTAAAACTCTAACAGTTTTAAAAGTGGGTATACGGATATTTGCTCATTCTCGAAACTGGGTGACCACTTTCGAAACTGATCATCCAGTTTTAAAATTGCTTATGCATGAGTTCTGTATGTAATGCAGAACTATTCAGACAGTTAATTTTCACTATATTACATGTATCTTTGGCCGTTCCATTCGGAATACTCGGTCAATTCTGTGAAATTTGGGTCAAAGAAGATGCGAATGTTGGTAACGTTAGCTAACAGTTTGTCTACTGAACACAGGGCAGAACTTCGTATGTCTTACACAGTAAACATCAACTATACCATATATAGACTAATACTTTATGATTGGTGGAGCGAAAGTAAAAATGAAACAAATTCAATGAAAGCAAAAGTACGTAAGATACATGTACATTCACGATAACGTATTTAATGACACAATCCTTTTATATCGAATTTATGTCTCATAAACACGTTTTTGTTTTCCTCCAGGAACGAACTTGATCATGAAAACGTTTGGAACTACTTCTGAAAAAACTGCAGAAGTATATTCTGACCAGACCTATAAATAATTTGTGTTTTAACCCTTCCCAAACGACAAAATTTTAGGGTGATCCACTTCAAAATTTGCCACAAATGACAAAATGGATGTTATAAAAGATATGATTTGTGTAAAATATGGCACAGAAAACATTGAGACAAAAGGAGAAACTGCTGTTTATCAGCAGTTTCTTCTTTTGTTTCAATGTTTTCCCAAGCATTTTCTATTAGGGACGTCAAAACCAGGTCTTGTTTGGGAAAGGGTTAAATCCCTTTCAATAGAGGGCGTCAAAACAAACGCTCTGATGGGAAAGCGATAATGTAACCGTGATGTAATCCTGGCTTTAAAGTTACAATTCAGTATTTTTTTTCATAAATTTCACTTTTTTATCAAAGAGAGCATATTCTTTTATGAAAATTCTGAAAATTTCAAGCCAAAATATTGCGCCGTTTACGAGAAATATGTATTTTTGTGTTAAAATTTTAACAAATTGTTGTCTTCAACTGTTCAGATGTATATAGAATTTGTCGTTTCTGTCTCAACTTAAAAGGTGTGTTTATTGCTTATCATCAACAACTTCAAAAAACTGACAGCATTTATACCCACCCATTAGAATAATCAATCTTGGCATCAAGACATACTTTATGAAATTTGGGGATGAAATGTCCCTTTAACATACTATCAAAACGATCAGAACTGAAAACATTACCTATTACATGTAAGACGACATCCTTTCAACGTATGTTTCGTGTAAAAGCACGCACAACGATTTATATGATTATGCAAATGAGAAACACTTCTAAGGCCAAATAAAAAAAATTAATTGGCCTAACAGGAAATCCCCCATACTCCAATGTGATTGTACCAAAAAAACTTCCGCATTCATGTGAATTTGGGACGGTCAGCCTCAAAATTGTTTAGACCAATTAAAAAATGTGTGTGGTTCAGGTTACATGGTGAAAGAAATAGGGTCGGTTGGTAGTCTTTTTTTCATTTATTTTTTTATATGGGTTTTGTTGCTGTTGTTGTTGTTTCTTGGATTTTCCCCCTTGAGGACAAATAAAATTAGGGTCGGTCCCATTTTTCTAGGGACGGTCGGGTAACCTGAGCCACACATTTTTTTTATTTTGGCCTTATGTAACTTCTTTCTCTTTGTTACGAAAAAGTCGTATGATTTTCATGACATTTTACTTTCACACACTCAAAACTATTTAAAAG
Organism: Fragum sueziense; assembly: GCA_963680895.1. NCBI lineage: Eukaryota > Metazoa > Mollusca > Bivalvia > Cardiida > Cardiidae > Fragum > Fragum sueziense. The sequence continues at coordinate 52,770,079 of OY804598.1, read as the reverse complement.
AGAAACTCGTTTCAAACTCTATTCCGGTCAGAATCACCACCTACGACTCTCATGAATCTTCGCAAGCCAAGGGTTATTACACCTCCACTTGGTTCTTCGCATTGACGGTTCGTAAAGCCTCTCTTACAGCCCGTCTTGCGTCTTTAAATCGTACGTTTTAAAAAAACACACGATTTATAAGGACGCACGAGGAGTTGTAAGAAAGGCTAAAGAATTGTCCGGTCAATTCATAGCTACGTGCGCTCTGCGTCGTGGTTTCGTCCAACAAAAACGTATGCTGCGCGTGCGTGCATCGCATGACTATGCTTAAGTTTAAGACGCAGACCGCATGCACGGAAGGTAAACAGAGAAACTAGCTCCAAAAAGAGTCAACGGTATTTTGTTTCCTCGTGATATCCGGCCTTTACCGAGGTAGTTGCATAGAGCGAAAATCTGTAAACAATGGTAGGTCACGAACACATTTTTCTACAATTATTTCTTTTACAACGATTTATCGAAAAATCCGGTGATGCTGTAATATGAAGAAATGGTCACAGTTTGTTGTGCACGAGAAAATACGGTGTTAGTAAGCAGAGTTTGAATGGTAGCAAGATAACTCGTACCAAGTCAAACTCGTACCAAATCCAACTCGTACCATTTTAGTCAACTCGTTCCAAATTTTAGTCAACTCGTACCAAATTTTAGTCAACTCGTACCAAAAAGGGAAAAATGCAGGAGTCAACTCGTACCTTTTTTTAAATAACATTTTTCCCCAAATGTTCTCTCTATATTTTTGTACTTATTTTTTTGCTAGCATTGGAATTAGCATTTTTTATCCAAAAATACTATTGAAAGACTTTGTTAACGTTTTTACTGTCAGAAAACATCAGTATAAACCTTTATTAGATCAAAATTTTGACCGAATACAAATATTTAGTGAAATCGTATTTTCAACTAAACCTTTGAAATATCAAAATTTTGACCGAATACAATTACTTAGTGAAATCGTATTTTCAACTTTTTTTTAAAAAAAAAAAGAGAACGATAATTACAATTGGAATAAATGTGCTTTTGTGCCATGTTTGCTCAACTATGTTGTTGAATTTTAATTAAATTGTAAATATTTACATGTATATTTATTCATCTCAGTTTGCGGTTTTCGCCAAATTTCAGGGGGGGGGGGTCAGGCCCCTGGCCACCCCTGGATCCATGCAGATACATGTCATATCATGAAGGACTAAATATAACAATGGTTTGTCGTGGCACACAGGGACGAATGACGCAGCTTATATGGGACATAACCAGCAATCTTTTTGATAACCCATTTTTTTGCCAAATTCCAGGGGGGGGGGGGGGTCATGACCCCCTGACACCCCCCCCCCCCTCTGGATCCGCGCATGGGGTTAACATAAAATTTCTGTCTTTTCAGTTTGCACCATCGCCTTAAGGATTACAAACTGAGAATGAAATGCAGAGCCATAGGCGAAATTTGAAAAGTACCAGTAATTCCTTGACTGTGTTATATTTCCATTCCAAATACAAACATAATCATTTTGTATGGTTTAGAATTTTGAATTAATGCATACTAATGGAAATATTTGACAAAAATGTTCAAAATCACCCCCTTGTATATGAATACAGAGTAAAATAATATTTGTAAATTATTTTCTTCTTGAAGCATAATCTTTAAATCTGTCACGGTGAATCAACTTATTTGAAGTGTATTTACAAGTGTGTGTAATTTGATGCATTTCGTATGGCTAGAAAGTGGCGTTTTCATTCTCAGTTAGTAAACCTTAAGAGGAAGCACGGCAGTAGAACAAGCTTCTATAAGATATAATGCAGATGACAATAAGCTTCTATAAGCTTGTTCCTCTGTTGCGCCAACAGGCTGTTTTATTTCTTTATTAAGATTATACATGATGACAAAATATCAAACTGTCCAGTATAGTTGTAATAAAACTTAAAAAAAAGAGAAGAAAATGTGGTTGCTGAACTAACGGAACAGATAAAACTGCCTATTATTTTATCACTGGGGTAAAGGTTAGTCAATAGCCACGCGTCAGTAAATATTAACCACGCGTCCTAATTAAAGTAGCCTGTGATTCACAACCCTTAATTATTGGAAAAGGGTTAAATAGAAGGTTTGAATTCAATCTTTTATGTCGTCTACAATTTTCTAAAATGTTTAAGAATAATAAATGTATATAGCTATAGATCTAAATTCAATATATTAATTATAATAAGGTGGTTCAACGAATATAGATCTATTAATTTAAAATATCAATTAATATAGATCTATAAACAAGAGGGCCAGAATGGCCCTATATCGCTCACCTGAAAGAAGATTAAGACACGCCCACTTTTTTGACGAATCAAAAATTTGCAAACAAATTTTGAAAAGGGTCACTCAAGGAACATCGTTGCCAAATTTGTTTCAATTTGACCCTTTGCTTGATTTTTAAAGATCCGCGAACAAGTTTTGAGAAGGGTCACTCAAGGAACATTCCTGCCAAGTTTGGTCAAAATTGGCCTGTTAGTTTTGGAGAAGAAGATGTTTGAAGAAATTGTCTGATAAGCCCCTTTCTCCCTGCCACGGCCACGTTTTTTGACGAATCAAAAATCTGAGAACAAATTTTGAGAAGGGTCACCCAAGGAACAATTTTGCCAAGTTTGGTTCAAATTGAAACAATGGTTGATTTTAAAGAATTTTCTTAGGATTTCTCTAAGTGCGATAAGCCCCGCCCTGCCACGCCCACATTTTTTGACGAATCAATGTGGGCATGCTTCTCTGCATTATATGTATTCTTCCCTCTTTATACAAGAAAACATCATCATAATATATGAAAAAAGAGAAAAATAATGATTGTTGAACTGATATCAAATATCAAGATTAACTATTTTTTTGTTGGGGGGGGGGTATGAAAAACTGAGATAAAAAAAGGTAAGAGTTGACTCCTGCATTTTACCATTTTTGGTACGAGTTGACTAAAATTTGGAACGAGTTGACTAAAATTGTACGAGTTGGAATTGGTACGAGTTTGACTTGGTACGAGTTATCTGTAAACCGTTTGAATACAATCGTCGAAAAACATTTCAAAATCGAAAATTCAGAAGTTTTTACTTTCGATTTTGAAATGTTTTTCAACGATTGTATTCAAACCCTGCTACTAATACCGTATTTTCTCGTGGACAACAAACTTCGACCATTTCTTAATATTACAGCATCGCCAGATTTCTCAAAAACTCGCTTTCAAAGAAATAATTTTAGAAAATGTGTTCGTGACCTACAAATTTTCGCTCTATGCAACTACCTCTTTTTGGAGCTAGTTTCTCTGTTTACCACCCGTGGCATACATGGGGCACGTATTACCGGTTTTAAGAGAGGCTTAAGGAACAAAGTGGATGTAAGATCCTTGCAAAGATAGCTCTAATGGAGACGAAAGGTAAACGTATGGGACACAATTTAACCATTTTTAAGGTAGTTCGCCCTTAACGAGGTTCGCGCAACGTCGGAATTATTCAGGCGACATCGAAAACATTCGGCGGTGGAACTTTCATTCGGCGATGGAACTTTCCACCGCCGAGTGTTTACGACCGCACCCAAATAGGTTCGGATACGTAACGAAGCCGTTTTGAAAAAAGCCGATGTTTTATGAATATATCTAAATACAATGGCGGTTATTCTACCTTTACCATGTGTTTTATAATACTTTGAAAGTTTGTGACAGTTTGAATCGGCTAAAGATTTTCACGTCGATATAAGCTGCTATTTGAGTTATTCCATATTGTTCTTTTATCACTTACGTGGTTTTTGTTGAAAATCGACGATCTGTAAGCTGGCTTTCCTAAATATCGTCGCTTTTCTGCGAAAACCTCGTAACTGCAGCTGGTTTTAAGCTGCAGTTACGAGGTTTTCGAAGAAAAGCGACTATATTCAAGTTTGGATAAACAAGTTTGACGTTCAGGAGAAAAAACATATCGTCGGTGTAAATGCAAAACCTCGTATGTCGATTCTAACGATTTTCAAAGTACATCTTGTGTGTCCATTTAAGACCATTCTCGCAGGTTTTGAGATATTTGTACTGATCAGTATCAATGACACATTATTGGAGAACAATATGTCAAAATTTCAAGTAAAATATTTCAGTTTGTGAAAAGTTATTACACTTTTTACCCTCCCCTTTTAATTTTTCAAAAACGCGATACGAGGTTTTACATATACAACGACGACGTGTGACTTAATTTTAGATGACTAACATTGTCTAAGGTAGCACATCCCTAATGAGATTCACGCGACGTCGGAACTATTCGGACGACGTCGTAAATATTCGGCGGTGGGAGGTTCCCAACGTCGCACGAATAGGTTCGGATATCAACGACATCGCACGAAAAATTCCAACGTCGTGTGAATCTCATTAGGTTTTGACTACCTTCAAATGGGAGTTTCGGGAAGTTTGTGAACTCTATAGCTGTATAAAACAAAGATCAGACTCAGCAGTCGTCATTCTGATGCCGTATTTGGTGATGGGGTGGGGATGACATATGGTGGTATTGGAAAAATATAGATTCAGAAAGCTATCTTAGAGTTTGAGTTTATTGGGGTTTTACGCCGTTTTTACAACTACCAGGGTCATATCGCGGCGGCTGGAGCACCTACCCATGGATTCCTGTTGTTTCTCAAACCAGTACTACCACAACACCCTTACCGAGCCTCCAGCTGCTCGCCCACTTAGGTTAACGATTTCAAACCCATTGGTGGGTGACAATTTTGTCAGAAAGGGTATTAGCCGCGGCCGGGTATCGAACCCGGGACTTCTCGAATGAGGGTCAGATGCGCTACCAACTGCGCTAAGGCCGCGGCTGAAAGCTATCTTAGAGTGACAAGTTTAGGCTGACTAGGCCTACAGTCGATACTTTTCACATATTTTCCAATAAAGTTTTGTTTGGGAAAGAGGGATGCAAAGCAAGACTGCACATTAGCTATTTAAATCATATAACCCTTTCCCAAACAAGACCTGGTTTTGATGCCCCTGATAGAATAGGCGTGAGAAAACATTGAGACAAAAGAAGAAACTGCTGATAACCAGCAGTTTCTCCCTTTGTCTCAAATTTCATCTTCCACAGCATTTTTGTCGTCTCCAGCAACTATTAAATTTAACCACCCCAAAATTTTGTCGTTTGGGAAAAGGTTAAAATGAAATTGTGATTAAGTAACGCAAAACGGGTACATGCATAGTACATGTAGGACTATTAGTAGGCCTACTTCTATTTATAAATCATAATGTTCTATTTATTTTCCTGTTAAAATGAAAACGTTTTCGTTTCTAAAAATCGCGATTTGATACATTCATAGAAAACCTCACTAAAATAGACTGTTCAGCGTTTCCTATTCAAGGGAGTGACAGACGACAAAACATCGCTGCTTTTCAACGAAAACCTCGTGATTGCAGCTTAAAACAAGCTGCAGTTACGATGCTTTCGTTGAAAAGCGGCGAAAGTAGATTCCTTTCAAGTACGAAAAATTTAGGTTGCTCAAAAGTGAACGGTTATATACCTACAGACATGCAGACCCTAGATAAGAAGTGGTAATGACTTTTCAAACTGCAATAATTCTGTTATTCTTTATCAAGCCTTATGTTGTGGGTACTCATTTGTATCGTCTCATCGAGACGATTCAAATGAGTACCCACAATATAGGGTTTGGAATTGAAATAACAAAGTTAGAATGTCTTCACCCCTCTTATCTGTAGCCCTGAGACATAGTTTGTCGGACAAGAGATAAAGACCTAAATTAAAACCAAAAGACAGTTTAGATTTTGAGATTTGGAAAACATTCAGGAAAATGGCAGTAAATAAACGTAAATTTTCCGCCTGTGCAACAGAATTATATTTTGGCGGACGTTAGCCTATTTACAGAGTATTTGAAAACATGTGCAATTATAATATGTGATTTTCCAGCATCAAGTAAAAGATAGGTCATTTACTTTCAAACAGTCCCTTGTTGCAACCATAATATAGATAATTCAATTTAGCTCCAAAATAAAAGATAATTCTTGTTATTTCGGGGGTCTTACAACCCCTGTTTTGGGCCCCGAATATAGAAAGCCGCCAATGCGTTAACGGTACTTTCCTTCCATCAATCACTGGTCTGACCGAAAAATGTGCGAACAAGATTAACCCTTTCCCTAACAGCAACAACAGGCATAGACTGTCCCGTTTTTGGAGGAACAAAGAGAAATACACTAAGGCAAAAGGAGAAGTGCCGATTACTAGAATCTTCTCTTATTTCTACAATATTCTCGCGATACATATTATAAGAAATAATTGAGTAAAAAAGAAGAATAGAATGTGAAAGTTTTTTTAATAGTTAACCCTTTCCAAAACAACAGGAATTTGAGCTGGTCCAATTGAAAGGCGCAATTAAAGCCAACAAATCAAAGAATACGTATGTACAATATAGCAGAGAACATATCGAGACAAAAAAAGAGAGAGAAAAAATGTTGATTATCGGCATTTATATATTTTTTAAAGCCATTTCTATAAGGCACGTCAAGACCAGCTTTTGTTTGGGAAAGGGTTAATCCCTTCCCACTTTAAGATTCAGGGTTCACAAATGGGGTTTCAAACATGGACAAAGCAAAAATAAATTATCTTGAGTGTTGGAGCTAAAATGTGTTAACTTATTTTTTAATGCAAAAAGGGTCCAACTAATTCTTTGTAGATAAATTCCACGTATGTTGAATTTGTTTATATTTGTATTGTAGGCTATAAACATGCTTATTGCTGTTTCATGCTGAATAAAATGTTATGTTATGTTATGTTAAATTGATATATCAAACATACTCGTCTAAGAAAACACTATCATTTAATCATTTTGTAGATTTTAAAATGGGCTTTCAAAAATGCGATATGAACACCTTCTCAAACTAGACCAGATTGTACGCCCTTTATAGAAAAGGCTTTGGTAAACATTGAGATAAAAGAGGAGAACACGTTACACTATCGTTGATTACACGTACCAACATTTTCTCCTTTTGTCCAATATTTCCTGATTTTTTTTTTTTTTCAATGTTATACTCGTTTCAAGTTCTTATTTTGTTTAAATTTGATAGAAAGAATTTTTGTTCGTAAATTCGGCGAAAAATCGCGTGTAACATGTAACATAAATGTTCAAGAACGACGGCTATTTATAAACAATTTTGCGATAAAGTAACGTCAAACACAAGGAAAAATATATTTTGTGACTGTGGAAATGCTGTAGAATGTTTTGCCGAAGGGAAATGAAATTTCTACGTAGAAAACTCAAATTAGCCCAGTTTGTTTACCAAAAAATCGCAGTGTAACAATTAAAATTACGTCGCAGAAAAAAATGACAATTTTGTTGAATATTTTGTTAATTAATGACTCAAATGCAACCAAACTTGATATAAAAAATACCACTTTTCTCTATTTCTATAATATATGGAAGAAAATCAGTTAGTATAATAAACGAAACAATTATCATATAAAATGCGTGTGGACAGAAATTGTTTCTTGTAGTTGAAACTCTACTTTTTTACACTTTAGACTTACAATTTTTCTTATTCATACAAACATTTAATTTCAATGTGGAAATACCATTTTTTTCTTGTTGATCATATCAAAATTTCGACGAAAAGCGGCAAAATAGGCCTAACGAAACGTATAAGAGATATTCAAATTTGGTCTTGTGGGCAGAAAATTTATAAACGTAAACTTTTTCACACTATATAATCACTCGCGACTCAATATTTCGGCAAATTGCCTTTTTCAAGATAAACGGAAACACTATTTTAAATCACATAATTATTTTTGTACTGCTAGCAGCCATATTGTTTAGTCTAACAATATCTTGAAAAAGACAATTTGCCAAAATATTGAGTCGCGAGTGATTATATAGTGTGTTTAATACATTCCCTACGGAATAATTTTGTAAATTTGTGTAAACTTTTTCTTTGACGTAATCTTGAAATTATCTCATTGGCTCATTTCTAAGCTGAAAAAAGAACGAATTAAAGTGGCGGAAAAGCTATAGAAATAAAAAAGATGGAATCAGTGGAGTATTTCTTAAAACGTGGTCCTGTCTTTATAAATCAGATTAGATTATGTAGAGAGTAACCATTAAAAGCACAACACAACTATCTATGCAAAAACTTAAAGTTACGCAATTGACGTTTGCTAGTTTGACGTTACATTTCAGTGCCACAATACCGTGCGCGACGTCTAGGTTAACGTGTAGGGCCTACGAAATGGTTGCGTTCACTGAAAGTCGGATATTCGGTTGAATAAGCTTATTTCCACTAAGACCCCCCCACACACACACACATGCACACAACAGCCACCGGAAGTCGTCCTTTGATAACAATTATGGCATATCAACGTTCGTTGCCATTGCACGTGGGATGCTTTGCTAAGAATTGGGCCAGAGCCTCGATCTGGCATAAAGAAACCGGCAGATGTGTTGCTATTTTCAGTAACAAATTGGAACAGTGTCTGTATGTATACAATGTTAATTTCCCATAAACCAATTGTTTGCCACCGGAAGCGGCTACTAGGTACGGACTAAAACGATAATTGAAAGGGGTCAATTGCTCTTATTCGTGGGAACAGTTTATGGCAGGCATAGATCTGTTGTTGTTGTTGTTGTTGTTGTTGTTGTTGTTGTTGTTTTCTCTTTTTTGGGGGGGGGGGGTGTCAATTTCAATTGCTTCTCTTTGCATTTAAAACGAAGTGCCCCATTTTCACATGAAAAGTCAAACAATTAGAGCTTTCTCTGTCTTAACTTGAAACATTGTGGAAAATGAATATTTTTATTGATTTTTTTTTTGGGGGGGGGGTTTACGACGTTTGCAACTTAGCCCCCCCCTAGCCCCCCTGTTCCTACGGGCCTGCCTGACATAATAGCTTTCTGTATATGGTGTGTCTGAGACTCCAAAATGATCACATTTTACTAAGATTTGTGGCCTGTATAAGATAATCATTCTGACAAATTTTCAGCTTGATTGGGCAAAAAAATCCCCAAGACTGGACCCCATGACCTAGTTTAGGACCCCAGATGACCAAATTTTGAAATTGTCCGAGATTTTATCAAGATAATTATTCTAACTAGGCTGATTGGGCATAAAATGTGGCCTCTAGAGTGCAAATAAGGTTTTTCTTAAATTTGACCTAGTGACCTAGTTTTTGACCCCAGATGACCCAATTTCAAACTTTTTGTACATTTCATCAAGACAATTATTATGAGCTAATTTCAGGTTGATTGGGCAAAAAAATGGGCTTCTAGGAGTACAAACTAGGTTTGAACCTGTGACCTAGTTTATGACCCCAGATGACCCAATATCAAACTTGTCCAAGATTTTACCAGGACAATCATTCTGAGCCAATTTCAAGTTTATTGGGCAAAGAATGTGGCCTCTAGAGTGCACACAAGGTTTTTCTAAGATTTGACCCCGTGACCTAGTTTTTGACCCCAGATGACTCAATTTCAAACTTGTCCGATATGTCATCAAGACAATCATTCTGAGCAAATATCAGGTTGATTGGGCAAAAAAATGTGGCCTCTAGAGGGCACACAAGGTTTTACTAAGATTTGACCCTGTGACCTAGTTTTTGACCCCAGATGACCCAATTTCAAACTTGTCCGATATTTTATCAAGATAATCATTCTGATCAATTGTCAGGTTAATTGGGCAAAAAATGTGGCCTCTAGAGTGCACACAAGGTTTTTTCTAAGATTTGACCCCGTGACCTAGTTTTTGACCCAAGATGACCCAATTTCAAACTTGTCTGAGATTTCATCAAGACAATCATTCTGAGCGAATTTCAGGTTGATTGGGCAAAAAATGTGGCCTCTAGAGTGCACACAAGGTTTCTCTAAGATTTGACCCTGTTACCTAGTTTTTGACCCCAGATGACCCAATTTCAAACTTGTCCGAGATTTCATCAAGTCAATCATTTTGAGCCAATTTCAGGTTGATTGGGCAAAAAATGTGGCCTCTAGAGTGCACACAAGGTTTTTCTAAGATTTGACCCCGTGACCTAGTTTTTGACCCAAGATGACCCAATTTCAAACTTGTCTGAGATTTTTATCAAGACAATTATTCTGAGCAAATTTCAGGTTGATTGGGCAAAAAATGTGGCCTCTAGAGTGCACACAAGGTTTTTCTAAGATTTGACCCCGTGACCTAGTTTTTGACCCCAGATGACCCAATTTCAAACCTGTCCGAGATTTTATCAAGACAATCATTCTGATCAATTTTCAGGTTGATTGGGCAAAAAATGTGGCATCTAGAGTGCACACAAGGTTTCTCTAAGATTTGACCCCGTGACCTAGTTTTTGACCCCAGATGACCCAATTTCGAACTTGTCCCAGATTTCATCAAGACAATCATTCTGAGCAAAATTCAGGTTGATTGGGCAAAAAATGTGGCCTCTAGAGTGCACACAAGGTTTTTCTAAGATTTGACCCCGTGACCTACTTTTTGACCCCAGATGACCCAATTTCAAATTTGTCCGAGATTTCATCAAATCAATCATTTTGAGCTACTTTCATGTTGATTGGGCAAAAAATGTGGCCTCTAGAGTGCACATAAGGTTTCTCTAAGATTTGACCCCGTGACCTAGTTTTTGACCCCAGATAACCCAATTTCGAACTTGTCCCAGATTTCATCAAGACAATCATTCTGAGCAAAATTCAGGTTGATTGGGCAAAAAATGTGGCCTCTAGAGTGCACACAAGGTTTCTCTAAGATTTGACCCCGTGACCTACTTTTTGACCCAGATGACCCAATTTCAAATTTGTCCGAGATTTCATCAAATCAATCATTTTGAGCTACTTTCATGTTGATTGGGCAAAAAATGTGGCCTCTAGAGTGCACGCAAGGTTTCTCTAACATTTGACCCCGTGACCTAGTTTTTGACCCTAGATGACCCAATTTCAAACTTGTCCGATATTTCATCAAGACAATCATTCTGAGCAAATTTCAAGTTGATTGGGCAAAAAATGTGGCCTCTAGAGTGCACACAAGGTTTTTCTAAGATTTGACCCCGTGACCTAGTTTTTTACCCCAGATGACCCAATTTCAAACTTGTCTGAGATTTGATCAAGATAATCATTCTGATCAATTGTCAGGTTGATTGGGCAAAAAATGTGGCCTCTAGAGTGCACACAAGGTTTTTCTAAGATTTGACCCCGTGACCTAGTTTTTGACCCCAGATGACCCAATTTCGAACCTGTCCGAGATTTCATCAAGACAATCATTCTGAGCAAAATTCAGGTTGATTGGGCAAAAAATGTGGCCTCTAGAGTGCACACAAGGTTTCTCTAAGATTTGACCCCGTGACCTAGTTTTTGACCCCAGATGACCCAATTTCGAACTTGTCCGAGATTTTATCAAGACAATCATTCTGAGCAAATTTCAGGTTGATTGGGCAAAAAATGTGGCCTCTAGAGTGCACACAAGCCAAAGGTTGACGCACGACTGACGACGGACACAGCGGTATCACAATACCTCACCATGAGCACTATCGTGCTCAGGTGAGCTAAAAATGCAGATTTATATTTATTTGAAATTGTCATATCCAACATCTTTGAACATGGATCAGTCTGATAATTTTGTCGTCTGGTAATGCAAGGGTGGATCTAGAGGGGGTGTCAGGAGGGTCCGGACCCCCACCCCCTGGCATTTGCCGAAAAAATAAATTTTGACCATATAACTCAAGTGTAATGCTAAATTATATATCGCTGCTTTTAAACGAAGACCTCGTACCTGCAGCTTATTTGAAGCTGCAGTTACGAGGTTACCGTTGAAAAGCACCTATTTTTATCACACTTTAAGCAATCATTTGGGCTTGAAACCCCTGGAAAAAATCCTGGATCCGCCCTTGGATCACAAAAAATGCAGATTTATATTAACTTGAAATTCTCATACCCAACATCTTTGAATATGGATCAGTCTGATATTCAAGCACCTATTTTTATCACACTTTAAGCAATCATTTGGGCTTGGACCCCCTGGAAAAAATCCTGGATCCGCCCTTGGATCACAAAAATTTGCAGATTTATGTTAACTTGAAATTCTCATATCCAACATCTTTGAATATGGATCAGTCTGATATTTTTGCAGTCTGGTAGTGGATAAGTACCTCGGAGTTTGAATTATTAGACAAACAGGCGGACAAAGGCATCAAATTGACTCTTAAGAAGAGAACGGTGATTGTTTTTGTTTAACATCAAAAACGAAAGTAGACAATTTCGAACCGATTTGACTTTATACAACAATTAATGGAGATTTCTCTGGTGCATTAGTCTTAATTCATAAGTAATGATTGCTTTCCATGGTGTCCATTAACAAACATACACTTACCTTAACTTTAAGCTCAATAAATTCCATATAAAATTTATTCTATTTAAACGATATGCCCAAACTTTGCAACTGTGGTAATTTTAGGGTATTTCCAACTTTATCAAGTTCATTTTCGAAAAACATCGCTTGACCGAACTTGAAATACGGAGACGGCCGAGTTAATACGGAATGAATCGTCGTTTTTAACAGAAATCTCGTAACTTTAGTTTAAAGCAAACTGCAGTTACGAGATTTCTGTTGGAAAGCATCGGAATATTAAGTACTGGATGTTTGACATGGCTAAGTTTTCTCAACTCTTTCAATGCACAAATATGCTCGTAGATCTATATAGTTTTTTTAAAAGTTCTTATCTGAGAAAACTTTGGAAAATATCTATAGAAAGGAAAAAAACATCAATTGATGATCAACATTTTCGTCTTACTATAACATTTTCTGTCCGAAAATAAGACATAAATTAACTTCCTCATTTTGTAACATTTGAATGATGTCTATTCGGTTAAAAATAAGCATAATTATTCCTGTTCAAACGAAAAACATTTTGAAAACATCGAGAGGAAACAAGAAAGTGGTAAACTGAATACATGTACATGCTCTCGATAGTTTTTAACACTCTTCTACAAGTAGAATAAATGGTTCACATAATTTCTTTCTTTATTTTTTTTCTTCTGCACTTCCTTTCGGTTTTCAATTCAAAATTAATCTCGATATCTGGATATCGTAGAATTTGTGTTGGAGTCGAGATAGTTATCTCGTCCAGTTTATATCGATGCAAGTAATCTTGAATGTTAGGCCTCGGGCCTACAGAAAATTAATTCGAAATCTATATCGCCTCGAACATTTCTTTCCTTTTTCTACTACAGGCCCGTATGTCGAATTTTTTTATGTGGGGCTCAAGCTCCCGTGTCTGGGGAGTGGCTAAACTGAATTTCTCGAAATCTTAAGTGTAAATTATGGAAATTTCGGTATTTTGACCAACTTTGGTGGGGCTTAGCTCCCCCTTGTCCCCTGTCCCTGTTCAGTTTTCATCAATATTTTCTGTGCTAAAATGTATATCAATCTTTTTAGTATAAAAAAATCATCGTCATCTTTTGTATTTTGTACTTATTAGTAGTAAAGGACGGCACTTCAGACAAGCTGAAGCAGCTGTATTTGTTCTTTGTTCTTTATAAAACCGCCATCTTGGATTTTGGATTTTTCGGAGGAGTAAATTTTTTCCCTTCTTTGTCTATGTAAAACCGCCATCTTGGATTATGGATTTTTCGGAGGAGGGAATTTTTCCCTTCTTTGTACATATAAAGCAACCATCTTCGATTCTGGATTTTCGGAGGAGAGATTTTTTAACATTCTCTGTCTTTATAGGGCCAACATACGGAGGAGGTAAAAATTGAGTAGGATTAATCGTAATTTAATGGAAGGTGATAAATACACCATTATAGTATATGAGATGTAAACGGATATAAAAGATAACAGATGATAATGAATTCTTTATATATCTTTATTCATTATATAATTGCATGTTAAATAAAAACATGGTAGTACAAATACAGTTTCAGTAGCCATAAGGATATGACACACATCCATCTCGTACTCTCTTATCAAAGACAATTCTATATCGCTTTGTTTGAGACAGTGTTAAAAGTTTGGCTTGATCACGGTCTCTACATATTTTATGCGAATCTGTTACCGTTACAACATCATTTGAAGGGTTCGTAACCATGTCCTTGATCGTTTTAAAGTTTATTGCATTTTGGTTCTTAAAATTAAGAGTAATGCCTTTCACTTTACAATGAGTAAGTTGACCATCCTGATCGGGGTGTTTTAATTCATAAGCGTAACTTTTCGGTCCACTTGCTACAAATGTTTTGATTTGATTTCCAGGTATTTCGTCAGTAAGATCCCCCAAATAGTCACCCAGCCCGGGTACCCAATCTCCCGGTTTTGATTTAAACACAACTGAATCTGTATCCGCATACATTGAACGAGGGCCTAATTGTTCTAAGTAAGAGTACAATTTAAGTCTAGCTTGAGCTGTAGTGTACGCAGCTATAACGACATTTGTTTTCCCAGTAGGCTCAACAAAGTCATCTCTGTATTTCCAGCGGACCTCTACCATTTCATTTGACACAAAGTTAATAGAAGTTACCTCCTCCCTATCACTTGTCAACTTTTCAAAAAATAAGGTTGGATCATCTATAAATTCTACTTGGTTTTTGTTCAATTTTTGACCAAATTTTCCCCAGAATGAATTGAGCATTAATTTAGCTAGAGCCCGCATACCAGGATTTTTCTCTATGTTATGGTAGTCTAACAGAACCCCTTCCTTTTCATAATACCGTTGGATATATGTTAACTTTTGTTCTTCAGTGGTACACCATTTTGGCCATCCACTTTTTTCTTGCTTGATTTTAAGAAACGTATTTACATATTCTGTGAAAATGCCACCTTCTTTAACATCAGGGTCATACTGAGATATGCTATCAAAATGCCAAACCTCATATATTGATTCCAGTACATAACCTTTCTCAATTGCTTTTTTCACTTCGTCTGTGACCCAAGTCCCTATAAAAGCCCTTTCTTTGTCTGAATGTAGACACTTTGTCTGTTGGCACGTTTGAGCACATGTTTTACACAAAGGGAAGAGTAACTTTCCGTTCATTTTACATGGCAAAACGGGTGTGAATAAGTTTCGAGGTGGTATAACCTTACATTTGATTAACCCTTCATACTGATCAAGTTTACCAAACCCCTCTGTAATAATGCTAGGGTGACCCAAAGGAATCTTCCCTGTCTTATTAATAAATGGATAAAGGGATGTAACATCATAATATTGTATAGATTCATCGTGTGATGCTTCATGGTAAAGTGTAAATACTTCTGTCCGACCTCCAAAGAAAGCCTCTCTAGGCTGTAAAGGTGTGACCATATCTAGCTGTTCTATAAAACTCTTCATTTCATCATTTTCTTTTAACTTTTGATCAAAATCTGATTCCCATGTAGATACGTATGTATAACCAAGTTCCTCTATATATCTCTGTTTTGTCAAAGTGTTTTGGTAGAGTTCCCCCATGGTAAGTTTACTGACAGGGTTCAATGTTGAACTTGAGTACAAATTAGGATTCCCATGCCAAAAGTCGCCGTGAAATTCAAGTACAACCTTTTGGTCTTTTGTTTCGTAATAACCATCCACCTTGTATGGACCTATGACTTTCTCACCTCCATTTCTTGCATGTTGTATACGGATCCCGAGACTGTGTGATATATATTTAACCCATTGCAATGCTTTTACAGATTGAACTTGTTTTGGATTATAACCATGTGTAGGAATAATACCGATAGTATTTTCTTTGAGGAAATTGGTTCTAAACACAGTTTGACAAGCCGATGCAATAGTAATATTCTTCTTGAATGGATCAATTCCAGTTATTTTAAGGAAGTCAGCCCGAAATTTTAGACAGCATCTTCTCAGTATATCAACATCGGACCTACAATATTTTAATATTTCATTTTGAAAATCAAATGGTCTGTTTTTGTTTGCTTCGTACCATTCCATAAAAACGACCCTGGCATCAGGTTTCATAGCGTCAGGGTTGTAGTACTTAATGTCTGGTAAGTGGTCTAAGATAACGGTTTCATTTTCGCTTCTGTTGAAAAGATGTGGGAAGTAACCTTTACTTAATTCGGAGAATCCAAACATTTCAGGTAGTTTTGAAAGAGCCATTGGTAAGAAATTGATTGAATCAATCATCTTAATTTTGCAACTAGGGACAATCAAGGACATGATTTTTGCCCCATTAGGTATCACTGTTGGAACGATAGCATTTCTGTACAAATATTGCAAAATGGGATATGAATCGTACCCTTGAAAATTGTGACATATGACAGTAGCGTTGCTATTGTCTTCATCAAATAACCAACTACAAAATCTATCAATAGTATCAGTACCTGAAAAGATAATTTCATTTTGTCCACACATCTCACATTCACTTCTTTCATTCAAATCACTATCCATACACAATGTACATACTTTATGAACCACACAAAGGTTTGCATTATGTTCAAATGCACCACATTTTGATTTATGACAATGAATACACACACCCTTTTCACCTCTCTCGTATCCTTTCTCACAATTAACAATATCTTGCTGTCTACATTCTAGATCGAAAAATATAAATCTTTCAATGTTTTCTTTATCACTCTTTTCAGCTTGGGTCTCAGGTGTCATAAAACACTGATGTCCTTCTTCGAAGAAGTCTTTACACATTTCACAATATATCGAACCGCAAACATGAACTTTTTTACTCATCCGTTTGTTGATGGTTTTACCGCAGTCATTGCATCTGTTGTAAATACGGCATGTAGAATTGCCACTGTCTGTTACTTTTTGATGAAGTTCGAAACATACATCTCCACGGAAGAAACGATTACATTTCTTACAGTGAAGATATCTTTCATCGCTTGTTGGATGAATTTTCTTACATGATTGACAAATATTATTACACGAATGTTTTTCCAAATGATCGTAGCCTTTCTGACACGTGGTACAATAGTAACTTTTGCCGAGAAACGCAGGCATACTTGTGATGACGTCATAATGATTGTTATGGTAATATATGTATATCTTCTTATCTGCTTCTGGTCCATTGTAAATTATAAAGTTAAAATGGTCAGCTGACACTACATGAATTTGGTACCCGAGCAGGACGTCTTGGAATTTCTTGATTTCTTCGATACGACATACCCCAAGAGGCACACATGCTTGTTTATGTAACCCTTCAGCCAACTGTTTTTGTATAGCCGAACCCTGTCTGATACTGTTCCATTTTTCGTGTTTGTCCAATCTCGCTTTGGCTGTGACAATGGCCCTAGCGCAACATAAGTCATCATCATTATGAATACGGATAAAACATTTTTTATCTTTCAGTGTTCTCTCTAAATCCACATAGCGACGTCCTTTTCTAGTCCCTCCTGTTGGCATGCTGACGTGAATGACTTCAAATATAAGAGATTCATCTATGGTGAAATCTTCATTTGACTGTAGCACACGTTCTATTTCTGACATGAAACGTTGTGAGGTAAGTTCTGGTAACCGCAAAAAAGGTATAACGATAGGGTAATCTAACGTAGGACTCTGAATCACCATTCTGATTAAGTCTTCTGGTTTAGCTCCTCTAGTCAGTGCGTCAAAAATGGCTGTAAATAATCGATCGAGCGTACCCAGCACATTTTCTGTAATCTCTAGATCATTAAAATTCACTTTGTATGTAGAAGATGTCGTTTTAAATTTCTGCATATGTTGTTCATTCAACTTCGTAATATAATAAAATTGTCCAAGGTCATCTTCTTTCTTTATCCGTTTAGTAGGGACTGTTTCACCAACGACCTCAGAGGGTCTTTTCATGCCTCTTCCTATTTGATGTTTTTCTAACATATGTCTTTGGAGATTATCTTGACGGCTAAATGGCAGACCGCATTCTGTACATTGTAAGTAAGCTTTGCTCTTGTGTTTATCCATGTGTCTCTGTAAATTGTATTTTCTTAAGAACACTGAGCTACACGTATCGCAATGAAAGCGTCTCCAATGATTCTCATTTCTTTGGTGTTGCAGCAATATACTTTTCTTTTCAGCGTGGAACTCACATTCAGGACAGTTGAAACCCATCTTGATCGTTCGGCGTCTTGGTTAGAAATGACTTTTTGACGGAGTGTGCTTCTTCTTACGTACTCTGAAAATAAGCAATTGCGTCTGATTGGCTTGTGCATTCGAGCGTATCCAACTCTATTTGGGATAGAGTTTCTAATACAAAACGATTTATGGTTGGTCGTTATACACCTCCAATCTAGTTATATATTTTGCATCTGCAAAGTATTCATTTTTAAATGATCTTAGAGTAGCTTGGGCTTTCTTACGTATTTACGTTTCCTGACAAATGAATCTGATTGGTTTTCTTTATATTGGTGGATTTTTCACCATATTTCCTCTTTATAGTATTTTCTTCTATTTCTAGTTTAGATTTTTGGAGCATTATACCTTGTTTATACGCTATATAGATTTTTAGTTATTTTTTTTTTTAAGAATACATTTAAAAAATGTTTATTTATTGACGTGTAATTACTCAGAGGTAACCGCAAGAGCACGTCGTAAACAGGCACCCTTTGGTATACAGAGCTGACTTGTATACCCTATCTAACAATTTTAGCGGGTATTGGAGGTCAGACCCTCTTACTAGACGGGGAAATTCCTGCTTTTCCGTGTTCGTACCGTTTCGTGATGACTGAAAGCGGTTCCTTATACTGTATTGTGCATCACCTCACGACAGTATAAAGTTGGCTATAAGCACCTCCATACTTTCAGTAACCTCATTATATTTCCAGTAAAATTATACCACTCCTATCATATGATATATGTTTTACCATTGAGTGAACTTATTTTCAGAAGTTATTCTGTTTTTAACTTCCATATTTGATAAAGCAATGATTTTTTTTTTTTGTGTTAATATTTTGATCTTCAGAGGTAACGACAAGAGCACGTCGTAAGCAGGCACCCTTTGGTATACAGAGCTGACTTGTATACCCTATCTAGCAATTTTAGCGGGCATTAGAGGTCAGGCCCTCTTACTAGACGGAGAAATTCCTGCTTTTCCGTGTTCGTAACGTTTCGTGATGACTGAAAGCGGTTCCTTATACTATCTTATGCATCACCTCACGATAGCATAAAGTTGGCCATAAGCACCTCCTTACTTTCAGTGCCTCAAACAATTAAACAAAACTTACAATGCAGTTTAGTATTGTTTTCCTTTGCAATTCCATTTCATTTCATAGAATCAAAGTTCAAATTTACTGTGATTTAGCCAAAAGTTCATGGTTAAAATATCTTGTCCCTTAAATGAGAGTCCATATACAATATATTTTAATCGAGACAAGAGAGATTTAAACGATATTTGATATGTTTCGGAACATGTCTTGGCCATAGAAAAGCACTAACAACTATGGCATCGAAACATGATATCTAAATACAATCTATTAAACATGTCTTAATAATAAGACGACATCATGAAAAAAAGTCAAAATGAAATTAGTTTGCATTTAATCATTTAAATGTATTCTCTCTAATTTAGCTGTATTCTCTCTAAAATGCCTAGACTAAATGACCATAGTATACAATATGTTACTGTTTCTTACCTTGCTACGTTATCCCATTAACCAATTAGAGTAATGGCATTTATCATATGAAAGTCAGTTACGCATAGTGTGTGAATTATACTATGGAAGTTAGTACGTCTTACTTCATTAAAAACTAACTAGTGAATGACTTAATCTTTGTATTGTTTTAGGTTATTTATCCTCGGTTGCCGGTTGCCCATATGACCGAGTAGTAGACTGGGCGTGCCCAGGAAGGAACTCCCTTCTTTGACCTGTTTCCAGCTTTGAATGGTGGAGGAAGACCCCAAGTGAGCACCTGGGTAGAACCACCGACGTTCCGCAAGCCAGCTGGATAGCTTCCTCACATGAAAGGTCATACGTCCCTGGCGGGATTCGAACCAACATAGGTGAGGGGCAAGTGATCCTGAGTCAGCGACTCTAACCACTCGGCCACGGACGCCCCAATGACTTAATCTCTATGTGTTTACCATTTTATACCTTCGCCAGAAAAGAGTTAGCCAATCAGAAGATAGTATTTGACAAGCGGTATTGATTTTTTACCTGTACACTATCTTAGAAGAGTTTAAATTCTTGTGTATCTCTGCTAGATCTGTAGTTATATACTTGTAGGTTGTACTGATTTAAACATGTCGACAAAATAAGTTAAAAAGCATCTTTATACATACTCCAATATACTTCATCTGTTGAGTTACCGTGTAATTATGTTATACGAATTATGTTTTTTGTCATACATGTAATAGTTTTTGTAACGTGTGTAATCGTTTTTGTCATAACCATAATAGGTTTTGTAACAATCGTAACTGTTTTTTTGTCCATGTTTTTTTCATTTTTTTGCACATTTACTCTTATTTTCATGCAATATTTTTTTTTTTCAAATTTTGTCATACCCGTAACGGCTTTAGTCCTATGCGTTTATGTTTTTGTCATGCACACGTATATTTTTGTCATATCCGTGACAGCTTCTGTTATACCCGCAATAGTTTTTGTCATTGTTATTTATATCGTTTCCCAAAATGATACCTACTTTTGATGTAACTAACCAAATGAAGTTAAGAAATATTGACCATTCAAACATTTTCTTAGAAAATGTCCGCGCTATACAATGTTACAATTACAGACAAATATATAAACTCGTTCAAATTAGAGCAGATTAAAATTTTGTCTTTGGGAAAGGAGAGAGAAATGGCAAAAGCTCGACTTTATTTATTGAAAATGGTGCTGAAATACTAGTAGATAGAATTTGTGTATGATATAACAGAGAAAATAGTAAAACAAAAACGTCGTTTTCATCTTTTGTCTAAATGTTTCTCCCTAATAACAAGACTGTTTTATGTAAATAAACAAGAACAACGCCTCTTACCTCCTGGTTGTCGAGTTGAGATGACTTTAATTCTGATGTAAATAACAAAGGGTCGTCCGTCTTGGTTTTATTGACAGAAGTTTTTGTGGCGGGGAACCTGTGAAAATGCAGACTTCTTTTAGTATTTATTTATTTGTTATGTTTTTTTGAAAAACGGGTGCAATGTAACTTTCTACATCGCAAGATTATGATTTTCTTTTTGTAAATCGCACGATAATATATATTTTGTCGTTTTTTTGTAAATATATGGCGCTATTGCCTAAATTTTTCTCATAAAACAAGCATATATGATTTTTATAATTTTGTGATTTTTTCAAAGGGAAGTAATAATTTAAAAAAAAGACATGTAGTGTGAGAGAAATCCGAGGAAAAAGTTCAAATTGATCGGTAATTGCTTTCACAAACACCCAGTTCATAGGCTTTTGCAGACGACGAAAATGATGTTGATGAAGACATGATTTATGAAGAATAACGCAAAGATATCGAGACAAAAAGAGAAAAACTTTTCAAAATCGATCATGGACAATTACATTCTTCTTATTCGATGTTTTCCCAAGCATTTCTACAAGAAAAGCAACAATTGCTACAAATAATCGTTATTTCTGTAATTACGTGAAAGATCAACATTTTCTTCTTTTGTCTCAATGTTTTGCTAAATATTCTCCATTTGTAACCTGCAAAATGAATTCTTGTTAGAGAACCTGATTTTTTTTTTCAATCATTAACTCCGCTTGCAAGACGTCTGATGAGGATAATTTCATACCTATGTATAGATAGACCTAGCGTGTGGCCGGCCATCTAGTGATTACAAACTGTAAGTGCTTGGAGTCAAAGTTGTACGCTATCCACACTTTATATCTAGTATATATGTATTTTAGATAAATTATTTTGAAAATTTACTATATAAAATTGTTTATCGGGAATTATAATGGATATTTCTACGTAATTTACCGATTTATTTATTAATTGTTAAAAATCTTTCGCGAATACGGTTTTGTTACCTGATATTTTCTAAAAAATCAGGATATGTGAATTTCGAAATTAAAGGGAGGTAATATTTGAAAAAAAATGTCAAATAGTGTAAGAAACCAGAAGGGATGTTGGTCTATAAAGCTTGGTCGATAAATAGTTTCACAAACTTACTGATTCAATTTATATAGGCTGGTGCAGACGGCAAAATAATGTTAGATTTAAAGAGTAGATCTACATATTATGCGAACATAGATAAGTTAGATCTATATCTATGTAGATCTAGATCTATATTTAGTCTCTCATTTTACTAGATCTATTATGTTTGTCCGAATCCACGTCACAACGCACATGATAAAATCGATCTCACTGATGAGGCTCATACGAGATCGATTTGAAAATCGGTCTTATATACCGAATCTTGTTCTAAATTTAGAAAATGATGTCATTCTATTAATAGATCTTCGTGTACAGACACGTTGTGATGAGTCATTTCTGTAAAAAGCCGACGCTGATGACGTCATTTCCGGTGTTCACCCTCCCTTTCTCTTACAGAGGGTGAACACCGGAAATGACGTCATCAGCGTCGGCTTTTTACAGAAATGACTCATCACAACGTGTCTGTACACGAAGATCTATTAATAGAATGACATCATTTTCTAAATTTAGAACAAGATTCGGTATATAAGACCGATTTTCAAATCGATCTCGTATGAGCCTCATCAGTGAGATCGATTTTATCATGTGCGTTGTGACGTGGATTCGGACAAACATAATAGATCTAGTAAAATGAGAGACTAAATATAAATCTAGATCTACATAGATATAGATCTAACTTATCTATGTTCGCATAATATGTAGATCTACTCTTTAAATCTAACATTATTTTGCCGTCTGCACCAGCCTATATAAATTGAATCAGTAAGTTTGTGAAACTATTTATCGACCAAGCTTTATAGACCAGCATCCCTTCTGGTTTCTTACACTATTTGACATTTTTTTTTAAATATTACCTCCCTTTAATTTCGAAATTCACATATCCTGATTTTTTTAGAAAATATCAGGTAACAATACCGTATTCGCGAAAGATTTTTACTAATTAATAAATAAATCGGTAAATTACGTAGAAATATCCATTATAATTCCCGATAAACAATTTTATATAGTAAATTTTCAAAATAATTTATCTAAAATACATATATACTAGATATAAAGTGTGGATAGCGTACAACAAAACCTCACCATAATAAACACAATCAGGCACCCTGGTGGACAGATGAATGTAATGAAGCTATTAAAAAAAGAGAAAACCTTAGGAAAAAAATTCGGTTTAACAAAAGCCAAACTATGAAAGAGTTATTCAGTCGGGCCAGGAGGAATGCAGAATACACTCTACGTCATGCAAAACGAAAGGGTTGGCAAGATTTCTGCTCAAAAATAAATGATAGAACAAATTCTAAAGAGATATGGGATTTCATTAAGAGAATTACGGGTGTAACACCGCGCTCCAATCCTCCCTTCAAAATAAATGGAGAAGTTATAACAGATCCTGCTGAAAAAGCATCGAAGTTGGTTCATCATTATGAAAAAATTAGTAGTGACCAAGGATTCGACCCTAGTTTTCTGCAACGAAAAGCGGACGCAGACTCGATTCTGCAAAATTACGACCCTATCACAGAAGCAAGGGAAGGACAAAATTTGTCATTCAACAATGACTTCAATATGCATGAATTGGATCAGGCCTTAAGTAACTGTCAAAACGGTGCTCCAGGTGATGATGGAATTCATTATTCAGTGTTCAGAAATTTGTCAAATAATGCCAAAATCAAACTTCTAAATCTTTTCAACGAATCTTGGGCAACAGGTAAAACACCAGACTCGTGGCACGAAGCTACGATTATACCCTTACTAAAGCCAAATAAACCAAACACTGACCCAGCATCGTATAGGCCTATTTCATTAACTAGCACATTCACAAAACTTATGCAAAAAATGATCAAACCTAGGCTTTGTAATTATTTAGAGAAAAATAACTTGATTTCTAAATATCAGTCAGGCTGTAGGTCAGGTCACTCATGCGATGATAATTTAACAAGACTGGAATCTGATATACGGCGTGCACAGAAAAATAAACATTTTCTTCTTGGGGTATTCCTAGATTTAACTGCAGCCTTTGACAAACTATGGAACTCCGGGGCCATTCTTTACCTCAAGAAAATTGGAATAAAGGGTAATCTGCTCAACTGGATTAAAGACTTTCTAGAAGGCAGAAAGATTAAGGTTAAATATCAGGGTTGCGTATCGGAAACTGTCGAAACTATAAATGGGTGTCCACAAGGCAGTGTTTTGTCACCTATTATTTTTTCTCTCATAATGAACTCATTAAAGGATACAATAGACCATCATAATGCTGAGGAAAATAATATCCTGGACAACATACAATTATCTCAATTTGTTGATGATAGTGCAACTTGGACAGAGTCAAAATGTCCCAAGTTAGCCGTTAAAAAGACTCAAAAAGCTCTCGATTCCATTAACAAATGGAGTAAAGATAATGGTTTTCAGATAAATCCTGTGAAAACACAAGTTGTAATGTTTCAACTTAAATCCCGTAAATCCGCACCAGAGCAAGATCCCAACTTTCCGAAACTAAAATTGGGTGACACAGTTCTCGAATATAATAAATCTGCTACATTTCTCGGACTCACTTTTGATAAATACCTGACATGGCAGGAACATGTAAACAATGTCATAAAAAGGACAGAAAAAGACATCAATCTTTTAAGGTCAATCAAAGGTTATAGCTGGGGGTCTGATAAAAAATCCCTCTACAATGTTTACCAAAGTTTGATTAAGTCAAAAATCAACTATGGTTCAATTGTTTACCACTCCGCCAACAACAGTGTTCTTGATAAGTTACAAAAGGTTCAAAATAAGGCCCTAAGGATCATTACGAATTGTCCGAAATACACACCTGTTACACCTCTCATAGCAGAATGCGGTGACTTACCCCTTCAACTTCAAAGGGAGATGAATATGTTGAAGTATTGGGCAAGATCAATTGGTCATGGGGAAAACTTACCTATTAACGAAAAAATTGATATAGATCCAGTATTTGTATTAAATTCGAAAAAGGTACGCTCAGTTAAAAATCCTTACTCACAAGAAATTCAAAATCTTACAGCAAAACACAACTTGAACAAATCAGACATAGTTAAACCCTATCACAAAGATTTGCTTGAAATATGTAAACCAATTGTAGATATTGAGCTAACAAATCAAATTTCAAAAAAGGAGGAAGAAACAGATATTCTCTTTCGCAAAGCAAAAGAATACATTTCAAAGTTCAATAACTCCACGAAGGTTTACACAGATGGAAGCAAAGACCCAGAAAGAGAACAAGCAGGGGCTGGTATAGTCATGTTCGATGAAAATAACTCTGTATTACTGAATAAAGGGATTAAAATTGATCACAGAGTGTCGATATATACATGCGAGATAATAGCAATTGATTATGCCATTGATTGGCTCTCAAAAAGAGAAAGGAATGAGTTTAAAACAGCCAAAATCACAATTTTCACGGATTCATTGAGTACATTACAATCAATTCAATCTGGCAGATCACAAACAAGACCTGAAATTTTGTACAATATTCTGCGAAATACTAAGCTACTAAGCGATATTGGTTTAGACGTCATGCTAGTTTGGATCCCTAGTCACGTGGGTATAATTGGAAATGAGATAGCAGATCACACAGCTAAGAAAGGGTCAATCTCTGGGGAATATGTCGAAATCAAAATGAGCGTAAAAGAAACATATGGAATAATAGAACAGAAAATCAAAAATGAATTTAGGGCGAAAGACCTCGCTAGATATAAATATTATGAAAATCCCTCTAAAATCTCAGTATACAGTAATATAAAGGTTCAAGACACAGTATATACAAAATTAAGATTAGGGGTTAGCCGGCTTGGAGCTGAAAGGTTTCCCCAAACGTGCTGTGAACATTGTACTGTTGTGCAAACTTTCGAGCATGTTTTCTTTGATTGTCCACTGTACAAACAAGAAAGGCAATGTTTTAAGAATGAAGTAATGCAGTTGGATATTCCAGTGATAAACCGAAAAACTTTACTCTTCCCAGACAGCAAAACAGCCCAACGTACTAGAGACGCAATCTTCAAATTTCTTACAAAAACTAAAATGATGAATAAGCTATAATACATTCCCACGCTGTAATGCTTTTTAAGCAGGCTAAGGAAACAACATTTAACATGCTCTGTGTAGGATGGGGCAATAGAGAACGATATTGTCAGTTGGTCGTGACGTGGTTGCGGGCAAGCAGTTGCATTTCCTAGGGTGTTGTTGGAGAATCTCGTAACTACGACTTGGTTCAAGGCATGGTTGCGAGTTTTTATAACAACACCAATGGTTTATCAAAGTATGGTTATGCATCTTGTCTATTTTTAGCACAAAATTCATTGCTATTGCAGGTCAAATAAGCAACGGTCTTTTTTGCATATTCAGCAGTGTTTTCTGCTATATACGCAATGACCAGGTATTTTGGATTCAATCATCTTGACACAAATACCTAAATTCTTATAATTTGGCCAGTCTGAAACGCTGTCGTTTAGTAATGGATTGAAATATTGGAACCACTTCTCTCTTTCATTTCCTCACCTATTAACCTGTTCTCGCATGACAAACCTAAAGAATCATACTCAATGTGATTAAGTCATCACCGGGCGGCAGCATTTAAAACTTATCAAATTAAAAATAATAATAATAAAAAAAAAAAATAAAGAAAATATAGACAACAAATTTAACCATTTTGAAACAGCGACTAAATAGCTATTTTGGTTCCGGGAAGATATGGCAATGAAAACATTGGGGCAAGAATAGGAATCAACATTTTCTCCTTTTGCCTCAATGTTTCCTTAAATTAATTTTATGCCGGAAGCCAAAACTTGACATTTTTCTGAAAATGATTAAGTAAATTTATTCTTATTTCTCGTTACGGTGAATTGGGGAATTGTTTAAATAATTTCTTCATTCCATGCACTTTTTCTCTAAAAACAAAAGTCCCGGGGCCTTGTCGTGCGGGAGTAGGTTAATAACTCTCACCCAGGAAAAGGTCTGAATCAGATCTGTCAAGTCAGATCACCAATCAATGTGTTGGGGGATGCATAATCACACTGTTTTAGGCGGGTGATGAATGTATCACGCAATGATAAAGTCAGCATTAGGTTGCTTCTTCATATAACAATTGAAAAATAAACTAGGCCTACGCATTGACATTCTTGCAAGTAAATAAAGCCATAATGTAAAGAAGGTCAGAATTTGTCTGCTTCTTTTTCTTAAATACATCCAGTAGTTAATATCAGATAGAAAAAATGGCAAAATCTATGCTATAAAGAATACAATTCCAAAATAAATCCATAACCCCTTCCCAAATGGTAAAATCATAGGATGGAACAATTTGAAAACTTCTGCATGCAGACGACAAAATGGATATTGATCAAGGTAGAATTTAGGAATAATATAGCACAGAAAATATGGAGGCAAAAGCAGAAAAGGCTGATTATTAATACCTTGCGCTCTTGTCTTAATGTTTTCAAAAGCCCATTATAATTGGGACGTCAGAACCATATCTTGTTTGCAAAAGGGTTAAAATAAATGTCTTCTAATACTATTTGACCATACTGACAGGGGCGGTTGGTCTTGTAAAATAGGGTATTGCTAAAGGACTGATTCTTTTGTTAAAATAAACGCATTAATACCGATAAGTGAAATGCTCTAAAACATATCCACACTGACTAAAGCAGGTGGAAACTAGAAAAGAAGGTCAGTAAAAGACTGCTTCTTAGAACTGAATTTAATTGTGCATTGAATGAATAAATATATGTTTACCACACTGACTAAAGCAGGTGGCTAAAAGGGTTTAACTTGGGGACCAGGGTGCCTGATAATATTACCCATTTAAATTGTATTGGAATGTTAAACATCTGTGTTTAATTGACCAGACAAGCCCGATAAAGATCAATGGCAAATAAAGTGATGTGAATAATAACTTTCTTATCAAATCCTCTTAATAACATCAGGGCGTAGATAAAAGGTAACAAAAAGGTGATTAATTTGCATATTTGCTTTCCTTCTCAACAGATTGAGAAATAAAAACATATGCCTTAATCTCTGCTTGTTATATCCTTTCTTAAAATCATTAGTATACAAAGAAACAGGAAAATCTTAAACAACCAACACTTTTAGCAGGATCTTGTTTTGAAATTCTTAACCCTTTTCAGTTAAGAAAAAAGACAAATGACAGATTATGTAGCTGCTGCAAACGACAGAGTACATGTCGGTACACGTGTATAAAGAACATGTGTATGAAATAGTACAAAGAATGTTGAGGCAAAGGGAGAGTGTGCTGATACCAATTACCTTCCTTTGCCTCAATAATTCCCAAACTTCATCCAATGATGGATATCGGCATCAGGTCTTATTTTGAAATTGCCTAATAGAGTGAGAATTTAAAGGCATAAGTGGAAAAGATGAGATATTTTTAAACCGTTTTATCCTTGTTATGTCATAACGCTTTCTTGGCTAGTTCATATTTCAAAAACTCTGTCATCCAAAACAATTCTCTATTTTTTTTTATTTTTTTTTATTTTTTTTTCGGAGGAGTGGCTGACAAAATTTTACTAGACTGTTATAGGCGGCTAGTAAAACTGTAAATAATAATGATAGAAAAACTTATGTAAATAGAACCTTTATTGTGGATAATGGGGCAAAATGAAGTAATAAAAATAACAAAACGAGTAGTAATAAAAAAAAGGTTAAAAATGAAAAAAATAATTAAAAAAAAAAAAAAAAGAAAAAACGTATTGTAAAAAAAAAGATATAGCCTATGTATGTTCTATATAACATATTTGTACAAATAATGTGTTGGAAAATTTGGCAATGTAGCAATGTAATGAAACAGCATACACGTTCACATAATCATGATGATCCGATAAAAAAGAACTATCATTAATTTTCTATTTTCACCACACCAAAGGCTTATCAGAGAGAGAGAGAAACAAACACCATGAAAAAGACCAATACAGGCAATAAGCAAAACGGAATAAGGACAAACTCCGACTTCTGTAACAAAACAAACTGCGATGATGGGTACAAAGCGAGGCTGAATTAGCATAATGTGCCCGTCTATTTGGCTTAAAAATTTAACTATTTTGGGTAAAAGAAGAAGAAAGATCAATCTCCGGAAAAAAAATCAACCCTTTTGGAAAAAAAATAATAAAATTTAACGGAATGTAGGGTTGCATTCTGGGGTCCGCACGCTATCTGCTTTGAGCAGGGAGGGACCTTATAATACTACAAATACACACACGGATAGCGTACAACTTTGACTCCAAGCACTTACAGTTTGTAATCACTAGATGACCGGCCACACGCTAGGTCTATCTATACATAGGTATGAAGTTATCCTCATCAGACGTCTTGCAAGTGGAGTTAATGATTGAAAAAAAAATCAGGTTCTCTAACAAGAATTCATTTTGCAGGTTACAAATGGAGAATATTTAGCAAAACATTGAGACAAAAGAAGAAAATGTTGATCTTTCCCGTAATTACAGAAATAACGATTATTTGTAGCAATTGTTGCTTTTCTTGTAGAAATGCTTGGGAAAACATCGAATAAGAAGAATGTAATTGTCCATGATCGATTTTGAAAAGTTTTTCCCTTTTTGTCTCGATATCTTTGCGTTATTCTTCATAAATCATGTCTTCATCAACATCATTTTCGTCGTCTGCAAAAGCCTATGAACTGGGTGTTTGTGAAAGCAATTACCGATCAATTTGAACTTTTTCCTCGGATTTCTCTCACACTACATGTCTTTTTTTTAAATTATTACTTCCCTTTGAAAAAATCACAAAATTATAAAAATCATATATGCTTGTTTTATGAGAAAAATTTAGGCAATAGCGCCATATATTTACAAAAAAAACGACAAAATATATATTATCGTGCGATTTACAAAAAGAAAATCATAATCTTGCGATGTAGAAAGTTACATTGCACCCGTTTTTCAAAAAAACATAACAAATAAATAAATACTAAAAGAAGTCTGCATTTTCACAGGTTCCCCGCCACAAAAACTTCTGTCAATAAAACCAAGACGGACGACCCTTTGTTATTTACATCAGAATTAAAGTCATCTCAACTCGACAACCAGGAGGTAAGAGGCGTTGTTCTTGTTTATTTACATAAAACAGTCTTGTTATTAGGGAGAAACATTTAGACAAAAGATGAAAACGACGTTTTTGTTTTACTATTTTCTCTGTTATATCATACACAAATTCTATCTACTAGTATTTCAGCACCATTTTCAATAAATAAAGTCGAGCTTTTGCCATTTCTCTCTCCTTTCCCAAAGACAAAATTTTAATCTGCTCTAATTTGAACGAGTTTATATATTTGTCTGTAATTGTAACATTGTATAGCGCGGACATTTTCTAAGAAAATGTTTGAATGGTCAATATTTCTTAACTTCATTTGGTTAGTTACATCAAAAGTAGGTATCATTTTGGGAAACGATATAAATAACAATGACAAAAACTATTGCGGGTATAACAGAAACTGTCACGGATATGACAAAAATATACGTGTGCATGACAAAAACATAAACGCATAGGACTAAAGCCATTACGGGTATGACAAAATTTGAAAAAAAAATTGCATGAAAATAAGAGTAAATGTGCAAAAAATGAAAAAAACATGGACAAAAAACAGTTACGATTGTTACAAAACCTATTATGGTTATGACAAAAACGATTACACACGTTACAAAAACTATTACATGTATGACAAAAAACATAATTCGTATAACATAATTATACGGTAACTCAACAGATGAAGTATATTGGAGTATGTATAAAGATGCTTTTTAACTTATTTTGTCGACAGGTTTAAATCAGTACAACCTACAAGTATATAACTACAGATCTAGCAGAGATACACAAGAATTTAAACTCTTCTAAGATAGTGTACAGGTAAAAAATCAATACCGCTTGTCAAATACTATCTTCTGATTGGCTAACTCTTTTCTTGCGAAGGTATAAAATGGTAAACACATAGAGATTAAGTCAGGGCGTCCGTGGCCGAGTGGTTAGAGTCGCTGACTCAGGATCACCTGCCCCTCACCTCTGTTGGTTCGAATCCCGCCAGGGACGTATGAACTTTCATGTGAGGAAGCTATCCAGCTGGCTTGCGGAACGTCGGTGGTTCTACCCAGGTGCTCACTTGGGGTCTTCCTCCACCATTCAAAGCTGGAAACAGGTCAAAAGAAGGGATTTCCTTCCTGGGCACGCCCAGTCTACTACTCGGTCATATGGGCAACCGGCAACCGAGGATAAATAACCTAAAACAATACGATTAAGTCATTCACTAGTTAGTTTTTAATGAAGTAAGACGTACTAACTTCCATAGTATAATTCACACACTATGCGTAACTGACTTTCATATGATAAATGCCATTACTCTAATTGGTTAATGGGATAACGTAGCAAGGTAAGAAACAGTAACATATTGTATACTATGGTCATTTAGTCTAGGCATTTTAGAGAGAATACAGCTAAATTAGAGAGAATACATTTAAATGATTAAATGCAAACTAATTTCATTTTGACTTTTTTCATGATGTCGTCTTATTATTAAGACATGTTTAATAGATTGTATTTAGATATCATGTTTCGATGCCATAGTTGTTAGTGCTTTTCTATGGCCAAGACATGTTCCGAAACATATCAAATATCGTTTAAATCTCTCTTGTCTCTATTAAAATATATTGTATATGGACTCTCATTTAAGGGACAAGATATTTTAACCATGAACTTTTGGCTAAATCACAGTAAATTTGAACTTTGATTCTATGAAATGAAATGGAATTGCAAAGGAAAACAATACTAAACTGCATTGTAAGTTTTGTTTAATTGTTTGAGGCACTGAAAGTAAGGAGGTGCTTATGGCCAACTTTATGCTATCGTGAGGTGATGCATAAGATAGTATAAGGAACCGCTTTCAGTCATCACAAAACGTTACGAACACGGAAAAGCAGGAATTTCTCCGTCTAGTAAGAGGGCCTGACCTCTAATGCCCGCTAAAATTGCTAGATAGGGTATACAAGTCAGCTCTGTATACCAAAGGGTGCCTGCTTACGACGTGCTCTTGTCGTTACCTCTGAAGATCAAAATATTAACACAAAAAAAAATCATTGCTTTATCAAATATGGAAGTTAAAAACAGAATAACTTCTGAAAATAAGTTCACTCAATGGTAAAACATATATCATATGATAGGAGTGGTATAATTTTACTGGAAATATAATGAGGTTACTGAAAGTATGGAGGTGCTTATAGCCAACTTTATACTGTCGTGAGGTGATGCACAATACAGTATAAGGAACCGCGTTCAGTCATCACGAAACGGTACGAACACGGAAAAGCAGGAATTTCCCCGTCTAGTAAAAGGGTCTGACCTCCAATACCCGCTAAAATTGTTAGATAGGGTATACAAGTCAGCTCTGTATACCAAAGGGTGCCTGTTTACGACGTGCTCTTGCGGTTACCTCTGAGTAATTACACGTCAATAAATAAACATTTTTTAAATGTATTCTTAAAACAAATAACTAAAAATCTATATAGCGTATAAACAAGGTATAATGCTCCAAAAATCTAAACTAGAAATAGAAGAAAATACTATAAAGAGGAAATATGGTGAAAAATCCACCAATATAAAGAAAACCAATCAGATTCATTTGTCAGGAAACGTAAATACGTAAGAAAGCCCAAGCTACTCTAAGATCATTTAAAAATGAATACTTTGCAGATGCAAAATATATAACTAGATTGGAGGTGTATAACGACCAACCATAAATCGTTTTGTATTAGAAACTCTATCCCAAATAGAGTTGGATACGCTCGAATGCACAAGCCAATCAGACGCAATTGCTTATTTTCAGAGTACGTAAGAAGAAGCACACTCCGTCAAAAAGTCATTTCTAACCAAGACGCCGAACGATCAAGATGGGTTTCAACTGTCCTGAATGTGAGTTCCACGCTGAAAAGAAAAGTATATTGCTGCAACACCAAAGAAATGAGAATCATTGGAGACGCTTTCATTGCGATACGTGTAGCTCAGTGTTCTTAAGAAAATACAATTTACAGAGACACATGGATAAACACAAGAGCAAAGCTTACTTACAATGTACAGAATGCGGTCTGCCATTTAGCCGTCAAGATAATCTCCAAAGACATATGTTAGAAAAACATCAAATAGGAAGAGGCATGAAAAGACCCTCTGAGGTCGTTGGTGAAACAGTCCCTACTAAACGGATAAAGAAAGAAGATGACCTTGGACAATTTTATTATATTACGAAGTTGAATGAACAACATATGCAGAAATTTAAAACGACATCTTCTACATACAAAGTGAATTTTAAAGATCTAGAGATTACAGAAAATGTGCTGGGTACGCTCGATCGATTATTTACAGCCATTTTTGACGCACTGACTAGAGGAGCTAAACCAGAAGACTTAATCAGAATGGTGATTCAGAGTCCTACGTTAGATTACCCTATCGTTATACCTTTTTTGCGGTTACCAGAACTTACCTCACAACGTTTCATGTCAGAAATAGAACGTGTGCTACAGTCAAATGAAGATTTCACCATAGATGAATCTCTTATATTTGAAGTCATTCACGTCAGCATGCCAACAGGAGGGACTAGAAAAGGACGTCGCTATGTGGATTTAGAGAGAACACTGAAAGATAAAAAATGTTTTATCCGTATTCATAATGATGATGACTTATGTTGCGCTAGGGCCATTGTCACAGCCAAAGCGAGATTGGACAAACACGAAAAATGGAACAGTATCAGACAGGGTTCGGCTATACAAAAACAGTTGGCTGAAGGGTTACATAAACAAGCATGTGTGCCTCTTGGGGTATGTCGTATCGAAGAAATCAAGAAATTCCAAGACGTCCTGCTCGGGTACCAAATTCATGTAGTGTCAGCTGACCATTTTAACTTTATAATTTACAATGGACCAGAAGCAGATAAGAAGATATACATATATTACCATAACAATCATTATGACGTCATCACAAGTATGCCTGCGTTTCTCGGCAAAAGTTACTATTGTACCACGTGTCAGAAAGGCTACGATCATTTGGAAAAACATTCGTGTAATAATATTTGTCAATCATGTAAGAAAATTCATCCAACAAGCGATGAAAGATATCTTCACTGTAAGAAATGTAATCGTTTCTTCCGTGGAGATGTATGTTTCGAACTTCATCAAAAAGTAACAGACAGTGGCAATTCTACATGCCGTATTTACAACAGATGCAATGACTGCGGTAAAACCATCAACAAACGGATGAGTAAAAAAGTTCATGTTTGCGGTTCGATATATTGTGAAATGTGTAAAGACTTCTTCGAAGAAGGACATCAGTGTTTTATGACACCTGAGACCCAAGCTGAAAAGAGTGATAAAGAAAACATTGAAAGATTTATATTTTTCGATCTAGAATGTAGACAGCAAGATATTGTTAATTGTGAGAAAGGATACGAGAGAGGTGAAAAGGGTGTGTGTATTCATTGTCATAAATCAAAATGTGGTGCATTTGAACATAATGCAAACCTTTGTGTGGTTCATAAAGTATGTACATTGTGTATGGATAGTGATTTGAATGAAAGAAGTGAATGTGAGATGTGTGGACAAAATGAAATTATCTTTTCAGGTACTGATACTATTGATAGATTTTGTAGTTGGTTATTTGATGAAGACAATAGCAACGCTACTGTCATATGTCACAATTTTCAAGGGTACGATTCATATCCCATTTTGCAATATTTGTACAGAAATGCTATCGTTCCAACAGTGATACCTAATGGGGCAAAAATCATGTCCTTGATTGTCCCTAGTTGCAAAATTAAGATGATTGATTCAATCAATTTCTTACCAATGGCTCTTTCAAAACTACCTGAAATGTTTGGATTCTCCGAATTAAGTAAAGGTTACTTCCCACATCTTTTCAACAGAAGCGAAAATGAAACCGTTATCTAAGACCACTTACCAGACATTAAGTACTACAACCCTGACGCTATGAAACCTGATGCCAGGGTCGTTTTTATGGAATGGTACGAAGCAAACAAAAACAGACCATTTGATTTTCAAAATGAAATATTAAAATATTGTAGGTCCGATGTTGATATACTGAGAAGATGCTGTCTAAAATTTCGGGCTGACTTCCTTAAAATAACTGGAATTGATCCATTCAAGAAGAATATTACTATTGCATCGGCTTGTCAAACTGTGTTTAGAACCAATTTCCTCAAAGAAAATACTATCGGTATTATTCCTACACATGGTTATAATCCAAAACAAGTTCAATCTGTAAAAGCATTGCAATGGGTTAAATATATATCACACAGTCTCGGGATCCGTATACAACATGCAAGAAATGGAGGTGAGAAAGTCATAGGTCCATACAAGGTGGATGGTTATTACGAAACAAAAGACCAAAAGGTTGTACTTGAATTTCACGGCGACTTTTGGCATGGGAATCCTAATTTGTACTCAAGTTCAACATTGAACCCTGTCAGTAAACTTACCATGGGGGAACTCTACCAAAACACTTTGACAAAACAGAGATATATAGAGGAACTTGGTTATACATACGTATCTACATGGGAATCAGATTTTGATCAAAAGTTAAAAGAAAATGATGAAATGAAGAGTTTTATAGAACAGCTAGATATGGTCACACCTTTACAGCCTAGAGAGGCTTTCTTTGGAGGTCGGACAGAAGTATTTACACTTTACCATGAAGCATCACACGATGAATCTATACAATATTATGATGTTACATCCCTTTATCCATTTATTAATAAGACAGGGAAGATTCCTTTGGGTCACCCTAGCATTATTACAGAGGGGTTTGGTAAACTTGATCAGTATGAAGGGTTAATCAAATGTAAGGTTATACCACCTCGAAACTTATTCACACCCGTTTTGCCATGTAAAATGAACGGAAAGTTACTCTTCCCTTTGTGTAAAACATGTGCTCAAACGTGCCAACAGACAAAGTGTCTACATTCAGACAAAGAAAGGGCTTTTATAGGGACTTGGGTCACAGACGAAGTGAAAAAAGCAATTGAGAAAGGTTATGTACTGGAATCAATATATGAGGTTTGGCATTTTGATAGCATATCTCAGTATGACCCTGATGTTAAAGAAGGTGGCATTTTCACAGAATATGTAAATACGTTTCTTAAAATCAAGCAAGAAAAAAGTGGATGGCCAAAATGGTGTACCACTGAAGAACAAAAGTTAACATATATCCAACGGTATTATGAAAAGGAAGGGGTTCTGTTAGACTACCATAACATAGAGAAAAATCCTGGTATGCGGGCTCTAGCTAAATTAATGCTCAATTCATTCTGGGGAAAATTTGGTCAAAAATTGAACAAAAACCAAGTAGAATTTATAGATGATCCAACCTTATTTTTTGAAAAGTTGACAAGTGATAGGGAGGAGGTAACTTCTATTAACTTTGTGTCAAATGAAATGGTAGAGGTCCGCTGGAAATACAGAGATGACTTTGTTGAGCCTACTGGGAAAACAAATGTCGTTATAGCTGCGTACACTACAGCTCAAGCTAGACTTAAATTGTACTCTTACTTAGAACAATTAGGCCCTCGTTCAATGTATGCGGATACAGATTCAGTTGTGTTTAAATCAAAACCGGGAGATTGGGTACCCGGGCTGGGTGACTATTTGGGGGATCTTACAGACGAAATACCTGGAAATCAAATCAAAACATTTGTAGCAAGTGGACCGAAAAGTTACGCTTATGAATTAAAAACCCCGATCAGGATGGTCAACTTACTCATTGTAAAGTGAAAGGCATTACTCTTAATTTTAAGAACCAAAATGCAATAAACTTTAAAACGATCAAGGACATGGTTACGAACCCTTCAAATGATGTTGTAACGGTAACAGATTCGCATAAAATATGTAGAGACCGTGATCAAGCCAAACTTTTAACACTGTCTCAAACAAAGCGATATAGAATTGTCTTTGATAAGAGAGTACGAGATGGATGTGTGTCATATCCTTATGGCTACTGAAACTGTATTTGTACTACCATGTTTTTATTTAACATGCAATTATATAATGAATAAAGATATATAAAGAATTCATTATCATCTGTTATCTTTTATATCCGTTTACATCTCATATACTATAATGGTGTATTTATTCACCTCCCATTAAATTACGATTAATCCTACTCAATTTTTACCTCCTCCGTATGTTGGCCCTATAAAGACAGAGAATGTTAAAAAATCCCTCCTCCGAAAATCCAGAATCGAAGATGGTTGCTTTATATGTACAAAGAAGGGAAAAATTCCCTCCTCCGAAAAATCCATAATCCAAGATGGCGGTTTTACATAGACAAAGAAGGGAAAAAATTTACTCCTCCGAAAAATCCAAAATCCAAGATGGCGGTTTTATATAGAACAAAGAACAAATACAGCTGCTTCAGCTTGTCTGAAGTGCCGTCCTTCACTACTCTTATTCGCTAGAAACTATTTATTCGCGAAAAGAATTGAATAATTAACATGCCCCTTTAGAACTACATGTATTGTCGTTTTGCGTATTTATATCAATCTTTTTTTGCAAACAGTACCCGCTTATAAAAATATCAGTTATCAAACCTCTTATTAGCCTATACTCAGTGGCTCAATAAACGCATAATCGAATTTTTTTCACATGAGCTAAAACTTGAAGACAGGCGCATCGCATGAAGATAACTTCATTTGATGAAAATTTCCACCAGCTGTTTGAACAATTTAGTTAAAAATGCTTTGTAACACTCTTGATATAAAACAATGAACGAAACGAGAAAGATATAAAAAGAATTTCGGTTAGGCGTTTTAAATGGCGTTCAGTATATAGTTATTCTGGTGGGCGTAGGTCTATGAACAAAACAATTATAAATATATATATAGGCTTCTATTATTATGAAGTATCAAAAGCACCAAAGAATAAAAATGAAAGGTCATTCCTGAAAGGAAAAAGTAGCTTGTTGCATCCATTATGTAGATAATTCATTTTAGCTCCAAAGTGTAAAATAATTCATTTTTATTTCGGGGGTCATAAAACCCCGTTTTGGACCCCGACGATAGAATGTCGTCGAGGCTTTAACGGTAATTTCCATGCATGAAGCATTGGTCTAAAAAAGGTGAGAACGGGATTAACCCTTTCCCAAACGACAAAAATAGACTGACGCAGCTTCAAAACTACAGCAGGCGAAAGAATGTGTGTTGATAACGATAGGATTTATGTACAATACAGCATTGAAAATATTTAGACAAAAGCCTAGGATAAAATGCTTGTTATCAACAATTTCTTCTTTTGTCTAAATGTTTTCCCGAGCCTGTTTTATTAGGATTTCGTATTCGGTAACCTTTTTTCTCGATGACAAAATGTAGCCCATATTTAAGGTCAGTCCTTTTCCAAAAAGTCTTTCCTTTCCCAATCTAAAAAGTTTGATGAATTCAAAATGAAAATGAATTGTAGTCGACAAGAAAACTGTTCGTCAATATTTCGGTTTGTATATTTATAAGGGAAAGAAAGTATTG
This sequence comes from Fragum sueziense, assembly GCA_963680895.1. NCBI lineage: Eukaryota > Metazoa > Mollusca > Bivalvia > Cardiida > Cardiidae > Fragum > Fragum sueziense. The sequence goes on along the minus strand of OY804598.1, from coordinate 52,731,516 downwards.
ACAGAAAAGTAGAAAATATTTTCCTTTTGTCTCAATTATTTACAAATCTATTGTTGATAAGTTTCGCCAAACATGGTTTGTGAAGAACTGCACATGCTTATTTAAATATGCCTGTTACAAAAAAAGAAAAAAACGTCCAGAGAAATGGCATCGACAACTTTAAAAGAAAATTTTGTGAGTTCAAATAGGGAATGATTTTTTTTCTAGTTATCCATGACGTAATTTCGGACAAACAATAATATTTCTTTGGTTTGTTATAAAATCTCTTAACTATGGCTTGAATCAAGCCGTAGTTACGAGATTTTATAACAACAACAGTTACTACTGTTTATCAAAACATAACGATAAACCACATCTATTTTTAGCATAAAACTATTTGCTATTTGATTCCAGAACCTATATAGATGTTCTTTATGCTTTCCCTATATCGTCAATCGGAGACGAATGAAATAAGAAGGAATTTCAATTATTTAACGCAATCCCTGGTTGTAACTAATACAAAAACTTTGGCAAAATTCTGGGACATTAGAAGAATTGTTGATCACCATAAGTCTCCAAAGTATTTCTACAATATTTTTGCTAAACCCGTTCTAATCCATCCTGGAACAGTGTCTACTTTCCTGTCAAGATACATCTTAGCTTAGAAAAAACATTCAAATAAAACGAACAATATAGGGTAACTAAATTGAATCCCTTCTAACTTTAAGACTTAGGGGTCCCAAACGGGGTTTAAAAGACTTAATAAGCATGAATATGGTATCTTGAGTTTGGGAGCTAAAGTGAATTAACTTATTGTTTAGTGCAAAAAGGGTCCATCTATTTGAAGATTAAAATTAATGCTCTTTCTAAAATTCTCGTGCGAGAAAACACTAAAATTCTTCTGATCCCCCCAAAATGAAATATCAATCTGGAATATTAACCCTTTCCCAAAATACATAGATATATATCTATAGGGTGGTTGTTCAAAGCTGCTGAAGACGACAAAATCGATTTGGTAATTAATACAGAGAAATTGCGTTCAATAGGCTATGTGCCTAGCATTGAGAATATTGAAGGAAAAGATAGACGAGAAGAACATCAGCATTTTTCTCTTTTCCTCCAATGTTTTTTATCCTCTCTCATCATATGCTCATTTAGGGACGTAAAATTCTAGTCTTGAATTTGATTGGGAAAAGGTTAAAGTTTGTAAATTATAGTTGTGCAAGTAGGCTAATTCCGTAAGCAAATCCTTGCTTTCACGTCTTAACTAGAAAAAGGTTTTGAAAACATTGATGCAAAAGAAGAAAATGTTTCCATTGGCCTTAGGCCAAGTATTTTCCAGTGCGTTACATGAAAGGTTTTCTTATTTCAACTATACATGTATAGGCCTGTACATAATCATTTGTAGGCTACTAACTTCCTCTTTAGAAGTTTAGGCCTATAAACATGCCTACCTCTGTATTGGAAACATCGATAAATCCACGTGAATAGGCAGCAAACCGTGGGTCACTTTCGAATAACTATGTCGTAACTAAAGAAGTTAAGTTATTTTCGACATGTCTGTCGAAATTGGTTAGCGAACACCGCTTGTCTGCGATTGTTTTTGGTTGTCATTGAAAACGAAAGTAGGCAATTTCAAAGTAAATTGACTTTTTTAGAACAATTGAGAAAAAAAAACTTTAGTGCGATGATTTAAAAGCAGGCCCTAATTATTGCTGAGAGTAATTTCCACAATTACTTATACAGACACTTACCTAACGCTGAACGAATATCACTCTTATAGCTCGACCCCCCAGGCTTACATCCAGTTTGCAACCGGGGTAATTTTAGGGTATTTCCAAAATGTATATCCCGAGCCTTTCCGGTAAAGATCGAGTGATCTAAATACAGTTCAATTTCATCAAGTAAACATTGACGTAATTTCGTGCAAACAGTTGTATTCCGTAGATGTTGTTATAAAAGCTCGTAACTACGGCTTGCATCAAGCCGCAGATACGAGATTTTGTAACAAAACCGACGGGTTATCAATATATAACATTAAGCCCAGTCTATTTTTAGCACAAAATTCATCGCTATTAAAGTACGGAGACAGCCGAGTGTAGACGAAATGATTCACGGGAAATGAGACGAGGCTTATCTCAACCCTTTCATAAACAGGAACTCACTGGCTTTGGCGTCCCCAACAAAAGGATTGGGAAAACATTCAGAAAAAAGAAAAAAATGCTGATAATCAGAGGCTATTTTCATCAAAACATTTAAGACGTACTTTTGTCTTATCGATGACTTACGACAAGTTTAGGGCAAGAAACGCGTGTCGTCCATCTGTGGAGAGATGGTTTAAGTTATTGTTGTTTTTAAAAGCGATTTTAAGACATTGATAAATCAAAAATACGTCTTAAATGTTTTGATTAAACAGGCCCAGCATTTTATCTTTTTATCTCAATATTTTCAATGCTATAGCCTAAACTGTAAACTCATTTAGGCTTATATGCTAATCAGCATCCTGTGATCTACATAATATTATAAATGCACCACACAGTAGCTTTCAAATAGGCGAACCCTAACATTTATTTTGTTTGGGAAAGGGTTAAACCACAATTTGTTTGGGAAAGGATTAAACCGATAACAAGTAAACAATATTCATCTCGGATAGCTTTGGAAAACATTGATTGACAAGAAGGAAATGCTGATGATCACCATTTTCTTCTTTCACATCAACACTTAGGCCTACATTATCATAAGGCCTACATCTATTCTATGATGGCTACAGCATTGCCTGTTTTTGTAAATACTTTGCTTGTTTGTCGTCTGCTGCAACACCTTTGACCTTTCCCAAACGGTCAGAATTTGAGTTGATCTCATAAAAGAAGATGCTGAAACCGACAAAATTGATTTTGCTAAAAGTGGATATGGTTTTAACATATTTTTATCAGGTCATATGCGTAGGAAGGTTTATAATATTGAGGGGGGGGGTAGGTGGGTGGTAAATGTTTAAGTGAATGGAACCCGACCATAGCGTTGCTAGGGTCTGTGGGCATGCCCCCCCCCCCTCCATCCCCCAGAAAATTTTGAATTCTAAGAAGCCATTTCCTGCCATTTGGGCACTTTCAGACAGCCTTTCAGACAGCATTTTATATCGAAATTGTTGTCTTCAACATCTTTCAATCTGGAAGAATTCAAATTTTTCTCATATGGTAGATCTATAATGTAATGGGTTGTGGGCGTCCGCGGCAACTAATTAATGGTCTAATTTTTTCTCAATTTTTCACAAATGTGCTTCAAAAGACCACTGGGAACACTTTGAAAAAAAATATTTTGAAGTCCGGGCTTCCAGGCCTCCGTCTAAAGACGCGTATGCATGCATGCCCCCTTATGAATGTCGCTTGCGCAGCTCGAACCAACTATGGATCCAAAAGACTACTCATCCCGTCTTTGGAACTTTTCTACATGCATAGACTTTTCTTAAACCTTTACCAGATGGCAAAATTTTATGGTGGTTCTATATAAAAGCTGCTATAGACAACAAAATTGATCTTAAAATGAAAGGAATTTGTGTACAATATAGCACAGAAAATATTGAGACAAAAGGAGAAACTGCTGGTTATCAGCAGTTTCTTCTTTTGTTTCAATGTTTTCCCAAGCTTTTTCTAATAGGGACGTCAAAACCAGGTCTTGTTTGGGAAAGGGTTAAACCTTTACCAGATGGCAAAATTTCAGACTGATTCAAAGTCAAAGGTTATGAAGACGACAGTTTCAAGATAATTATTTTTATCACATTTTTTTGGTGTTTTGGGGTTCAAAACCCCAGTTGAAGAGCTTGACAGATTCCAGTTGGTACTGAACAGTAACCTCTGGAATGCTTGTCTCAGACGTTCACGAATACCGGATAACTCATTACCAAACAACAAAATTTTGGACTGATCCAAATTCAAAGAAGTTGCAGACGACATTTTCAATGCGATGAAACTTGGAAATTGTATGAGTGTTTGGGTATAAAATATTGTGGGAAATGAAGAAATTGCTTGTCACAAGCAATTTCTTCATTTTCCACGATGTTTTCCAAAGCCATTTTCTTGTCGGGAGTCAAAAGAAGTCACTGTGTGGTAATGGGTTAACCCTTTACCAAACAACAAAGTTTTAGGACAATCCTATTTGGAAGCTGCTGCAAATGACAAAATAGAGGTTATTAAAGATATGATTTGTGTTCATTATGGCTCGGAAAATATTGAGGCAAAAGGAGAAAATGCTGGTTACCAGCATTTTCTTCTTTTGTCTCAATGTTTTCCCAAGCCTTTTCACTCTAGGTCGTCAAAACTTGATCTTGTTTGGGAAGGAGCTGAAAAGGGTTGATGAAAAAGCAAAAGAAATCTTCTTTTTGTTTACTTTACAATCTTAATTCATAAATGGTCATAACAAACATAAGCACTTAACTAAACACCAAAATTTTAGCGTGTTCCAATTGAAAGCTGCTTCAGATGACAAAGTAGATGTTGAAAAAGATATGATTCATGTTCAAAATAATACAGAAAATATTGAGACAAAAGGAGAAAATGCTGGTTCTTTTGTCTCAATGTTTTCTATAGCCTTTTTTCTCTATGTCGTCAAAAATTGGTCTTGTTTGGGAAATGGTTTAAAAGAGTTGAAGAAAAAGCAAAAGAAATCTTCATTTCGTTTATTTTACAATCTTAATTCATAAATGGTCAAAACAAATGTAAGCACTTTTAAAAATTAACAATACATATACATCTATATTACAATCATGAACCGTTTCCAAAACCACGACTTTATAGACTGGTCCAAATTGAATGAAGGTGAAGACATCAGAATGGATGTTGATAGTGAATGGATTAGTGACCAATACAAGGGCAGATCCAGAATTTTTTTTCCAAAGGGTCCAAAGCCCAAATGATGGCTTTAAACATGTTAACCATTACCAAACGACAAAATTTTAGACAAGTCCAAATTCAAAGATGATGCAGACAACAATTTCGAATGAATGAAATGTTGCATTATTTGGTCTTTTTATGTAGAAAACATTGTGGGAAATGAAGAAATTGCTTGTCATAAGCAATTTCTTCATTTCCCACAATGTTTTCCAAAGCCATAATTTTGTGGGGAGTCAAAAAGTCATTGTGTGGTAATGGGTTAATATCAGGATTTCCTTCTTTAGCCTCAATGTTTATCAGAACTTTTTCTATGGCAGACTTCAGAATCGGGTCTTGTTTTGGAAACAGTTTGAACTTTCAGCAACAAATAAATATGGCTCATTAAATAGTCTTGTTTTTACAACTTATTGATAAATTCAGGATGTGTTAAAATGAACCTTGTGTACTTTGATAGTATCTGTGTCAAGACTAGTCAGCATATACATGATCGGCATCCAAGTTGTTCTCTTTTAACCCCTCTCTGAACAATGTGGAACACTCTTTAACCGAAAAAGTTTTCTCATTTTTCCTTGATAATCACTGATAAAGGTTAATTTTTTGTCAACAAGAGCTGTCCGAAGACAGCGCGCTCGACTTTCTAAGTTGCTTAGTATAAAGGGGGCATAACTCCAAATATAGTGGAGCCAGGGTTATGGGCCCTAATAGTAAGGTAGAGGGTGTGATGGTGAATAAGTATTCAAAGTTTGGGTTGAATTCCTTTGATAGTATGGAAGTTACTGATGTTTGAAAAAACTTTAACCTTTGTTGCAACGCCGCCGCCAACGCCGACGCCCGGGTGACAGTATAAGCTCTCATTTTCTTCGAAAAGTCGAGCTAAAAATGGTGATGTCATAGTCAACAAGAGCTGTCTCAGGACAGCAAAGCCCGACTGTCAAGCGCAGGATAGTGAAAAATTTTAAGTCCCAAAAAGTGCAAAAATTCGATTTAATGCCAGAGTAACAAATCTTTGCCTAGAAGCTGATATTATGGTCACAAAAGTATGTGCAAAGTTTGAAAGCAGATACAGAAAAAAATCAAAGATTTAATTATGCAAGTTGCACATAAAAACTTAATCAAGAATTTCCAAGCCCAAAAGGGTAAAACTCACTTTTTTACATATTAGACTAATAAATCTTTGCCTAGAGATTGATATTATGGTCACAGAGGTGTACGCAAGTTTCAGAGCAATAGCATTATTAGATACAGAGATTTGAAAACTTGCTCGTAAAAACTTAACCAAAGCATTATGGCGACGCCAACGTGACAAGAATAGTCCCCTTATTCTACAAATAGTCGCGCTAAAACTCTTGTTCTTGGCAAGAAGTTGAGACTTCAATATGCCCTTCATTAATATGATACATATTTGTAGTAATTCTGCATGAGTAATATTGCACATTACATAAGCCAAGTAGAAGAATTAATTGACTAAAAGCCTTACCCAGATGACAATTTTTTTAGATTTGTGGCAATTAGAAGTTGTGCTGTACAACATATTGTTTTCTGGAAACATTTTAACCTTTTCCCAAATCCGGAAAGATAAAGTGGTCTAGTTTTAATGCTGTTACAGATGATAAAATGGCTGTGGGTCAAGACAGGATTTGTGTAAAATTTAGAAAAAGAAAATGTTGAGGGAAAAGGAGAAAATGCTAATTGTCAGCATTTTCTTCTTTTGCCTCAACATTTTCTGCAGGCTTTCTAATTGGGGACATCATAGCCTAGTCTTGTTCGGCCTTTGCAAATTACTGACCAGTTTCAAAGCACAATATTTTTATTTGATTTATTCTAAATCTTGTCATCTGGGTAACAGTTTAACCCATTACTGCACAGTGACGCCTTTTGACTCCTTCACAAGAAAATGGTTTTGGAAAACATCGTGGAAAATGAAGAAATTGCTTGTGACAAGCAATTTTTTCATTTCCCACAACGTTTTCCATCCAAAAAGTCCTAAAAATTAAAAATTCCATTCACTTGAAATTGTCGTCTGCAAGATCTTTCAATTTGGACTGCCCTAACATTTTGTCGTTTGGGAAAGAGTTAAATCAACATCAACCCAAATTTATTGAAATACTAATACAAGATAGTGTAGATCTTCTCATCTCCTCATGGCATCCCCTCTAGTGAGTCCTGTACTGGTACCGGCTGACTGAACCTCCTCAAGAAAACTGAAATTAAAGGATTACATCTTTTTATGTTAGTTACAATTTCAAACAAAGAATAAAAGGAATAAGAGAGTCAAAGATCTTCTCATCTCCTCATGGCATCCCCTCTAGTGAGTCCTGTACTGGTCCCTGCGGACTGAACCTCCTCTAGAAAACTGGAATAAAAGAATTATATGCTTGTGAAAAATGACCATCTTTTCATACCATCACTTTTCAACAAAAACTTGTAACTGCAGCTTGCGTCAAGCTGCAGTTACGAGGTTTTAGTTGAAAAGCTACAACAAGAGCAGATCATCTCCTCATGGCATCCCCTCTAGTGAGTCCTGTACTGGTCCTGGCTGACTGAACTTCCTCTAGAAAACTGGAATTAAAGAATAATATGCTTGTGAAAATTGATTATCTCTTCATGAAGGCATGTAATGTCTTGCTGACCTTCATGGCATGTGGTAACTGTAAGTGAGCAGCAGGGAACCTCATCTCCTCACTCTTCTTCTTTCTTTTCCTTTATCTTCTTTTTCTCCTTATTCCTCTTCTTTTTCTCCCCCTCCTTCTATTTCTTCTTCTTTTTCTATGTCCTCCTACTATTTCTTCTTCTTTTTTTCTTTATGTCATCTTCGTCAACATGATCATCATCTTCTTCTACAGCTTCTTCTGTATTATCACTATCATTTTCAATTGATGGCTCAGCGCAAAACGGTTGTAACTGCCTATAAACAAATATGTAGTTACAACCGTTTTGCGCTGAGCTATCAATATGCTGACATGGAATTCTCAAATGCTATTAAGACATTTTTCCATATGCTGCCTCATATACAAGTATTTGAAGTAGTTAACTTGTCATATTGCTTCAAACGACATCTGAATCTTTCAAGCAGCGTCACATACACTTGGCATAGGAAAGTGCTGATTCTCTCTAACTCATAGTATATCAATAAAGATTGGATATGTTATTTAGTTCATGAAATGACATAGGAAAATATGATTTCATGTGGATATTGAAATGGACACAATACTATGGGTATACTACCTTAATGATCAAATCGGCAGATGGAGTTGAGTTAAGTTGTAATATCTACCTTTGGTAATTGTGCACCGCCGTCCCTCCTATAACAATTCGGACCCCTGGAGTGTTTTTGTTGAATTGATGAACTGTGAAGGCTTCTTCATATGTTACACCTCCGATTACGAACACTATAATGTCTTGTGGTCTGTAAAATATATGTGAAGTATCATTGTTAAACAGATTTTAGGTGTCCTCATATGGATGAACTGATGAATGGATGTTTTGGCCATGGACGTTTTTGGCCAGGACATTTTGGCCACGCTATTTTACAAGGTTGGACCTTTTGGCCAAAAGAACCAACTCCAATGAATACTATATATAGATACATGGATTGCTTTGTAATATTGGGTCGTATAAATGTTTGTATCTGATGAAATTTAACTTCAACACCTTTTTATATTGCCATAAAAATTTACTGCCACATTCAAATAGTACACGAATATATTTTTGTAATGAAATACATTCAAATTTAGAATATTTAAGCCTGACTCTAGTTCCAACCAAAACTGTTTACCTGTCTTTCAATTGACTAGTTCCAAGGTAGGGGAATGTAGCTTCCTTCAACTTTCCTTTGATCAACTGGTCTAGTGTAGAAAACAGCAGAGGTTTGTGTTGTGTGTATACATTCTCCACGCCCTGGAAATAAATGTTCGTTAAGGTACAATAGTCGTAATGTGGCCATTTTGAGATTCATAAATCATTCGATTTTTTTCGGGTGGAGTCGTTATGTATCTGAACTTATTCGGGCGCGGTCGTAAACATTCAGCGGTGGAAAGTTCCACCGCTGAATGTTTTCGACGTAGCTCGAATAATTCCGACGTCGCGTGAATCTCATTAGGGGTAGACTACCTTAAATTCATTCAGCCATGTCCCAAGCAGCAATAATTTTACATTTCTAATTTTAAAGTTGCTGCAAATGACAAAATGGATGCTATTAAAGATAAGATTTGTGTAAAATATAGCACAGAAAATATTGAGACAAAAGGAGAAACTGCTGGTTATCAGCAGTTTCTTCTTTTGCCTCAATGTTTTCCTAAGGCTTTTCTATAGGGGACATCAATACCAGGTCTTGTTTGGGAAACCGTAAAATCATTCAGCCATGTACCAAACAGCAATCTTTTTACATTTCTAATTTCAAAGTTGCTGCAGATGACAAAATGAATGTTGAATATAATTTTAGTAAAACATAGTACATAAAATATTGAGACAAAAGGAGAAAATGCTTGTCACCTGCATTTTCTTCTTTTACCTCAATGTTTTCCTAAGATTTAGACCAAAGATTGTCAAAAGGCGTAATTATTTGAAAATAGAGTTTAATGTCACATTCCAAAAAATTGTCAGTTATATGCACAAGATTGGAAATATTCTATGCCGCTTTACATAATAGAACTTCTGTTTTCAGTAATCTTTGTAGTTTTCTGCAACACCTCTAATTTTCACTTTGAATATGTTCAACACAGCAAAGAAAGTTAACATTACCTTTAACCCTTTAAGAAATCGTTTTGTAAATGCCACAGGGTCTGTACTACCAAATAAATCACTTCCCCTCGCTTTTCTACCACCATAGTTCAACACAGCAGAGACCAGCTGAAAAAAACAAATACCAATTTAATGATCTGAGAAAAAACACCCTTGTAGCAATAAACACTATGCGTTTATAGATTTCAGTGCAACTTTTTTTTATCCATGCTGCTTTCTGGTTGTTCTTCCAAATGCAACATCTGCTTAATACCTGATAAGTCTGATCAAATTTTTTAAATTTTCGTTTTAAGGATTTCCCAGAAACTCCCTTTTAGCATAACGGGTAACATACGAACCCCAATTACTTGATTTTTACACATGGCCATTTTGGTCAAACCTTCTGACTCTGTTAACTTGTCTAAACTTTTGTGCACTTAAAAAATCAGATTTGTATACTATTCCAAGGATTAAAAGATCATTCTCACCTCTCTATGTTTTTCTGGAATGCCTTTCTTTCTTAGTGTATCTATGAGACCTGATACATCGTTATTACTGTGACTTTCATAACGTAATGCATACAACATTACCAAACGTAGTTTGTCTATCTGGGTTACTTTGTCGTCGCTCAACAAGGATTTAATTTTCTGAAATAGACTAAGCTATATCAGACCTTTCAGAAACAAAATGAGACAACTGGAGACAAAAAAAAACCCCAACCAGAACAAGATGTGTTTGCGAAACATGAATGCCCCAAAAATGGCCATTTTTCTCAAATGTTAAGTTTTCGTGTAAAGGGTTGATAAGGGTTAGCAAATGACCTTGAAGAGGTCATATTGCATGGAACAGATAGATATCATTTAAAGAAAGTTACATACCAAATTTGAGCTTTGTATGTCAAATACTTTTGGAGAAATGGCAAAATGTTAAGTTTTCGTACAGACAGACGGACGGAGAGACAGACACAAGTAAAATAATATTCACCTGATCTTTCAATACGGGGGCATAAAAATGTTAGGGTGTTCTAATTTGAATGCTACTGCAGATGCGAAAATGAATGTTACTAAAGGTAAAAATTGTGAATAAAATAGCTTAAAAAAGAATGAGACAAAAGGAGAAAATGCTGGACCCCAGCATTTTCTTCTTTTTGTCTCAATGTTTTCCCAAGCCTATTTACTTAAGGGCCTAAAACCCGGTCTTGGTCAATCAAACATGGTCAATCAGTTGATTTTATCCATTGATTAAGGTTAAATGACATTTTCAACTACTATGGTAATATTGCGCCAGCTGGAGCACCTAGGCATGGATTCTTGGTATTTTTCACCAGTATTACCACAATATGTAATCCAAGTCTCCAGCTGGTCTCTGACTTAGATGGATCATGATCGTGGGTGAGAGACAAATGACTTTTGTCAAATGTCAGAAAGGATATTGGTTGAGCTTGGGTTCAAACAGCAATTGCCTAACAAATTGGGCAAGTCCATCATACACATGTATACTGATCATTTATTATGCCCTCTCCAAAAAGGTTTCACTGTGACACACTAAAAGTATTGATAATTTTACTTTAAAATCAACAATGGAATTTTCACTTAGTGTTTTTGTATGACAAAGTGATAGATGAACTTTGATTTCTGATGAGGGGTTAAAAATACCTGCAGTGACGCCGAATGGTCTCCTTGACAGACCAATTCTTGTTCACTTTCCGACACTTCTAATAAATGATTTTTTCCCACTAGTCTTGACAACTCCCCGACCACAGTTACACGTTTTACAACACTTAGAATTGAAATGCCATATTTTAGAACTGGACCAAAAGACACAAAGTTTTACCTGTAGTGATGCAGAATGGTCTCCTTGACAGACCAACTCTTGTTCAGTTTCTGACACTTCCAATAAATGATTTTTTCCGACTAGTCTTGACAACTCCCCGACCACAGTTACATGTTTAGATACTGTACCCGACATCTTCTTGAATTGTGGATAATTCTCTATAAATGCCTGAAAATTAAAAACAAAACATTCGCTGAGCAGTGCATGTACACACGAGAGGGTCTTCAGGGTTCAGCATTAACTTTTTTGGCTACAAGACCGCCGGGCTTGCTGCTGCCAGATGCTATGAGCCCGGACAAAATGTGCACTAGCCCTGACCAAAAGTTTCCATTTCGGGAGAAATTGTGGTGAAACGATATGTCGACTTATGGCTGAATCGCGATATTTTACCTTACTATAGCGATAGGTCGATTGAACTAAAAATCGGTAAATATCACAATAGTTCTTTCGACTATCGGTTGTTTACGAAAGTTTCCTTCAAAACGAAAGTAGAACCAAAATCAACCAGTAAATGCTTGATTCTCAGTAAATATTCACTTAAAAAAGCGTTTAAAAGATCATGAGTAAATTATATTTGCCCTAGAGGGATACTCTAAATGAAGTTAATTGATCAATTACTCGGGCAGTAAACAGGTGTGTGGAAGAGTCTATTTTGAAACAATTCAAATCGGGTTAGAAAAATGATCAATGAAGGCATTTTGCACACAGGAATAAATATAAAATGTATTCTGTTTTTGTAGGAAATTGGTTTAACTTTCAGAAAATAACTGAATTTGAAGCGTATTCGATCGTTTTCAGCACAATCGTAAGTTTTGGAATTTTCTTCTCTGATTAATTTGCCCAATCACCTACTGAAGACGTCAGGTGATAATAAGGTCCGCCCATTTATGCAAATTTCTCGTGATCTCTTCCTTACCCATGCGCATCGTTAGCGGATATTGCAAAAAAGTAAACAAACCAGAAAGGAAACCTCTAAATAAGCGAAAAAAGTTCAAGTTAAAAAATCTCAAATAAATGTAGATCATCCGTTTCAATTACGGTGAAAATGAATTGTAGATTTGAAGTAAGGACGACCAGTCGGGCTAGCATCTTGCGGGTCTTACTAGCCCGGACAAAGCAACAGGCAGTGAATGTCTGTCGGACGTGCCTTAGTGTTGAACCCTGGTGTTGTTTAGTAAAATTGGCTTCTTCAATTCAATGGAAAATAGTTATAGAATGTCCAGAGTTATAGGATTTTTTGTAATAGTAAGCATACAAAGACGTCATGGAGATTCATTGTGGCAAGTTTGATCAAATTCTGAATGAAACTGACGTAGAAGTTGTGCACACAAGAAATTGTTAACAAACGGACAGACAGATGTGACTCTGGAATTCATGCATAAGATATTTGATATTATTGCCTATCTCACCAAAATTCTTGCAAACTTTGAAAAACATAGGGGGGGGGGGGGGGGGGGGAATGGTTGCATACCTTCATATCAGCTATGGATTCTACTTTAGCGTGACTCTGTGATTTTCTCTGGAATTCATCCATCAGTTCTTTGATGTTATTGCCTATCTCACCAAAATTCATGTACATATTCTGTTAAATAAAATAAAAGATTTCATGCTTAATTCATAATCATAGTAACAGATAGCAAACTGGTCTAAATTACAAGCAGGGGTCTTGTTTGCTAAAATTTGGGGCCGTTATTGGGCCCCATTCCCAAAGGCAAAAAGTATCTTTTTTTCCCAATTCTCTGGTGAAAATTCCCAATGAGGACCCAAAATGCCCCATGTTAAGACCTCATCTTCATTTACAAACATTTTGAAGACAGTTTTAGAGTAGATTCTTAAACAAGAGTATGTACAAATGCATTTTACATCACTACTGTCTAATTTGCAGCTGAAACTGAGTGACAGTATGAATACAAATTTGTTTTAGTTTTTCCCAATTTAGGTAAAAACGTCGCTACTTTTCCCGATTTCACTGGCCCCTGGCCCCAAACAAAAATTGGTAGCGAGACCCCTGACAAGGGAATCTTTTTTCCAAGTCTTAACATTAAAAAATCTAATGACAAAGAAGTAAACAGATAGAAAAGCCATGAGCAATCTTAAGCAGATTTCTGAATTTACGGGGTTTTCATTGAAAGACGGGGATGGTTTTAATAGGGAAATATAGGAAAATCCCCTGCCTACTTTGTCCCGAGTCCAATGTAGCCACAAAAAACATTCAAAATGCTCATAAAACATTCACACCGCTCAATAAACGTTCACTGGTTTAATTGGTTGTTATAAAAAGAAGGCATTTCATTGGCCGAAATATTATCGTGGGCGTTTTATCGATAAACCTTTATACCTATGATATTGGTAAATTTCCAATATCGAGCTGTTACTATTTAAAGATCACGTTTGATTGGTTGAACGGTTATCGTGGGCGTGTTATCAACTTTTTAGATACACAAAATCATTTCAAATGCTCATTCCATTCATTCGCTCATAAAACATTGCCATTCCACTCAGAATGTCAATTTCATGATGTTCTCAACTGTAGCATGTTCTACTTTTCCTTCAAGCGTCATTACAAACCTTGTTACACTATGCAGAAACATTGAACTATCTGACAAAGAATAAATATCAACCTACATTAGCATAGAATTCGTCATGCTCCGCAGATAACACAACTTCTTGTAGGTCTTTAGAGATTCCCGGAACACTTGCTAGATTTATCCTGTTGTTGTTGATACCCAATAATTCATGTACCATGGCCTGATAGGTCCACTGTAATAGAATATAACATCCCTTTTGAACAAAAATCTCATAACTGCAGCTTAAAACAAGCTGCAGTTATGAGGTTTTTGTTGAAAAGCATCAATAAGTACATGTATTATTACACAATTATACTTAAACACTTGCTAGGTTTATTCTGTTGTTATTGATGCCTAATAATTCATGCACCATGACCTTATAGGTCCACTGTAATGGAATGAAAATGTCATTACACTGTCATGTTTGTGTAATTTTTTACCCTTTCCTGAACTACCAAATTTGAGATTGTTCTAATTTAAAATCTGCTGTAGACAACAGAATTGTTGTTGAATAAGATAAGAAATATGTACAATATGTATCGGAAAATATTGACATAAAGGGAGAAAATGATGAGTATAAGTATTTTCTTACTTTGCCTTAATGTTTTCTAGGTTTTGATTGGAAAAGGGCCAACAAGATATGATTTTTACTTTCTTAGCAGAAATACTGTGAGAAAACAATTTCTGCTTTTCCCTGAATTTTTTCTAAGCTATTATGCAAACATGTTCGACTTTGAGAGTAATAACTGTATTGTCTGCAACTCCTTTCAAATTAATCCTTCCAAAAATGTGGCTAATTAAAACTTGATTTAGACATCACATAGGTTTGGGGTTTTTTTTAACAGTAAAATGTATCTCACACAATCTCCAGTGGCAGATCCAGAGAGGGTTTGGGGGTTCAAACGAACCCCCTTCTAAAGCCTGAATATTTCATTTTCGTGCAGAAATTCATTAAAATTGTATAATAATAGAAAAAAGAACCCCCCATTTGTATATTCAAATCCCCTCTAAGAAATCCTGGAACCGCCACTGAATCCTTAACATCTGCATTTCAGGAAATGCTATTAGATAATCCTATTATAGTCTTAGATCCAAAATCTTCCAATGTTCCTTTACTTATAGTCTTTTAACCCATTACCAGACAATAAAATTTTAGTCTGGTCCAAATTCCAAGATGTTGCAGACGACAATTCTAAGCAATGAAATTCTCTATGTTTTGGTTGCTTCTGGTATAAAACATTGTGGAAAATGAAGAAATTGCTTGTCACAAGCAATTTCTTCATTTTCCACAATGTTTTCCGAAGCCTTTATGCTGTGGGGCGTCAAAAGGTGTCATTTTTTGTTAATTGGTTAAATATAAGGTGGTAAAAATAGCAGTTTTTTTTTCTGAATTTGTGCTACATCAATTTTTCAACTCTCACAAACCTGATTCAACATTGGAGTCACTGCATCATCTCATCTATCCAGAATTAACAATTCTAAGCAATGATATTCTATATGTTTTGGTTATTTTCTGGTAGAAAACATTGCGGAAAATGTAGAAATTGCTTGTCACAAGCAATTTCTTTATTTTCCACAATGTTATCAAAAGCCTTTATGTTGTGGGGCGTCAAAAGGCATCACTTTAAGTTTTGTTAATGAGTTAAATATAAGGTGGTAAAAATAGCACTGTTTTTTCCCAATTTATGCTGCACCAATATCTTAACTCTTTCCCAAACAAGACCTGATTTTGACGTCCCTAATAGAAAATGCTTGAGAGAATATTGAGACAAAAGAAGAAAACTCCTTTGGTCTAAATATTTTCAATATCATATGTTACCTAAATTATATCTTTAATAACTTCCATTTTGTTATTTGTAGCAGTTTTTTAAGTAGATCACCGTCAAATTTTGCCGTTTGGGAAAGGGTTAAACTCTCACAAACCTGATTCAGCATAGGAGTCACAGTATCATCTCGTATATCCAGTATTAATAACATTGGCATCACATCTGTCTGTCATACAGTATATGATGATGGTATCAAAAACATTATCAATTCAATACCAAAGATGAGTATTTAGTCTGCCACAAACCTGATTCAGCATTGGAGTGACTGCATCATCGCGTCTATCTAGAATTAACAACATTGGCGTCACATCTGTCTTCTTAAACTCAAACAGGCCAGCGTCTTTGTTAATTGTTTGCTATATGAAAATAAAACAAAACAAGATATTTTCATGATATAACTATGTTCAAGAAGTCAACTCTTTCCCAATACAACAAAATTCTAGACTGATCAAAATTCAAAGCAATGCATAATGCAAAAAAAGTGCTATTGATCATACAAAATCCTTATGCCAGAAAATGGAAAGTATTGGTAGAAAAGTCAAAGATAAAGTTGTTCTCTATTTAACCCTTTCCCAAACAAGACCTGGTTTTGACGTCCTGAATAGAAAAGGCTTGGGAAAACATTGAAACAAAGAAGAAACTGCTGATAACCAGCAGTTTCTCCTTTTGTCTCAATATTTTCTGTGCCATATTTTACACAAATCATGCCTTGATTATTATCAATTTTATCGTCTGCAGCAGTTTTCAAATTGGATCACCCTAAATTTTTGTCTTTTGGGAAAGGGTTAATTGCAGTATGAGCTACAAGCTGCTCATTTCATTTGTGCATTATTACATTGCCTGATGTAAAAAAATACAAATGACATTACTTTAGGGTGGTCCATTTGCTTCTACAGACAACAAATTGATGAACTTATAAACATAAGATTTATGTACATACAATTTAGCCCAGAAAATATTAAAGCAAATGGAGAAAATGTTGGTTATCAGCATTTTCATTTTAGCCTTAATGTAATGTATTCTAAAGCTTTAACACTGTGGCATGTCAAAAGATGTCAATGTTTAGGAAAGGGTTTGCACCTATACAGAATTAGGTCACTGAAATTGACTTGCTTTTCACTTTAGCAAAACCAAAGTAGTGAGTAAATTACATTCTAATAAATCATAATCATGAGGATTTCAATATACACTTACTCTTACACCCTCTGCCAATTTTCTTGCCAATTCTGAAGAATTCTGGTATCGAATCATCGGACATTTTTTAAGAGACAACAACACAGAGGTTAGACCTTCGACTGTCCGTCGGCGAGCGCCCTCCACCCAGTTAAACCCCTGATAGCAGCCAACTATGTTTAGTGTGAATAAGTGTGGATTGACTGCTACATAGTCACCAAAAAACTCCTGCAATTTGACGAACAAAAAGATGCCAAAATGAATAAGATGTGTTTGCGAAACTCAAATGCTCCCGGAGAGGCCAATGTTAAGTTTTCTGACTGACAGACAAAAAGACAGACACGAGGAAAATGCATATATAAAAGGTAGTCAAGAATTAAGATCATATATTAAAAGTTGGAAATATAGGAAATGTAATATCAAACATGATGTTACGTCTTTGCGCATCCGCCATTAAGAACGTGACGTAGGTTCCATTTTGAATTGTTTACTTGATTATGTTAGTTGTAATCTTACACTCAAAGTAAGAGGATCGATCCTGAGAAGTATTCATTATCACTATTCCCAACAGGGGTGAAGACATTCTAAATTGCTTATTTCAAATCCAAACCCTATGCCATGGTGCGGGTACTCATTTGAGTCGTCTCAAAGAAAAATATTCCATTTTGAAAAGCCATTCCCCACTCTTATTAATAGCTCTGGCACTAACCTGTACTTCTCTTACCACCTCAGAGTCATCTGCTTCAGCCAGAGTTTTGACATCTTGTTTACTGATAACATTGCTGAAATCTGAAAAGTTAAAAATTTAATTTATATGAGTGTTTGCTCATAGTAATATCTAGAAGGGAGAGGTCTGTGAATGTATTTTTCTCAAGTTAAACACACACTTAGAAATTTTAAAATCTATGTGATCCTGATTATACTGGTAAGGGATGTCTGACAATGCTGTCCACTACAAATATGCATGCATCAGGGTTCCCCCCCCCCCCCCCCCCCCCCCAAAAAAAAAACAAATGGGGGTTTTGCACCCCAAAAATTGAATCTTGTACCCCCAATTTTTGCAAGCAGCCTCTATGTTTTATATAGAGGGGGTGTAAGTATGCTGTAAAATGACTATATTCACTCCCACATGGGTGAAAGTACAAAATTTTCAAAAACCTGAAAACCTGGAAAAGTCTGTATTTATATAGTAAAAATCGAGAAAATGGGGCATTTTGGAATACCCAGAAACCTGAACTTCAGGCATATGCCTGAAAACTTTCACCCATGCTCCCAGATTTAAAAGCGAGTGGGAACCCTGATGCACGTACGTTTTCAAGATTCATCAAAAGAGAATTTGAAATATCTTCATATTTCCCCTTTATTATCAATATTTTTTTAAAATATAGTTTTAACAACCTATATTTGAGGAATGAAAAAGAAATCAAACGCTTTATACAAAGACTTACAAATGTAATACAAGCCATATTTTGCCACTCGTAATTCCTGCGCCAGTAGTTGTACATTTTCTGCCGTTGGTCGCAGAAAACAAATACACTTTAGATGTTTCATGGTCTCTCTACCGCTAGAATCTATTCTCTCAAACAAGTAGACCTCTTTCTGCAGGATCTCTGACTGAGCGTAAACCATACTAACAATACTTGTCTGGAAATAGCAACAATATGACATGTAAAATAATGGTGTTGAAAAACTGGAATTCCAACCAAGGACATCAGGAATACCATTCTTGTAGTTTTACACTGAGCTATCAAACCATAATGATATTGCCACTCGGTACAATTATCATCAAATATCTGTTCCCAGTTACATATTTATACCTTCTCAAGAATTAGAGTTTGTTCCTAATACTGGAGAAAAAATTCAACCTGAAACATTCTAATTGGAGATGACTAAGCAGTAGCCATACACCAAAACATTCTGCATTAACTTAAAACAACATAATATTTGTTTTTGTCTCACTGTCTGCAACACCTCTAATGAGATCCACATGACGTCAGTCAGAATTTTTCATGTGATGTTGTTACGTATTCCAATCTATAAAGGAGAATTTGTAAACATTTGGTGGTGGAACGTTCCACCGACACATTTACGATGTCACCCAAATAATTCCAATGTTGTTTCACGAATCTCATTAGTGTGGATTATGTTAAAGCATTCCAAACCAATGTGGTCATTCATTATAAAGAGGCAAAGGGGTGTAGAAACGTTGAGAAAAAAGTAAAATTTTATCAGCATTTCCCCATCTCACCCTTCTCCTTTTTTCTCTTAAGTTTAAGTTTATTCTTCGCAACTTTAAGTTGATGATCAGCATACATTTTTAGTTTAAACCATTGAAAAATTGTAAAACTTTTGGAAAGGGAAATGTTGTGACACAGCGACAGTTTCAAAACACCATGGCATTTAATCTCCATTGCCGAGCTCTATTGATTAAACCATCAAATATGACCTCTGCAGTTTTCGGTACGCCAACAGCCTATTTGGTCGTCATAATCTAATTATAGCACACCATTTGAATTATCAAATCAAAATCATTCAGTTTTATCTTGCATGATCATTACCTATACATTACATCGCTTCTATATTTGGCTGAAGCCGGTAACATTTGAATTATCGAATCAAAATCATTCAGTTTGATCTGGTTTGATAACGTATACATTATGTCGCTTCTATTTTTGGATGAAGCCGGTAATTTGAAGCGTCAGCCAATGAAAGTTTGTATCAGCTTTTTTGAATTGTTTTGTTGTGTATCGCCAACGATAGAATCAGTCGGGATGACGTCATAGCCTCACTTTCATTTTTTCATCGAGGGTACAACCTCGGTCTTTATTGTTACGGGATACCAACTTTGAGGCAGATTATTTCAAAAATCCATCGTTAAAATTCATAAACAAAACTCTTTCTTTAAAGAATGTGATTTAAACTTTCTAACTACCAACGCATTTTTTAAAAATCAGGCGTAGTCATCGAGATATTAATGCTGAAAGTTGGTTATGCTTCAACGAAAAAGACCGAAGCTTTCACCTCCACCGAATGAGTGCAGGTCCGCTGACGACGTTTTTGATTGGCTGAAAGAATTGTGCCGACCGATTCAATTGGATACTGAAATCCCGCCAAGGCCCCGAGATTAGACGTGAAATGACCCCGCGAGAACAGAGCTCATTCTATTGAAATGGAATGTAGAGATAATGTGCTCTGTTCATAAGAGAGTATAGTAGTCCGCTTCGGTACCGCGTCTTTCACGGTACCGCGGTATTCAAAACAATGTTCATTTGCGGACGAAATATCGCCTACCAACTGCGTGCATTAGCAAAACTAAAATCAAAATCATTTACTCCAATCTTCGGTGATTACTTTTATTATAATTTCAACTGCATTTGATTTGCTTAAGAAAGATAAATGAAGGAATGTTTTCATGTCCCTATTCATTTTGATTTTTCCGGACGCCATTAAGTACCGTGGTACCAAAGAGGACCATCCTACATGGCATTGATACGGTCGGCACAATTCTTTCAGCCAATCAAAAACGTCGTCAGCGGACCTGCACTCATTCGGTGGAGGTGAAAGCTTCGGTCTTTTTCGTTGAAGCATAACCAACTTTCAGCATTAATGTCTCGACGACTACGCCTGATTATTAAGAATGCGTTGGTAGTTAGAAAGTTTAAATCACATTCTTTAAAGAAAGAGTTTTGTTTATGAATTTTAACGAAGGATTTTTTAAATAATCTGCCTCAAAGTTGGTATCCCGTAACGATAAAGACCGAGGTTGTACCCTCGATGAAAAAATGAAAGTGAGGCTATGACGTCATCCCGACTGATTCTATTGGGAAAACTGAAAGTAGATGTAAAAAAATCAACTTAAATACAGACCGTCTCTTTGTCCATCAGCAAAACCTTCATTCCTGGTCCACTTTCAGCAATCATGTTGCTGATGTATTGTTTTATCGCGAGTATCACATTCATTTTGTCCGATTTGAGGAAGCTGGTTGGAAAAAAATTAATTTGACATTTTACAGGAAGTTGATCATTTGGGATAACTCGTTTGTATTCGGCGAACTTTCATGTGCAAGGGAAGTAACTCTATCGACTTAAAGATGGCCGAAAGTGTCGAGTTGTGGATGTGCACAGAGCTTGGAAAGCTCGGCATTGATGCTTCTGAGGATAATGCCAAGTAATTCACTATGTTTTAAACTAGAAATAGAATTGTCTTTGATATGGCATCGCTTGATAAGTCATAGATTTGCATGTCATGAAATAAAGTCTTAGTTTCACTTCAATTTTCCAAAAACAGAAAATTGCTTGTTGTGCAATAATTTATCTAACAGCATATGGTTTCCTTATTCAGGCATTTATGTCACTGTAACCCTTCCCCTAACGGGTGTTAAACTGGTACCACGTCGTCTCTCTGTAAGACAACGGGCACCGTACGAATTTTCCTGTGATCTAATTGGTTATTGAAATTATCAATGTATTTTTCACGACAAGTAAAGTCTTACAACACCGGAGAAAATTCCCCGTCATTCATTTCAATAAGTCAACAAAATATATTTTGCTATCTGCTGCAACTTTCAATCATGTTTTTATAATCTAGTGAGTCAAGTGTTAAATAATGTCACGAATGCCACAAAGACTCCATTGTGAATGGATGCAGGGCGACATTTGACCTTATATAAATGGATTAATTGCTAATGATTCTTTTTTAATTCATAGGCTATTTTCTAGATCTAGATTCTACATCACAGTTCATGTTTTTTTGTTGTTGTTGTTGTTTTTGTAAGAAAAATGAAAAGAAATGACGACCCTTTTCCGGGCACTTTATTAGATCTAGAGTTTTACTGATTGGAAAAGGATTTTATCCATTACCGCACAACAACGCATTTTGGTGCCCCAAAAGATAAAGACCGAGTAAAACATTTTGGAACTAATTTCTTCTTTTCCGAAAATATTTTCTACCCAGAAAGACAATTTTATGCTATAGAGCACGCATTGTACGCTTTTGATAACAATGTAATTTTTCGTCTGCAACTCCAGTGTGGAGTTAAAAAAAAGTCAAAGTGTGGGAATGGGTTAAGGGCAGTAAAATTGATCTGATCCTTTGTCATACTTTATCTGTCTTTGATGTACTGTAACAGAGTGTGTCCAATCATCAGATAAACAATTAAACTTAAAAAGCAGATTAACATAATTATGTTTATCCCTTAACACTGAAGTGTGAACACATATCTTGTCCTTAATGCCACTGCGAGATAATTTTAATACAAACAACCTATTATTTCCAGCTCAGAATCTCATGAAGTGATTCTTTTCTATTTTGAAGTCAAACAATTTTGAAGAAATTAAGATTAAAAAAAAAAGAAGAAAAAAAACTAAAAAAAAAACCCCAACTGTTTTAAGAATTGTTTATTAATGGGTGTTGATCAATACACAAAAATATTTGTTTTAGAAAAAGTAGAAAAGATGTCCAGAGCATTTTGTCTGTAATTTTAAAACAATAATTTAATCAAGTCTTATTCTTACTTTCGAGGTTTTGAAGACATTATAGATAAAAAAAAATGCTTCTCATTTCTCCTCTCCTGTCTACAAGGAAAATTTGATACAAAACTGGCTCTAATAAGATTTTCCCCAAACCAGAAAAGAAACATAGACTGATCTTATTTTAAAGCTGCTGCAGAGACAAAACTGCTGTTGATATGCTACAATTCGGTGTACAAGAAAGCATGGAAAACATTAAGCCAAATGATAAAATGCTGATCATCAGCATTTTCTTCCTTTGCTCAATGTTTTCCCAACCCCTTTCTTCTAGGGAAGTCAATACCAGAACTTGTTTGGGAAAGAGTTAACTCGTTCTCCTTATCGCAGGTCATTCAACCGTGTCAGCTTATCTAGTTTGAAATCGTCGGCTGCAAGCTTTCTTCAGCGTCTCCGAAACGCTTTACGTATTTATAGTAGCGTCCGCGTAACCATGATCAAAATACGTCACTTTCGCCAAAAAATCAACCAATCAGATCCTCCGAAAAAAATATACAGAAAACCGTATATTTTTTTTATACCGTACCTGTCCCCATTAAGGATCGATAGATCTAGGGGCAGGGTACCAGTCTAAACGGGTGTCGGTCGTTTCACTATTGAGACGTTTCACTATGGGACGTTTCACTATGGGACGTTTCACTACTTTTTGGTAGTGAAATGTCTCAACAATTTCATTTATTTCCTATGTATGTTTTTCATTGTTATTTTTCGTTTCCTCTTATTTTTTTTATATACATTTTGTATTTTACATATTAGAAAATGATTTTGTACATAAATTTTGCACAAAAGGAATATATATAAACCAATTAAACCCAATTAAGTTTATTAACAATGACCAAACTGTTGTTGCCTATATTTGAAAACACACTTAAGTTTGACTTAACAATTACGAAATATGGTATTTAATAATTGAATAACACCTCCAATTAAATAAACAAATAATGATTATTCTGATCCTTTGATGTTCCCAATCACCTGAAATAAACAACTTTATTAATTGGTCTTTCTCTCTGACTGTGGCAAACCACATTATTGAGTCATGTTAATTTGCCTATAAAAGTGCATGTCTTTAAGGATTCTGTTCTTTCATGCCATATTGCTTAATAAGATATTAGACTCTCTGTGTTAAATTGAATACTATGTCGGATATTCGTGTAGTTTGTTCAGATCCTGTTCGCCCTAGGCAGCAGGGGATTCTGTGTGATGATTGTGAGGAATGGACCCATCGGAAATGTGGTACAGGTAGGCATTTTTTCATTCTATTTATCCATTACCACACACTGACTCCCCTCATGATAATGCATTTGGGAAACACCGTGGAAAATCAAGAAATTGCTTGTGACTAGCAATATCTACTTTCCCACATTGTTTTCTACCCCAAAATACACAAAAATATATAATAAAAAATACGTCCACTTTCATTTTTCATTTGCAAGATCCTGTGTCAATGTTTGGTAATGAGACCCTTTTGTAGAAATTGTCGGTATAAATGCAAAACCTCGTCAAAACAGGTCTTGTTTGTGTAAGGGTTACATAATTATATAGCACATATATAAGGGAAAATGTTTTGGGAAAGCATTGTGGAAAATGATGAAATTGCTTGATCTTTATTAACCACAAATTTTTCTAACGCTTTCCCAAACAAGACCTAGTTCTGACGTCCCTAATAGAAATTAGACCTACTTGGGAAAACATTGAGGCAAAAGTAGAAAATGACGATAATCAGCACTTTCTCCTTTTGCCTAAATATTTTCATAGCTATTTTATACACAATACCTTTTTTTAGCAACACCAATTTTTTTATTCTTAAGCAGCTTTAAATTTGGGACACACTAAAGTTATTTTGTTTGGGAAAGGGAAATCTTGGTGGTAATTCAAAAAAAATATATATAATGATTCTCCGCTCCATTCCTCTCTATATTTACAAGTCACGTGCTACATTAATCCTTTCCCAAACAAGACCTGGTTTGACTCCCTAATAATAAAGGCTTGGGAAAAAATGAAACTAAAGAAGAAACTGCTGATAACCAACAGTTTCTCCTTTTGTCTCAATATTTTCTATACTATTTTGTACTTCAATCGTATCTTTATCAATAAAAGTTGTGTCGTCTGCAGCAGCTTTCAAAATGGTTGACCCTATTATTATTATTTTTTGGAAATGTTTAAACACGATTTAATCCATTACCACACAGTAACTCATTTTGACTTCCCATAAGATATTGGATTTGAGAAACATTGTGGAAAATTAAAAAATAGTTTGTGACAGGCATTTTTTATTACCCACAATGATTTATATCCAATTTATATCCAAAAAAAGATTGTTGTTAATAGCATCCTTGAATGATTGGGATTACATTGCCTTTATTAACCCATTACCACACTATGACTATTTTTGACTCCCCTAAATATAATGGCTTTTGAAAAAATTGTGGATAATGAAGAAATTGCTTGTGACAAGCAATTCATTCATTTCCCACAATGTTTTCTACCTTAATAGACAAAACAAATCTAGTTTCATTGACTTGAAAGTGTCATCGGCAGTATCTTCTTTTGTCTCAATGTTTTCCCAAGCAGTTTCTATTTAAGACGTCAGTACCAGTTCTTGTTTAGAAAAGGGTTAAGTTGTTTTTATCGTCTGTAACAGGAATAAGCCTGACAGTGACTCCCTAAACGTTTAATGCTTTGGGGACACAATGCCATCTTGCATTGCTTTACATAGAAGTGATATGCAATCAGTTGAAATACCCAATTGGAATTGTAATGTGCTTTAATAACAATCTTAATTTAAATTTTGCATAAAATTCACGGTTACATCAATTCAAGATATTTAGGAGATATTTAGGATAAGGGTTTAGAATAATATAATTAAAAAAGAGTACCAGAATGCATATTTGAATTTTTTTGCTCTTGTCCTTACCAGAGACATAGAATACATAGTTTCTGTCCTTACATACGTCGATATTTATTTCCTAACAATTAGTAAAGGGAGGTAATATTTATGATACCAACTCTAAAAGAAAACAAATTCTGACGCGATGATATACACATACAAATCACAGCACAGCACTTAGATATTGTCCTCTGTTTCGTAAGAGATAAATCGTATATAATCGATTCACTATTAAACGAGAATAATTTCAGTTGAACTGCTTTATCAAAATAACTGAAATTATTCTCGTTTAACAGTGAATCTATTATAATGCCTATCATTTTTGGAGCATCTCAAAATTTGTCAATATTTATCAAGCTTTGGAAAATGTCGGGATTGTGAAACATAATGCTGATCACAAGCTTTTTCTCATTTTGTCTCAATATTTTTCTGTGCTAAGGGTTCATTAAGTGATTTGCAAAGGTGTTATTTGCTTCTGTTGTAAGTGTGCCTTGCCTTAAGAGAGCGACAATAAGTGTGAATTGCTTTAAAAATAGCTAATTAACCCTTCACCCTTTCTTACCCAAAGGGTTACATGACCAAGATTTTAGATTTAACCCTTTCCCAAACAAGACATGGTTTTGACGTCCCCAAAAGAAAAGGCTCGGGAAAAAATTGAGTCTAAAGAAGAAATTGCTTATAATCAGCAATTTCTCCTTTTGTCTCAATATTTTCTGTGCTATGTTTTACACAAATCCTCCCAATGGACAACCATTTTGACGTCTCCAGCCGCTTTTTATAAGGAAGTGTCCAATTTTTGTTTGGGAAAGGGTTAATAGATCTAGTTTATTATCTAGTCCGTATTTCATGACGGGTTTACATGAGCCTTTATTCATATGGTCGATGTAGACAACAATTTTACGTTAGCGAAATCCTTTCAATTTTTAGTTAGAAAACATTGTAGAAAATGAAGAAATATTGAACCGTTTACGAGAAATATATATTCTTTGTGCTAAAATTACACAAATTGTTGTGTTCAGATTGATATAGAATTTGTCATTCAGATTGATATAGAATTTGTCATTTCTGTATCAACCTTAAAGGGACATAACATTCCAATTTCATTTTTTAAAGTATGTCTTGCTGCAAAGATTGGTTATTCTAATGCGTAGAAATGCTATCAGTTTTTTGAAGTTGTTATTTATAAGCGAAAAATATGCGAAAGTTGAGCCAGAAATGACAAATTCTACATAAATACGAACTGTTGTCCACAACAATCTGTTTAAATTTAGCACAGAAATATGTAATTCTCGTAAACGAAAGTAAAAGTAAAAAGCATGTACAAATAATTGTGAAATGTCACTTTAAACGCGTATTTTTCGCATATAAATAACAACATAAAAACACTGATAGCATATATACGTATTAGAATACGTATTAGAATAAACAGTCTTTGCATCAAGACATACTTGTAAAAAATGAAATAAATATGATGTGTCACTAACAGGGACTTCAAATCAAGGTCTTGTTACGGAAATATTTAACAAAAGACAAAATCAAATATTGGTGCAAAAGTAGAAAATACCGGATTTCCATATTTTCTCCGTTAGCCCCAATTTTTGAAGATAAATAACAAACACAAATGTAAAGAAAAAAGAATCCAAAATCAATCGGAAATAAATAAAATGCACCACTCAATTTCCAATAGTAAGACACACTTAATTAATTTTCGCAGGTGTAACATTACAACGTTACCGGGAAGCAGTGAAGAACAACCTGGACATCCCGTTCAAGTGTCAACGGTGTTTATACAGACCAGAGACGGACCATCTTATTGTCCAAGATGACCATGAGCCTATTGACGAAGAACCGAATGACCAAGAGACTAACGATCACGGTGTATCGTTCCATATTCAGACATCCTTCTTTTCCGACGTATCGACATTAGAAACTACCCACAGGATGGACACTAGTGAGCAGCCACCACACCACAACGTCTCAGTAAATGGTGACCTGATCCAACCATTCCACATAGCAGACGTCTCGATCAACGCTCAAGAAGAAGTTACAGAAACGCCACTACCCGCAGAAGAGCTGTCAACTTCCATAGTAGAAACCAACACTCAGACTCCTGTTACATACACCGTCTTTCCGGAGGGGAGCAAGAAGGGAAAACCACTGTTGGTGTCAACAGACGGCTACAGATACAGTATGAAGAAGCGTAACCCCCGTACAAACACCGTATCCTGGATTTGTTCCAGTAGGTCCACCAAAGTCAGATGCTACGTGTCAGTTGTACAGACGGGTGAACACTTCCAGCGTATGAAACCACACGAACATGCTCCAGACGTGTCCCTGATGGAGAGTTTGGCGGAAAATACAAGACCTTGGCCTGAAACCAGCTTACACTCAGCGTGCCAGCGTTTACCAGTACTTGCGTCTCATCATGGGTCTACCATTTCTACCGGCGAACCACATTGAACCATCCTTCGTCCAGATAGCTGCTAGAGCCAACTCACAGCCACTACGAGATTTGGTCAACTACATAGAGAACCAGTGGTTAAATCATCCCATTTTTGATGTAGAGTCATGTAGTGTTCAACCTTACAGTTAGAACAAACAATGATGTTGAGGGTAAGTTTAAACAATTTCATTAATCCATCTTTTCTTCTTCAGACGACACTAGTACTCGCACCGAATGTGTAGACAAATGAAGAATCCAAGAACAGCCTCTTATACTGACAATCGAACCCATAATCACCTGTCTACATTTTCATCATTTTGTTTCTTATTTAATCAAAAATTGGCACACGAGTGATGGATGTTGTAAAATATCGGGGTGTACGTTTAAAGTATTGAAGGAAAACAAAAGGTACATAATTTTTTTTTTAAAAAAATGAAGGAAAGAAGAAAATGCCGTTTACATGCACTGTCTCCCTTTGTCCCAATATTTTCTTAAACTGTTCTTTGTAGGGATTATCATCCAATATATAACTTTTTCAGGCTGGCATCATAGACTGAACAGAGCAGCTGGCTATCAACCTCTGACATTCTATCGACTGGTTCCTGTACTCAGAAACGAAGCCGAAAACATCAGTTACGAACTGCGTCACCTTAGGGATGGTTTGGTGACTCGCCGCATTCGACCAGCCGTGAAAGGTGTTGAGAAAAGAATACAGGCCCTGTGGGACAATTACACATCTGGAACCATTGACACCAGTGCTCTTCTGTCTGGGTGTGCTGATATATACGGACCACAGGGTGAAACCGCACCAGAGTCAGACACCATGGTTACACATCTGTAGAAAACATTAAAAAACAGAGCATAGGGTATAAATATTAAGACAAGAGAAGAGAATTATGGTTATCGGTATTTTCTTCTTTTTTCTAAATGTTTCTCTGACCGCTTAAGAACATCAAAACAGTGATATTTGGTATTGTCTGATTTCTGACTATTTAATAAAAGCACAGGGTATAAATATTAAGACAAATGAAGAGAATTCTGATTATCGGTATTCTCTTCTTTTTTCTCAATGTTTCTCTGACCGCTTAAGAACATCAAAACAGTGGTAATTGGTATTGTCTGATTTCTGACTATTTAAGAAAATCACGGGGTATAAATATTAAGACAAGAGAAGAGAATTCTGGTTATCAGTATTTTCTTCTTTTTTCTCAATGTTTCTCTGTCCGCTTAAGAACATCAAAACAGTGATAATTGGTATTGTCCGATTTCTGACTATTTAACATAAGCACAGAGTTTAAATATTAAGACAAGAGAAGAGAATTCTGGTTATCGGTATTTTCTTCTTTTTTCTCAATGTTTCTCTGTCCGCTTAAGAACATCAAAACAGTGGTAATTGGTATTGTCCGATTTCTGACTATTTAACATAAGAACAGGGTATAAATATTAAGACAAGAGAAGAAAATTCTGGTTATCGGTATTTACTTCTTTTTAACGTATAGCTAGATATAAGCAATTTAAGCTAAATGCTCTAATAGATCTAGGGATGTAAAAAACAAGACTAATTGGAGGAAGAGTTAAATGACATTGGTGTAAACATTAACTTTTCATAAGAATATCAAATAATGAATAATTGGCAATTGTAGCTGTGTTCTAATGTTTGCCATTTTTGTTGAAAGATTAAAGGAATGAATAAATCAATAAAAACTTGTGTAATTATTTCATAGTATTGATTCCGAGTAGCCGAATGCTATTAAATGTCTTGAGTACCGTATTTAAAAACATTGGGGTAAAAGGAAATTATTATTATCAGATTTTCCTTTTCCGTCAAAGTTTTTTTGCAGCTTTTTGTGATATTGACATGAAAATCGGAAAGAATCAATATTAGTCCACGGCCTTACCATAGTAGACCAACCCAGATGCTGAATTATAAATCGCTAATTACCTTTTACCTAAGTGAAAACATGATGTAAAAATGAGAAAAAGTACTATAAAAGAGCAACTTTTTCACCATGTTTCTATCATGTTTCCACATCAAACCTGACACTATAATTCGGCAATCATTCTGCAAACAATGCCCAAAACATTGATGCAAAAGAAGGACATTATGATAATCGGCATTTACTTCTTTTGCATTAATACTTTATGTGCCATTATATGCACTACACATTCTTGAAGTTCTAAATAATGTTAACTCCGTCTTCTGCCACAGCTTTCAAAGTACAGCAACCCCAGAATCTCGCCTTTTTGGAAAGGGTTAAACTTAAAAAAATTAAGTGTATTTAAAAGGAAATTTGTACCTGGAATACAAAAATAAAAAATAATATAGAAAATAAAAAAAAACTCCATTATAAATGACATTTACATCAACGTGAAATATCACAAACTGAAAATAAGTAGACTCTATTGTAGCTTTGACGCAATTTTCTTCCATTTGGTAAAGGTTAAAATAATAAAATATTATTTGCAAAATGAAAAAAATACATCATATAATCAATTAATATTATTAATATTATCTTTTTATACACTAAAACATAAAAAAATAACCTAAAAATGACTTTAAATATCCCCTATAAAAAATCGGTAGTGAAACGTCTCAACAAAATATAAATAGTAGTGAAACGTCTCATAGTGAAACGTCCCAATAGTGAAACGTCTCAAGTAGGAAATGTCTCAATAGTGAAACGACTGACATTCTCCCCTAACTATACCTGGTCTTGACATCCTTAAAAGGAAAGGCTTGGGAAAACATTGAAACGAAATGCTGATGATCACCATTTTCTCCTTTTGACTCAGTCAATGTTGTCTCTGTCATAGCTTTTCTGCAGACGTTACTTTGAACATATCCATTTTATCAATTAATCAGGCTGTCCAGCGTCCCTAAAATTCCTAAAAAATCCTAATTTTTTTGGACTTTGCTAAAATTCCTAAAAAAATGATGAAAACAATGGGAATTCCTAAAAAAGCCCTTATTTTTCTTGAAATTCCTAATTTTTTACTTTACCTGACCACGAAATGCTCAAAATGTGTGTTTGTGTGCTTCTGTCTGGCCATATGTCAGAATGTCTGTGTACAAATACTTAAAAGTCTCCAAAACGGTTTCACCTAGACCTTCTAAATTTAGGAGATGGTATCATCACAGGGATCTCTTTCAAAATTCTTCAAATGATTACTATAGATTCAAATTAAGCCCTAGAAATATTTGATGATATTTTCCTCTCAACCCATAATGTATAAGGCTTCTTATTTTTGTGTGAAGCATCTTTAAATTATAAATCACTATGCATTGAAAATTAGGACTACATTACTGGGTATGCTGTAGGTTCAGACATTTCACAAGACAAACAGGGAAATCTCCGAAAACCTTTAACTCGCCTCTCAAACTGTTTGACCAAAAGCTTTTGGTTTCATTGTGAAGTACAGTGTAAGTCATTTTATATTGGAATATTTCAAATATCAATATGTAATTTGAAATAAGCCCTATTGTTTTGGTTCCATAGTTTTATATAGAGATACAGAAGGATGTCTTTGACCACCTTTCCTTCCAAACTGTTAATCCAAAAGGTTTGGAACTTTGTATTGTCTCATGGGTCTCGCCCAGAACATTATAATGATATTTGCTAAGTGCATTGAAAATATCCCTTATGTTGGGCTCCTGTTTATGAAGAAAGGGGAACTGTTTATGCAAGAACCACAAGGTGCAGAGATTTTAGATTTTGTGTTATTGGTCTCTATTGGAATGCTTCAAATAATAAATATGCAATGAAATTTCGGCTCTATATTGTGAGTTCTTAGATTTTAGATAGAGATAAAGAGAAAAAAATGACAATATTCTCCTAAAATAAGCTTTGAAATTTGATGTGTACCATTGCCTCATGGTTCCTGTCCAGGATGCTTATGACTTTCAAATTATGAATGGAATACCAGTATTTATCTTGAGGCTTCTGAGGTCTTGAGTGATATAGGGCCATCTGGACCTCTTGTTTAGTCACTAGGTGCATGCAGTATCTGGACATTTGTCATTGTCTTATTCATGGCAGTTTAAGGCAACTAAAAGGAAGTCCAAATACCCAGCTGAGTGTTGGGTCTGACTTCCATATACAGTATGTATTAATCAAGTCACACTCAACATATAACTGAGACAATGAGACTGTAAGATGCCTTAATTTCTATGAAGATTAGAAGGGTGAGTTTTTCAAAAATGAAATGGTCATCCTATTTTGATAAATGATTAACCACCCTACTTTAGCGCTTAAACTTCCTAAATTTAGCCCTAATTTTTTCAAATTTTGTCCCTAAAATATGCCCTAATTTTTTCACCGAAGGTGCTGGACAGCCTGCAATTTGGAAGCAAGTTTTAATCCCTCTTGATTCTGCGCCCTGTCACTGGTCACCAGCCCTTCGTTCAGTAACACAAAACGTTAGCTAACAGTTAACAGTTTGTCTACTGAACGCTGCCCAAATCTGTGAGCCAAATGATGCGAACGGTAGGAGTAAAAAGGTCGTTCAGTAGAAAACTGTTACGTAACGATAGCTCAATGAGCTAACGTTTTGTCTTACTGAGCGCAGGGCAATACTTGTGCCAACATTCGAGTTTTCTCTGATGAAATTTGCTCTTTGATATAATGTTGATGTCGCTTATTTACATCAGAGCGCATTACCATTCAAAAACAAAGGAAAGTTCGACACAAGTTATATATGGCGCGTTGTTCACTGTCCGATCTTAATTTCTATCCTTAAAACACCTTATATTATATCTAAGAGCGAATTTCATTAGAAAACTCGGATTCGAATAAGAGGGCCAATGAGAAGCCAAGAACAACCTCCGCTACTGGGACTGGAACTTGAAACCTCTTGGTTGCAAGGCTGACGCTCTATCCCTGGACCACGGAACACATTTAATCATTCTGTTGTCTGCAGGAGCTAAAATCCAGATTTGACCAAATTATTTTGTCTGGAAACTCAGGAAGCGTAAAGGACACCAGGCCCGCAGGACCTGTGGATTGCAATTTTTACAGGTCCTCCTCCAGACTTACAGGTCCTACATTCAGACTCAGTGAATTGTAGGAGAAACAAAGATTACATTGTATATTCATTGTTACAACACTCAGATAGTTTCTATATAAGAGTCCGGTAAAGGGTTCTGAAATAGGTGATCATATGATAATTATCTCTGTCCTGTTGAGAAAAAATCTTAGTTTTATACCTTTTCAAATTCAATATTTTGTTTCAAGTACAAGTAGTTCTTGTTTATATACAGTATATAATTGTTATGAAGAAAAAAAAAGGTTGTTAGTAGGTGCCATGTCAAGTTTTGAAAACAGATGAAGAAAGATGCCAACGTCTGAATATGCAAAACAATTTGGTCAAAGAAATTTTGAAATTGCTATATCAAAACTGTGTATAACTACACTAGTAAAGAATCTAGTTGCTACCACATTTTGCTTGCATACATTTCCCAAACAAGGCTTAGTTTTGATGTCACTTGTAAGTAGTTATCAATCATTGATAACAAAGAGAAATAAAGAAAATTATGATCTACTCGAATTTCTTCCCTTCCCCTCGATTTCATGACAATGGGATGTGCATGTTCTGAGATTGATTACAATATGTCGATTTTGGGAAAGGGTAAAAGATCAAGCCCTTCAACACAGGATACATGATCAGGTATTTGGTAATTCACGGGTGGTAAACAGAGAAACTAGCTCCTAAAAGAGGTAGTTGCATAGAGCGAATATTTCACACATTTTCTAAAATTATTTCTTTTAAAGCAAGTTTTTGAGAAATCTGGCGATGCTGTAATATGAAGAAATGGTTGAAGTTTCTTGTGCACGAGAAAATACGGTATTAGTAGCAGAGTTTGAATACAATCGTTGAAAAACATTTCAAAATCGAAAGTAAAAACTTCTGAATTTTCGGTTTTGAAATGTTTTTCAACGATTGTGTTCAAACTCTGCTTACTAACACCGTATATTCTCGTGCATAACAAACTTTGGCCATTTCTTCATATTACAGCATCGCCGGAATTTTCAATAGCTCGTTGTAAAAGAAATAATTGTATAAAAATGTGTCCGTGACCTACCTTTGTTTACAGATTTTCGCTCTATGCAACTACCTCGGTAAAGGCCGGATATCACGAGGAAACAAAATACCGTTGACTCTTTTTGGAGCTAGTTTCTCTGTTTACCACCCGTGTAATTGCCCATATCCAAGATTTTAGATCCAATGATTCCAGCTTTCAAATTGATCTAAATTTAGTAATGAAAAATTGAGGTTTGGCGAAGGTGAAATCATATATATAAAAAATAATGAAGTATGATTCTAGATATTATTGTATGTTGCCAACAAAAAGGTAATCTGTCTAACACATAAATTAATATGCAATCGCTGTAATTATGACAGTAAATGCAAATTCAAAATACCTTATTTTTAGACTTACCTCAACAGAATATATTCCTATTTAATAAAATCAAAGATTAATATGAAGATTTGTGCACAATCACTGCTAGACTTTAGTATGTGTATGTGTGCAAAGAAAAAAAGGGTTTCTCTTTGATCTTGGGGAAATCTAAACTCACTCTGTGTGATGTAAGCAGTGACGTCACACTGTCTGCATTTTTGTGTGGTTATAAACAGCTGATTGAGCCCAGTTACAGATTTATAAATAGAAGTTACATTAACCTTTACCAAAAAGAACAAAGTTTGCATTTGTAAATTTGGATTTCTTTTTCTATCTTCATGTTCACAATGGAAGAAAAAAGACGAAATTCATAGCATGAGGTTCTCTATCCGTATGAATTCAGTAAATAAGAACTTGGGCATAATTCATTTTCATGCCCCCTTCAGAAGAAAATGGGGGTATATTGTTTTGCAAGTGTCGGTCGGTCGGAAGGTCGGTCGGTCGGTCGGTTGGTCCGTATGTCGGTCTGTCCGTAGACCAAAACTTGTCCGGAGCATAACTCAAAAAGTATTAAAGGTAGAATCATGAAACTTCATAGGTGGATAGATCTCATTATGGAGAGGTGCAGTGCACAAGAACTGTAACTCTGCCGATCAAATTTTTTGAGTTATTGCCCTTTGTTGATTTTATAACTTGATTCTTGTCCGGAGCATAACTCAAAAAGTATGTAAGGTACAATCATGAAACTTTACAGGTGGATAGATCTCATTATGGAGAGGTGCAGTGCACAAGAACCGTAACTCTGCTGATCAAATTTTTTGAGTTATTGCCCTTTGTTGATTTTCCAACTTGATTTTTGTCCGGAGCATAGCTCAAAAACTATGTTAGGTAGAATCATGAAACTTTACAGGTGAATAGATCTCATTATGGAGAGGTGCAGTGCACAAGAACCGTAACTCTGCCGATCAAATTTTTTGAGTTATTGCCCTTTGTTGATTTTCAAACTTGATTATTGTCCGGAGCATAACTCAAAAAGTATGTAAGGCAGAATCATGAAACTTAATAGGTAGATAGATCTCATTATGGAGAGGTGCAGTGCACAAGAACCGTAACTCTGCTGATCAAATTTTTTGAGTTATTGCCCTTTGTTGATTTTCAAACTTGATTATTGTCCGGAGCATAACTCAAAAAGTATGTAAAGTAGAATCATGAAACTTAATAGGTGGATAGATCTCATTATGGAGAGGTGCAGTGCACAAGAACCGTAACTCTGCTGATCAAATTTTTTGAGTTATTGCCCTTTAATGAGTTTATAACTTGATTCTTGTCCGGAGCACAACTCAAAAAATATGTAAGGTAGAATCATGAAACTTTACAGGTGAATAGATTTCATTATGGAGAGGTGAAGTGTACAAGAACCGTAACTCTGCCAATCAAATTTTTGGAGTTATTGCCCTTTGTTGATTTTTACACTTAATTCTTAACCTTGCCTATATCTCATGTCCTTTTACACATACAGCCTTGATATCTCACACATAGATACCTCCTATCAACATCGTTCAGATTTAACCATGACCTTGGACCTTGTGACCTTGACCTTGGAGTTTGACCAATTTTGAAAAAATTAAACCCGGCAAATATCTCATGACCTTTTACAAATACAGCCTTGATATTTCACACATGGACACATCTTACCAAGACCTTTCATAATTGAACATGACCTTGGACTCTGTGACTTTGACCTTGGAGTTTGACCTACTTTTGAAAAACTTTAACCTGACCGATATATCATGTCCTTTTACACATACAGCCTTGATATTTGACACATGGAAACCTCTGACCAAGACCTATCACATACAACTATGACCTTGGACCATGTGGCCTTGACCTTGGAGTTTGACCTACTTTTAGATAAATTAAACTTGGCCTATATCTTATGTGCTATTACACATACAGCCTTGGTATTTCACACATGGACACATCTTACCAAGACCTTTCACATTTGACCATGACCTTGGACCTTGTGACCTTGACCTTGGACTTTGACCTACTTTAAAAATTTTTTAATCTAGCCGATATATCATGTCCTTTTACACATACAGCCTTGGTATTTCACACATGGACACCTACGACCAAGACCTTTCACATTTGACCATGACCTTGGACCTTGTGACCTTGACCTTGGTATTTAACCTACTTTAATAATACATTAATCTGGCCTATATTTCATGTCATTTTACATTTACAGCCTTGATATTTCACACATGGTCACTTCCGACCAAGATATTTCACTTTTGACCATGACCTTGGACCTCGACCTTGGAGTTTGACCTACTTTAAAAAAAACTTAAACTAGGCCTATATCTCATGTCCTGTTACCTATACAGTCTCAATATTTTACACATGGACACCCCCTACCAAGACCTTTCACATTTGACCATGACCTTGGCCTGTATGTCATTGACCTTTGATTTTTACATACTTTTAGAAATCTTTAACATAGCCTTTATCTTATGTCCTATTACACCTACAGCCTTGATATTTCACACATAGACACCTCCTACCAAGACCTTTCACATTTGACCATGACCTTGAATATTGCAACCTTGACCTTGGAGTTTGACCTACTTTTAAAAAAACTGAAACCAGGCATATATATCATGTCCTTTTACACCTACAGCCTTGATATTTCATACATGGACACCTCCAACCAAGACCTTTCACATTTGACCATGACCTTGACATTTGGCCTACTTGTAAAAACTTTAACCTGGCCTATGTTTCATTTTACTTTTAAATATACAGCTTTGATATTTCACACATAGACACCTCCTACCAAGACCTTTCATATGTGACCATGACCTTGGACCTTGTTAACTTGACCTTGGACTTTGACCTACATCAAATGTAGGCCCTTGAGGGGGCATATATGTTTTACAAACATCTCTTGTTTAATTTAATATTGTTAGAATTATCCTTGATTGAATGACGAAGAAAGGGTTAAGGAAATTGTAACAAAGGGAGTGGATGTTTTCAGTGGAAAAAAATAATGTGGACTACAAAGTTGTGCAATTTCTATAATCGGATTAGAATTCCTAAGGTAGGTGGATGATAGACTGATGACTTTCTAGTCAATTGATTTTTTAATAGATTCTAGTTTAAAAAAAACAAAAAAGAAAAAAAAACACAACAGTTTACTGCTTTCTTTGTCCTGTCAATAATTTTCCATCCAATATGTGCCTGAAGGGTGCAGTACTCGGTGGTTTTGTGATTATATTTGTACATAAGTGTTACGTATGTAACACAAATCTACGATTTGTTGTTTACTGTTGAAATAATCACAGACTGTCTCCAAATGGTTTTGTTTAAAAAAAGAATTTTGGGTTTGTCGCTGACTTTTTCCTATGAACCAAAAGAAAGTTAAAAATGATGCAGATTTTGAAACTTTGATGCCAGCCTTTCAATAAATCTAAGGGGCGCTGTCTCTGAAATTTACAGGCCCGGCGGACCGGCACCAAAGAGTGTTTTGCCGGTCCTCCTTAAAAATTACAGGCCTCGGGCCGACGGACCGGCGTTAATGTCGAACCCTGAAGTCTCAGCTATAGTATAGCTGAGACTTCAGGGTTCTCCGCAGAATATTTTGAAGCCGTAGTGGCATTGGTAAACATTGTGTTCATGCAAATAATTGTGTATAAAAACGTAATGGGAAAAGAAGAAATTACTCGATTTGAGCAATTTCTTCTTTTCCCATAATGTCTTTATACAGAATTTTTACATTTTAATTTATTATAAGAATGCAACATTTATCAGTTTTTGACATGATAACCTCTAAATGTCTCTCCTTGGTGACCGTTTGAAGAAATTAAGCTGTGGGGTACTTTTGAAGCTGTAGGGGCATTACGCTGATTTACATGAAGCTGTAGTGGGGCCGATACAGCTTATTGGCCTGGGGAGAACATAGGACTTGTTTTGTGGACATCATACTTGTTCTTCTTTGTAAAAATCTGGTCTCATCATTGTCAATTGATATAAAAAATGTTAAACAGAATTTTTTTGAAGTAAATTTTGTCTGTGAAATATGGTAGGAAAATGAAAGGAATTGCTAGTTTCAATCAATTTTTCCTATTTTCCTGCTATATTTCAGCCATAAACTTAATTTATTGGCCAATAAAAGTGGAAAAATACAATTTAGCGGTACATCAATTGAACAGAAATCAATTAGGTCAAACTAGGGATCTGATGGATTGCGGTAAAACTGGGGAAAATTCTGTTCCCTACTACATAACATAACTTTAACCCATTACTGCACAGTGACCCCTTTTGACTCCCTCACAAGAAAAGGCTTGGGGAAAATATTGTGAAAAATAAAGAAATTGCTTGTGACAAGCAATTTCTTCATTTCCCACAATATTTCCCACACCAAAAGACAAACATTTGTTTAATTCTATTGACTTATAATTGTCGTCTGCAACATCTTTCAGTTTGGACCAGTCTAAAATTTTGCCGTTTGTAAAAGGCTTAACATGACAAGTTTTGACTTTTATTTTTACAGATACATACTTGGTATAGAGACAGCAGAAGAATTAGAGGAATATATGTTAGAGTTATTGGATGGCTCAAACTCCAAGACCAAAGCTTTTATAAAAGAACTGGTGATTAAATGGAGACCATATCATAACTCTGTTGTGCCACAGAACTTTCAGGTAAGAAAAGAAAGACAAATATTATGTAAGGCCAAATAAAAGAATAGGTGTGGTTCAGGTTACCATCCATCCCTGGCAAATTAGGGCCGACACTAATTAGCTCACCTGAGCACGAAGTGCTCAAGGTGAGGTATTGTGATCTATCAATGTCCGGCGTCCGTCTGTCCGTCTGTCCGTCTGTCCGTCACGGCGTCAACAATTTCTTTAAACGACATCTCCTCCTAAACTACTGGGTCAAAATCAACCAAACTTGGCAGAAATGTTCCTTGGGTGGTCCCTTATAAAAATTGCTAAAATAATTGAAATCCATGAAAAACTCTGGTTGCCGTGGCATTGGAAAATGGGAAATTTCACAAAAGCTCAACAATTTCTTTAAACGACATCTCCTCCTAAACTACTGGGTCAAAATCAACCAAACTTGGCAGAAATGTTCCTTGGGTGGTCCCTTATAAAAATTGCTAAAATAATTGAAATCCATGAAAAACTCTGGTTGCCGTGGCATCGGAAAATGGGAAATTTCACAAAAGCTCAACAATTTCTTTAAACGATATCTCCTCCTAAACTACTGGGTCAAAATCAACCAAACTTGGCAGAAATGTTCCTTGGGTAGTCCCTTATAAAAATTGCTAAAAGAATTGGAATCCATGAAAAACTCTGGTTGCCGTGGCATCGGAAAATGGGAAATTTCACAAAAGCTCAACAATTTCTTTAAACGACATCTCCTCCTAAACTACTGGGTCAAAATCAACCAAACTTGGCAGAAATGTTCCTTGGGTGGTCCCTTATAAAAATTGCTAAAATAATTGAAATCCATGAAAAACTCTGGTTGCCGTGGCATCAGAAAATGGGAAATTTCACAAAAGCTCAACAATTTCTTTAAACGACATCTCCTCCTTAATTTCTGGGTCAAAATCAACCAAACTTGGCAGAAATGTTCCTTCAGTAGTCCCTTATAAAAATTGCTTAAAGAATTGAAATCCATGAAAAACTCTGGTTGCCGTGGCATCAGAAAATGGAAAATTTCACAAAAGCTCAACAATTTCTTTAAACGACATCTCCTCCTTATCTTCTGGGTCAAAATCAACCAAACTTGGCAGAAATGTTCCTTGGGTAGTCCCTTATAAAATTGCTAAAAGAATTGAAATCCATGAAAAACTCTGGTTGCAGTGGCATCAGAAAATGGGAAATTTCACAAAAGCTCAACAATTTCTTTAAACGACATCTCCTCCTTAACTTCTGGGTCAAAATCAACTAAACTTGGCAGAAATGTTCCTTGGGTGGTCCCTTATAAAAATTGCTAAAATAATTGAAATCCATGAAAAACTCTGGTTGCCGTGGCATCAGAAAATGGGAAATTTCACAAAAGCTTAACAATTTCTTTAAACGACATCTCCTCCTTAACTTCTGGGTCAAAATCAACCAAACTTGGCAGAAATGTTCCTTCAGTAGTCCCTTATAAAAATTGCTTAAAGAATTGAAATCCATGAAAAACTCTGGTTGCCGTGGCATCAGAAAATGGAAAATTTCACAAAAGCTCAACTATTTCTTTAAACGACATCTTCTCCTTAACTTCTGTATTAAAATCAACCAAACTTGGCAGAAATGTTCCTTAGGTGGTCCCTTATAGAAATTGCTAAAAGAATTGAAATCCATGAAAAATTCTGGTTGCCGTGGCATCGGAAAATGGTAAATTTAACAAAGCTGAACAATTTCTTTAAACGACATCTCCTCCTTAAATTCTGGGTTAAAATCAACCAAACATGGCAGAGATGTTCCTTGGGTGGTCCCTTATAAAAATTGCTAAAAGAATTGAAATCAATGGAAAACTATGGTTGCCGTGGCATCGGAAAATGGGAATTTTCACAAAAGCTCAACAACTTCTTTTAACGACATCTCCTCCTTAACTTCTTGGTCAAAATCAACCAAACTTGACAGTATTGTTCATTGGGTGGTCCCTTATAAAAATTGCTAAAAGAATAGAAATCTATGAAAAACTCTTGTTGCCGTGGCATCAGAAAATGGGAAATGTCATAAAAACTGATCAATTTCTGTAAACTACATGGCCAAATTCTTCCCTGGGACAACAATGCGTAACATATGCAAAGTTATTTGGCATTATTAAAACATAACTCAGGTGAGCGATTTAGGGCCCTCAGGGTCCTCTTGTTTTTTTATTGCCCTCAAAGGAAAAAATATCAAAAACAACAACAATAGCAAGAAAAAAAGGTAACAGAATCCAAATAAAATAAAAGAGATAGCCGGCTGACTTACCCTCATTTTTTTCAACATGTTACCTGAACCACACATATTTTTTTATTTGGCCTATCTAGAAATTATATATTAACCCATTACCAGAAGGTAAAATTTCAGATGGGTCCAAATTCGAATATGTTGCAGACAACAATTTCAATTGAATAAAATTTAAATTTTTATGATCTATTTGGGTAGAAAACATTTCTTCATTTACCATAA
Organism: Fragum sueziense; assembly: GCA_963680895.1. NCBI lineage: Eukaryota > Metazoa > Mollusca > Bivalvia > Cardiida > Cardiidae > Fragum > Fragum sueziense. Next base: position 52,690,102 of record OY804598.1, on the reverse strand, counting down.
TGTTGTCCAAAGCCTTCATCTTGCGGGGCATTAAAAGGCGTCAATTTGAGGGAAATGTTTAAGATAGAAGTTTTGTTACAACAGATGTCTGAGCAATATAAGTAAGTACCAAAACATTTGAATGGTAACGAAATGACAGTCAACTGTTAACTGCTAAATATTTTATGGTACTACTAGGTTGAAATTTGAATAAAAATTGAAGTTGTTATTCAAAACTCTTTGAACCATATTCTTCTATGCTGCATTATAAAAATTGAGAACAAAGCCATTCAATTAAAGTTAAAGTGTGTCACTTTTGCTTTTAACTTTTGATTTTTACACAGGTTTATATGAAACCAAAGGAAGAAGAAGCATACTTTGTTGGAAAGGAGAAGAAAAAATCAAACAAACAGGAGAAGAAATCTACCTCAAACACTGTGATTCAAAATGGTGTTGATAAAAGTCCTAAAAATGTAAGTTGTAAATTAACTATGATCTGGAAATTATCTGACAGAAATAATAAGCTTTATTTTACAATTTAGATGATTCAAACAATAGTGCATGAAAAATGCTACAAACATTAATTATTCCTTTTTTTTCTGAAAATCTCTTATAGGTTTTCATTTTCACACTATAAAGAGGCTTAAATGACTATGTTCTTGACAGTATGCTTTCCTAAAATTCATTTAGAAACAAAATTAGATTTATATTACCATGTTTTGTTTTACAAAGACTTGGAGGGGCTCCATTTTTATATGCCCGTCGAAGACGGGACGTATTATGGGATCACCCGTGGCGTCCGGCGTCCGGCGGCGTCCACTTCTTTGTCCGGAGCATAACTCTGTCACCTTAAGTCCGATTGACTTTAAACTTGGCAGTTATATTCTTCTCATCATTACGGAGTGCAGTGCACAAGAACCATAACTCTACCTGGCTTATTTTTTGAGTTATTGCCCTTTGTTGTTTTTCATACTACTTGAATCTTGTCCGGAGTATATCTCTAAAAGTATTATAGCTAGGATCATGAAACTTTATAGGTGTATAGATCTCACCAAGGGGGAGTGCAGTGCTTAAGAACCATAACTCTACCTGGCTTATTTTTTGAGTTATTGCCCTTTGTTGTTTTTCATACTTGAATCTTGTCCGGAGTATATCTCTAAAAGTATAATAGCTAGGATCATGAAACTTCATGGGTGTATAAATCTCACCAAGAGGGAGTGCAGTGCACAAGAACTGTAACTCTACCTGGCTTATTTTCTGAGTTATTGCCCTTTCTTGTTTTTCATACTTGAATCTTGTCCGGAGTATATCTCTAAAAGTATAATAGCTAAGATCATGAAACTTCATGGGTGTATAGATCTCACCAAGAAGGAGTGCAGTGCACAAGAACTGTAACTCTACCTGGCCTATTTTTTGAGTTGTTGCCCTTTGTTGTTTTTCATACTTGAATCTTGTCCGGAGTATATCTCTAAAAGTATAACAGCTAGGATCATGAAACTTCATGGGTGTATAGATCTCACCAAGGGGGAGTGCAGTGCACAAGAACCATAACTCTACCTGACCTATTTTTGAGTTATTTCCCTTTGTAGTTTTCATACTAGAATCTTGTCCAGAGTATATTTCTAAAAGTATAATAGCTAGGATCTTGAAACTTCATGGGTGTATAAATCTCGTCAAAGGGAAGTGCAGTGCACAAGAACCATAATTCTACCTGGCCTATTTTTGAGTTATTGCCCTTTGTTATTTTTCATACTTCATTTTTGTCCAGGGCATATCTCGAAAAGTACATGTATAATAGCTAGGACCATGAAACTTTTACCAACCTGCTCCCCCTGTCGACATAAAGCAGTGTTACCGGCGTATCTTGTGACAGTTTGACACCTTGTTTTAAATTCAGAAACGGCATTTGTATTGCATCGACTTTTGGTTTCATTTCTGAAATATTTAGAAGGGAACAGTGTAATTATGCATAATGCAATGTATTTGCTTTGCTTTTCTCTTGAATGTATTTTTTTGTATAATTATAAAGGTTTGATCTAGGTATTACCAGTTGATGAAAAAGTTTCCGTCACAGAAAAAGAAGTAAAAAAGAAAAAGAAGTTTGTGCCCCTGTTAGTAAAGAAGGAAGATCATAGTGACAATTTGATTGATTTACTGTTAATTATATTAAGTACATATCACTGCTTTTCAATGAAAACCTTGTAACTGCAGCTTGTTTTAAGCTGCAGTTACGAGGTTTTTATTGAAAAGCAACAATATTTTAAATTTCAAGGTATTACAAGTAGAAGAAAAAGTTTCCATAACAGAAAAAGAGGTAAAGAAGAAACAGAAGTTTGTGCCCCTGTTGTTTTAAGCTGCAGTTACGAGGTTTTTATTGAAAAGCAACAATATTTTAAATTTCAAGGTATTACAAGTAGAAGAAAAAGTTTCCATAACAGAAAAAGAGGTAAAGAAGAAACAGAAGTTTGTGCCCCTGTTCAGTAAAGAAGGAAGGTCAAAGGATGTTATACAATTACATGGTAACTAGTTTTGACATCTTGATAGCCACTCTTTTGAAAAATATAACGTAAAAGAGGTAAAGAAGAAACAGAAGTTTGTTCCCTTGTTTAGTAAAGAAGGAAGATCAAAAGATGTCATACAATTACATGGTAACTAGTTTTGACGTCTTATCTTTGATAGCAACTGTTTATGAAAATATTAACCATTCCAACACATAGAGTCTTTTTAACTCTTCAAAGAAAATGCATAGGAAAACATTGTGGAAAATGAAGAAATTGCTTGTGACAAGCAATTTCTTCATTTACCACAATGTTTTCTATCCCAAAATGGGAAGAATTATAACTTTTCGTCAACTTGAAATTGTCGTCTGCAACATCTTTGAAATTGGACCATCCCAAAATTCAGCTGTTGGGTAATGGGTTAAGGTAAAAGAGGTAAAGAAGAAACAGAAGTTTGTGCCCCTTTTTAGTAAAGAAGGAAGGTCCAAAGATGTCATACAATTACATGGTAACTAGTTTTGACATCTTTGATAGCAGTAAAGTAAAAAAGAAACAGAAGTTTGGATTACTGTTGTATTTAAGTACATGTTGCAGCTGTTTAGGAAATATTAAGGAAAAAGAGGTAAAGAAGAAACAGAAGTTTGTGCCCCTGTTTAGTAAAGAAGGAAGGTCGAAGGATGTCATACAATTACATGGTAACTAGTTTTGACATCTTTGATAGCTACTCTTTTGAAAAATATAAGGTAAAAGAGGTAAAGAAGAAACAGAAGTTTGTACCCTTGTTTAATGAATAGAAGGAAGGTCAAAGGATGTTATACAATTACATGGTAACTAGTTTTGAACTCTTCCCAAGCAGCAAAATTTCAAGGCAGTCAAACCTGAAAGCTGCTGCTAGCGCCAAAAATGATGTTGAAAAAGATAGAATTTGTGTATAAAACAACATGGAAAATATTGAGACAAAAGGAGAAACTGCTGGCTATCAGCAGTTTCTTCTTTGTTTCAATGTTTTCCAAAGCCAATTCTATTAGGGACGTCAAAACCAGGTCTTTTTTGGGAAAGGGTTAAGGTAAAAGAAATGAAAAAGAAACAGAAGTTTGTACCCCTGTTCAGTAAAGAGGGAAGGTCCAAAGATGTCATACAATTACATGGTAACTAGTTTTGACATCTTTGATAGCAGCTGTTTATGAAATATTAACCATTCCAACACATAGAGTCTTTTTAACTCTTCAAAGAAAAATGCCTTGGAAAACATTGTGGAAAATGAAGAAATTGCTTGTGACAAGCAATTTCTTCATTTACTACAATGTTTTCTATCCCCAAATGGGAAGAATTCTAACTTTTCGTCAAGTTGAAATTGTCATCTGCAACATCTTTGAAATTGGACCGTCCCAAAATTTAGCAGTTTGGTAATGGGTTAAGGTAAAAGAGGTAAAGATGAAACAGAAGTTAGTACCACTGTTTAGTAAAGGGGGAAGGTCAAAGTATGTCATACAATTACATGGTAATGCAACTCTTCTATTTATCTGGATATGGTATTCAATTAATCCTTTTAAAGTTTTGAAATTTTACTTTGGTTTAACCCTTTCTCAAATTGCAAAATTTGGACTGTTTTAATTTGAAAGCTTGTACAGAAAAGGATGTTGAAAAGCTAGCATCTGTGCACAATATAGCTTAGACAATATTGAGATAAAAGGAGAGAATGCTGGTTATCATTTTCTTCTTTTGCCTCAATGTTTTCCAAAGCATTTTCTATCAGAGGTCTTGTCTGGGTAAGGGTTAAATATTGAAGATGCCTAAAGTAATCTTTGTATGCTGACATGGTATTTTTAAATGTTATGGATTAATCCATTTCCAGATGGCATAATTTTACACTTCCAACTTTAAAATCGTTAAAGAGGACATTTTTTACAATGCTTTCCAAAACTTTTGTCTTGTGGTGTGTTAAAAGTCATTTTTATATGGGAATGTGTTAAGGAAGGCTCGTTTTGATGGTCCACAATAATGTGTATAAATTTGTTAATTTAGGTCGCCATGCCTGTGAATGTCAAGCTGCGAAACACAAGTTGGTGGGAAATTGTACAAGATGTGGACGAGTGGTGTGTGAACAGGAGGGGTCAGGACCTTGTTTGTTTTGTGGGAAATTGGTTAGTTCTTTGTGAATCTCTCCTTAAAGTACTCTCAACTCATTTGCCAAAATATGAAATTTTAGACAAACAGTCTTCTCACCAGCCAAAAAATCTGTAGGGGCCCCGCTAAAGCTTAGTCACGGTGGATAATCACGTGATACAACATTTTCAGAAAATCTTCAATAATTTTGTAATTACTGGACCGATTTGAATTTGGTTTGAAGCAGAGAATGTGGACAGACGTCACACATTAGATGGAATTGGTTGATTTTTGAATAATCAACTGATAAAGAAGTTATTTAAGATGAACCAACACGTCCAGCTTATTCCTGGCATCTCCCCACATTTTCTGCTTCAAACCGAATTCAAATTGGTCAAGTATTAAAAAAGATATTGAAGATAATTGTAAATTCTGAGTCACATGATTATACACTGTGTTAGTAAACCCCTGAAATACCCCTACAGCTTCAAAATTTACTTTTTATTCCCCACAGCTCAATTTCTTCAATGTGATCTCCAATAATAGGCATTGTGATGTATTTCATGTCAAAAGCTGAAAATGATAATTTGTGATTTTTTTACTTTAATGTTTTCAGATCCTCTCTCCTTTGCAGATGAAAAAAAAAGGTCTTGTTTGGGAAAGGGTTAATCAGTCCATTACATTAAGAATATATTATAGGTTTGCACCAAAGAAGAAGAAGAGCAGATATCCAAAGGTACAAAACGAGGAGAAAAGTTACGCAGTGCGCTGATGCGGAATGGTCCAGAACGGTTGTTGAACGAGTCATTGTTTAACGGGGATAGGAATTATCTGCCTAACACTAACCATCAAATGAGAGATGGATTCGACAAGGCAGAAAAACACAAGGAAAAACTGCTGGAATTTGACAGAACTAGGTAAATATATTAACCCATTACCAGACGGCAAAATTTTAAGTTGAGTTGCAGAAGACAATTTCAATGTGTTGAAATTTCAAAATTTACGACTTTTGGGGTAGAAAACATTGTGGGAAATGAAGAAATTGCTTGTCACAAAAGCAATTTCTTCATTTTCCATGATAAGCTTTTATCTTGTTTGGCGTCAAAAGGCGTCACTGTGTGGTAATTGGTTAACCCTTCCTGAAAAAATACTTTAAATGGGTCATTATTTATGAAATTAGGAATTATCTACCAAACACAAATCATCAAATGAGAGATGGGTTCAACAAGGCAGAAAAACACAAAGAAAAATTTCTGGAGTTCGATAGAACTAGGTAAATGTTATCACCCTTTGCCAAACAACGATACTTTGAATGAGTTATTATTAAACAAAGATAGAAGTTTTCTATCTAACACAAATCATCAGATGAGAGATGGGTACGACAAGGCAGGAAAACACAAGGGAAAATTGCTGGAGTTCAATAGAACTAGGTAAATGTTTTCACCCTTTCATTTGAAATTTTTTTTCCAGATGAGAACTCATATCTATCTACAACCAATATCGTCGTAGAGTCTAAAATAAAATCGTTGGATATCTAGAAAACCCTTCATTCTAATGTGCTTTCAGTGTGCGAAGAACTCAAGTTATTGACGACGAATCTGACTATTTCTCAACAGACAATAACCAGTGGTTAAGTAAAACAGATCGCGAAGCATTGCGGAAGCGGGAAGAGGAATTACGTTCACAAAAATACGCCTCAAGAAAGGATCGTAAAATTACATTAGACTTTGCGGGTCGTCGCGTTGTGGAAGAGGATCCGCATAAATCTGTGAATATGTACGATGTAAACGATGAAGTGGTTCAACAAGTGCATTATGGGGCAAGGTCAAAGGTCAAGGACACTAATGAATTTAAAGAGAATATGGTTAATAGTGATTCAGATAGTATTGTAAATCCAACCATAGCAACAGAGGCACCTAAGGTGGGTACTTTAATTTTGCCTTTACCAAACAGCAAAATTTGATATTAGTCTTAATTGGAAAAGATTTGCTGATGATAAAATAATTGTTGTCAAAAGCCTGAAATATTTTGTCATAGCATAGAAATATTGAGGGAAAAGGAGAAATTGCTGATTGTTTTAAACTTTTTCTACTATAATGATGTCAAATGAAGATTTTGTGTTGGAAAGGGCCAATGCATATTTTAAGGATAAAGAAGAAGAGAACATTGCAAATTAAATGATTAATCTCTGGAAGTTAATCCTCTCATGAAACTTCTATTTTCTTGGCCAAATTTTTATTTTGGTAGCTTTTAGTGCAAAACCTTTCCAGAAATAGTGATATATGTAGAAAGAATTTCTTTGTTATTTTGGGTCTTTTTTCTTATCTTTATTGCACTTGAAACTTTTCCATTTGAGTAACAAAAAATTATAATCTCACAGTTTGTCGGTACTACGGCCCCTTCAAGGCGGAAAGATCAGTCAACATTAGAAGGAGAAAAGAAACCAAAAAGTCGGATACAAGATCGTGAATTACAGGAAATGTCGGATGAAGGGATGTGTATGAGCATGCATCAACCCTGGGCATCGCTTCTAGTCAGTGGTATAAAAATGTAAGTTGCTATTTGTTAATAGGAAACGATTTTATAAAGTAAACAGTGATTTAATTTCGGACAAACAATAGTATCTGTCAGGTGCTGTTAGAAAGTCTTTTGAATCAAGCCGTAATTACAAGATTTTATAACGACACAAAAGCTTTATCAAAACATATTGGTAAACCCAGCCTATGTTTAGTACAAAATTCATTATTATTGTTAGCCCATCATAAAAAGAGAGAGAAAGGTTAATATCAAACCATTATTCTTTCTGTGTACAGACATGAGGGTCGAACATGGTACACAGCACATAGAGGACGACTCTGGATAGCAGCAACGGCTAAACCTCCAGACCCGGCAGAGATCGCTGATGTAGAGCAGACTTACAGATATATATTGAAAAGTATGTATGGTTTGTTATGAAAACGATTAATAGTTTATCACTGCTTTTCAAGAAAAACCTCTTTACTGCAGCTTTAAATAAGCTGCAGGTATGAGGTTTTTGATGAAGAGTGACATTATACTGCATCACAACCCAAGTATACATTTAGTTTTCTCATTTTCTCAATTTTCCTCATTGACTCTGGATAGCAGCAACGGCTAAACCTCCAGACCCGGCTGAGATTGCTGATGTAGAGCAGACTTACAGATATATACTGAAAGTATGTAACTATGGTTAATTAAACTCAACTTGCATTGTAATCAGGGATGAGAATCTTCAGCTTTTTGGCAAATTTCAGCTTTTTTTGTCAAAACATTTTATCATTTTGTTTCAAATTCAGTCTGTCCAGATCTGAGGTTTTGAATCGGGGATAATCAGTTTGTGGGTACTCAGAATTTGTGTTTTAATTGAGCAGATTGAATGGAATTGAGTGGAATATTCCCAACTATGAATCCTTTCCATTTGTCTTCCAGATCCTAATATAGAGTTCCCCAGTAACTACCCAGTTGGATGTTTACTTGGCTGTGTAGATGTTATGGATTGTGTAGCGCATGAAGATTATGAGGAAAAGGTAAACACAAGTTTTCTTTTTTCTGCAATGATTATCTAAATTAGAGAAGTCAGAAAGGCCATAGTGACACTCTGAGTAACCCATTTCGAGACAGCATATATTTGGACCGTTCAAATTTGAAAGGTGTTGAAGATGACAATTTGAAGTTGTTGAAATTTTAGAAATCTTTGCATTATGGGTTTGAAAATATTGTGGATAATGAAGAAATTGCTTGTCACAAGCAATTTCTTCATTTTCCGCTATATTTTCTCAAGCAGATGTTTTCTTGAAGGGTGTCTAAAGGCATCATAATATAAGACTAAATAAAGGCTCCAATATAGAGTTCCCGAGTAACTACCCAGTTGGTTGTTTACTTCGTTGTGTAGATCTTATGGATTGTGTAGCGCATGAAGATTATGAGGAAAAGGTAAACACAAGTTTTCTTTTTTCTGCAATGATTATCTAACCTACAGGAGTTATACAGGCCATAGTAACACTTTGATTAACCCATTTCCAGACAGCAAATATTTGGACTGTTTGAAAGGTGTTGCTGACAACAAATTCAAAAATCTGCGTTTTTGGTAAGAACACTTTGTGGATAATGAACAAATTGCTTATCACAATCAATTTCTTCATTTTTCACAGTGTTTTCCTAGGCATTTTAAGGGGCATCATACAATCCATTGCAACCCTCTGATTAAGACTCCAATATAGAGTTCCCCAGTAATTATCCAGTTGGTTGTTTACTTGGCTGTGTAGATGTTATGGATTGTGTAGCGCATGAAGATTATGAAGAAAAGGTAAACACAAGTTTTCTTTTTTCTGCAATGTTTAACTATACTATAGGAGGCATTGCAACTCTCTAATAAAGACTCCAATATAGAGTTTCCCAGTAACTACCCAGTTGGTTGTTTACTTGGATGTGTAGATGTTGTGGATTGTGTAGCACATGAAGATTATGAAGAAAAGGTAAACACAAGTTTTCTTTTTTCTGCAATGTTTAACTATACTATAGGAGGCATTGCAAATCTCTAATAAAGACTCCAATATAGAGTTTCCCAGTAACTACCCAGTTGGTTGTTTACTTGGATGTGTAGATGTTGTGGATTGTGTAGCACATGAAGATTATGAAGAAAAGGTAAACACAAGTTTTCTTTTTTCTTCAATGATTATCTAAATTAGAGGAGTCAGAAAGGCCATAATGACACTCTGAGTAACCCATTACCAGACGGCAAATCTTTTGACTGTTCAAATTTGAAAGGTGATGCAGATGACAATTTGAAGCTGGTGAAATTTTAGAAATCTTTGCATTATGGGTTTGAAAATATTGTGGATAATGAAGAAATTGCTTGTCACAAGCAATTTCTTCATTTTCCACAATATTTTCCCAAGCAGATGTTTTCTTGATGGGTGTCTAAAGGCATCATAATATGAGACTAAATTAAGACTCCAATACAGAGTTCCATAGAAATTACCCAGTTGGTTGTTTACTTGGATGTGTTGATGTTATGGATTGTGTAGCACATGAAGATTATGAAGAAAAGGTAAACACAAGTTTTCTTTTGTCTGCAATGTTTAACTATACTATAGGAGGCATTGTGACTCTCTAATTAAGACTCCAATATAGAGTTACCCAGTAACTATCCAGTTGGTTGTTTACTTGGATGTGTTGATGTTGTGGATTGTGTAGCGCATGAAGATTATGAAGAAAAGGTAAACAGGAGTTTTCTTGTTTCTGCAATGTTTGACTATACTATAGGAGGCATTGTGACTCTCTAATTAAGACTCCAATATAGAGTTCCCCAGTAACTACCCAGTTGGTTGTTTACTTGGCTGTGTAGATGTTGTGGATTGTGTAGCACATGAAGATTATGAAGAAAAGGTAAACACAAGTTTTCTTGTTTCTGCAATGTTTAACTATACTATAGGAGGCATTGTGACTCTCTAATTAAGACTCCAATATAGAGTTCCCCAGTAACTACCCAGTTGGTTGTTTACTTGGATGTGTAGATGTTATGGATTGTGTAGCGCATGAAGATTATGAAGAAAAGGTAAACACAAGTTTTCTTTTTTCTGCAATGTTTAACTATACTAGAGGCATTGTGACTCTCTAATTAAGACTCCAATATAGAGTTCCCCAGTAACTACCCAGTTGGTTGTTTACTTGGATGTGTAGATGTTATGGATTGTGTAGCACATGAAGATTATGAAGAAAAGGTAAACACAAGTTTTCTTTTTTCTGCAATGTTTAACTATACTAGAGGAGCCATTGCAACTCTCTAATTAAGACCCCAATATAGAGTTCCCGAGTAACTACCCAGTTGGTTGTATACTTGGATGTGTAGATGTTATGGATTGTGTAGCGCATGAAGATTATGAAGAAAAGGTAAACACAAGTTTTCTTTTTTCTGCAATGTTTAACTATACTCTAGGAGCCATTGCAACCCTCTGATTAAGACTCCAATTTAGAGTTCCCCAGTAACTACCCAGTTGGTTGTTTACTTGGATGTGTAGATGTTATGGATTGTGTAGCGCATGAAGATTATGAAGAAAAGATAAACACAAGTTTTCTTTTTTCTGCAATGTTTGACTTTACTATAGGAGGCATTGTGACTCTCTAATTAAGACTCCAATATAGAGTTCCCCAGTAACTACCCAGTTGGTTGTATACTTGGATGTGTAGATGTTATGGATTGTGTAGCGCATGAAGATTATGAAGAAAAGGTAAACACAAGTTTTCTTTTTTCTGCAATGTTTAACTATACTCTAGGAGCCATTGCAACCCTCTGATTAAGACTCCAATTTAGAGTTCCCCAGTAATTACCCAGTTGGTTGTTTACTTGGATGTGTAGATGTTATGGATTGTGTAGCACATGAAGATTATGAAGAAAAGGTAAACACAAGTTTTCTTGTTTCTGCAATGTTTGACTTTACTAGAGGAGGCATTGTGACCCTCTGATTAAGACCCCAATATAGAGTTCCCCAGTAACTATCCAGTTGGTTGTTTACTTGGATGTGTAGATGTTATGGATTGTGTAGCGCATGAAGATTATGAAGAAAAGATAAACACAAGTTTTCTTTTTTCTGCAATGTTTGACTTTACTATAGGAGGCATTGTGACTCTCTAATTAAGACTCCAATATAGAGTTCCCCAGTAACTACCCAGTTGGTTGTATACTTGGATGTGTAGATGTTATGGATTGTGTAGCGCATGAAGATTATGAAGAAAAGGTAAACACAAGTTTTCTTTTTTCTGCAATGTTTAACTATACTCTAGGAGCCATTGCAACCCTCTGATTAAGACTCCAATTTAGAGTTCCCCAGTAATTACCCAGTTGGTTGTTTACTTGGATGTGTAGATGTTATGGATTGTGTAGCACATGAAGATTATGAAGAAAAGGTAAACACAAGTTTTCTTTTTTCTGCAATGTTTAACTATACTATAGGAGGCATTGTGACTCTCTAATTAAGACCCCAATATAGAGTTCCATAGTAACTACCCAGTTGGTTGTTTACTTGGTTGTGTAGATGTTATGTATTGTGTAGCGCATGAAGATTATGAAGAAAAGGTAAACACAAGTTTTCTTTTTTCTTCAATGATTATCTAAATTAGAGGAGTCAGAAAGGCCATAATGACACTCTGAGTAACCCATTACCAGACGGCAAATCTTTTGACTGTTCAAATTTGAAAGGTGATGCAGATGACAATTTGAAGCTGGTGAAATTTTAGAAATCTTTGCATTTTGGGTTTGAAAATATTGTGGATAATGAAGAAATTGCTTGCCACAAGCAATTTCTTCATTTTCCACAATATTTTCCCAAGCAGATGTTTTCTTGAAGGGTGTCTAAAGGCATCATAATATGAGACTAAATAAAGACTCCAATACAGAGTTCCCCAGTAATTACCCAGTTGGTTGTTTACTTGGATGTGTAGATGTTATGTATTGTGTAGCACATGAAGATTATGAAGAAAAGGTAAACACAAGTTTTCTTTTTTCTGCAATGTTTATCTAAACTACAGGAGCCATACAGTCCATGTCGACCCTCTTTTTACGATCTGAATAGAGAGCAACAGTTTTAGTTATTTGATTGAATGAAATTTACACATGAATTAGTCTTTTTTTGATAGAAAATATTGTGGTAAATAAAGAAATTGCTTGTCACAAGCAATTTCTTCATATTCCACAATGTTTTCCAAAGCATTTTTTCTTGAGGGGCATCAAAAGTCACCACTGTTTGGGAATAGGTTAATCATAGTAACCGTTGTGACCCTCTGATTAACCCTTTCCCAAACGACAACATTTTAGGGTTGTCCTCGTCAAAAACTGCCACAAATGACAAAATGGAACTTATTAAAGATAAAATTTGTATGAAATATGGCATGGAAAATATTGAGACAAAAGGAGAAACTGCTGGTAATCAGCAGTTTCTTCTTTTGTTTCAATTTTTTCCCAAGCCGTTTCGATTAGGGACGTCAAACCCAGGTCTTGTTTGGGAAAGGGTTAAGACCCTAATATAGAGTTTCCCAGTAACTACCCAGTTGGTTGTTTACTTGGATGTGTAGATGTTGTGGATTGTGTAGCACATGAAGATTATGAAGAAAAGGTAAACACAAGTTTTCTTTTTTCTGCAATGTTTAACTATACTATAGGAGGCATTGTGACTCTCTAATTAAGACTCCAATATAGAGTTCCCCAGTAACTACCCAGTTGGTTGTTTACTTGGATGTGTAGATGTTATGGATTGTGTAGCACATGAAGATTATGAAGAAAAGGTAAACACAATTTTTCTTTTGTCTGCAATGTTTAACTATACTATAGGAGGCATTGTGACTCTCTAATTAAGACTACAATATAGAGTTCCCCAGTAATTACCCAGTTGGTTGTTTACTTGGATGTGTTGATGTTATGGATTGTGTAGCGCATGAAGATTATGAAGAAAAGGTAAACACAAGTTTTCTTGTTTCTGCAATGTTTGACTTTACTAGAGGAGGCATTGTGACTCTCTAATTAAGACTCCAATATAGAGTTCCATAGTAACTACCCAGTTGGTTGTTTACTTGGATGTGTAGATGTTATGGATTGTGTAGCACATGAAGATTATGAAGAAAAGGTAAACACAAGTTTTCTTGTTTCTGCAATGTTTAACTATACTATAGGAGGCATTGTGACTCTCTGATTAAGACTCCAATATAGAGTTCCCCAGTAACTACCCAGTTGGTTGTTTACTTGGATGTGTAGATGTTATGGATTGTGTAGCGCATGAAGATTATGAAGAAAAGGTAAACACAAGTTTTCTTTTGTCTGCAATGTTTAACTATACTATAGGAGGCATTGTGACTCTCTAATTAAGACCCCAATATAGAGTTCCCGAGTAACTACCCAGTTGGTTGTTTACTTGGATGTGTAGATGTTATGGATTGTGTAGCACATGAAGATTATGAAGAAAAGGTAAACACAAGTTTTCTTTTTTTCTGCAATGTTTAACTTTACTATAGGAGCCATTGTGACCCTCTGATTAAGACTCCAATATAGAGTTCCCGAGTAACTACCCAGTTGGTTGTTTACTTGGATGTGTAGATGTTATGGATTGTGTAGCGCATGAAGATTATGAAGAAAAGGTAAACACAAGTTTTCTTTTGTCTGCAATGTTTAACTATACTATAGGAGGCATTGCAACCCTCTGATTAAGATTCCAATATAGAGTTCCCCAGTAACTACCCAGTTGGTTGTTTACTTGGCTGTGTAGATGTAATGGATTGTGTAGCGCATGAAGATTATGAAGAAAAGGTAAACACAAGTTTTCTTTTTTCTGCAATGTTTAACTATACTATAGGAGGCATTGTGACTCTCTAATTAAGACTCCAATATAGAGTTCCCCAGTAACTACCCAGTTGGTTGTTTACTTGGATGTGTTGATGTTATGGATTGTGTAGCACATGAAGATTATGAAGAAAAGGTAAACACAAGTTTTCTTTTGTCTGCAATGTTTAACTATACTCTAGGAGGCATTGTGACTCTCTGATTAAGACCCCAATACAGAGTTCCCCAGTAACTACCCAGTTGGTTGTTTACTTGGATGTGTAGATGTTATGGATTGTGTAGCACATGAAGATTATGAGGAAAAGGTAAACACAAGTTTTCTTGTTTCTGCAATGTTTATCTAAATTAGAGAAGTCTGAAAGGCCATAGTGACCCTCTGATTAACCCATTTCCAGACAGCAAATATTTGGACTGTTTGAAAGGTCTTGCAGACAACAAATTGAAAAATCTGCGTTTTTGGTCAGAAAACATTGTGGATAATGAAGAAATTGCTTGCCACAAGCAATTTCTTCATTTTCCACAGTGTTTTCCCCAGCATTTTAAGGGGCATCATACAAGCCATTGCAACCCTCTGATTAATTCTCCGATATAGATTTTCCCAGTAACTATCCAGTTGGTTGTTTACTTGGCTGTGTAGATGTTATGGATTGTGTAGCGCATGAAGATTATGAAGAAAAGGTAAACACAAGTTTTCTTTTGTCTGCAATGATTAATTAAACTAGAGGAGCCATTGTGACTCTCTAATTAAGACCCCAATATAGAGTTCCCCAGTAACTACCCAGTTGGTTGTTTACTTGGATGTGTAGATGTTATGGATTGTGTGGCACATGAAGATTATGAAGAAAAGGTAAACACAAGTTTTCTTTTTTCTGCAATGTTTAACTATACTATAGGAGCCATTGTGACTCTCTAATTAAGACTCCAATATAGAGTTCCATAGTAACTACCCAGTTGGTTGTTTACTTGGATGTGTTGATGTTATGGATTGTGTAGCGCATGAAGATTATGAAGAAAAGGTAAACACAAGTTTTCTTTTTTTCTGCAATGTTTAACTATACTATAGGAGGCATTGTGACTCTCTAATTAAGACTCCAATATAGAGTTCCCCAGTAACTACCCAGTTGGTTGTTTACTTGGATGTGTTGATGTTATGGATTATGTGGCGCATGAAGATTATGAAGAAAAGGTAAACACAAGTTTTCTTTTTTCTGCAATGTTTAACTATACTATAGGAGGCATTGCAACTCTCTGATTAAGACTCCAATATAGAGTTCCCCAGTAACTACCCAGTTGGTTGTTTACTTGGATGTGTTGATGTTATGTATTGTGTAGCGCATGAAGATTATGAGGAAAAGGTAAACACAAGTTTTCTTTTTTCTACAATGTTTAACTATACTATAGGAGGCATTGTGACTCTCTAATTAAGACCCCAATATAGAGTTCCCCAGTAACTACCCAGTTGGTTGTTTACTTGGTTGTGTAGATCTTATGGATTGTGTAGCACATGAAGATTATGAAGAAAAGGTAAACACAAGTTTTCTTTTTTCTACAATGTTTAACTTTACTAGAGGAGGCATTGTGACCCTCTGATTAAGACTCCAATACAGAGTTCCCGAGTAACTATCCAGTTGGTTGTTTACTTGGATGTGTAGATGTTATGGATTGTGTAGCGCATGAAGATTATGAAGAAAAGGTAAACACAAGTTTTCTTTTGTCTGCAATGATTGTCTAAATTAGAGGAGCCATACAGTCCATGGGGACCCTCTTGTTACGATCTGAATAGAGAGCAACAGTTTTAGTTATTTGATTGAATGAAATTTACACATGAATTAGTCTTTTTTTGATAGAAAATATTGTGGTAAGTAAAGAAATTGCTTGACACAAGCAATTTCTTCATTTTCCACAATGTTTTCCCAAGCATTTTAAGGGGCATCATACAAGCCATTGTGACTCTCTAATTAAGACTCCAATATATAGTTCCCGAGTAACTATCCAGTTGGTTGTTTACTTGGATGTGTAGATGTTATGGATTGTGTAGCGCATGAAGATTATGAAGAAAAGGTAAACACAAGTTTTCTTTTTTCTGCAATGTTTAACTATACTAGAGACATTGCAACCCTCTGATTAAGACCCCAATATAGAGTTCCCCAGTAATTACCCAGTGGGTTGTTTACTTGGATGTGTAGATGTTATGGATTGTGTAGCGCATGAAGATTATGAAGAAAAGGTAAACACAAGTTTTCTTTTGTCTGCAATGTTTAACTATACTATAGGAGCCATTGTGACCCTCTAATTAAGACTCCAATATAGAGTTCCCCAGTAATTACCCAGTGGGTTGTTTACTTGGATGTGTAGATGTTATGGATTGTGTAGCACATGAAGATTATGAAGAAAAGGTAAACACAAGTTTTCTTTTTTCTGCAATGTTTATCTATACTATAGGAGGCATTGTGACTCTCTGATTAAGACTCCAATATAGAGTTCCATAGTAACTACCCAGTTGGTTGTTTACATGGTTGTGTAGATGTTGTGGATTGTGTAGCACATGAAGATTATGAAGAAAAGGTAAACACAAGTTTTCTTTTTTCTGCAATGTTTAACTATACTATAGGAGGCATTGCAACTCTCTGATTAAGACTCCAATATAGAGTTCCCCAGTAACTACCCAGTTGGTTGTTTACTTGGATGTGTTGATGTTATGGATTTTGTAGTGCACGAAGATTATGAAGAAAAGGTAAACACAATTTTTCTTTTGTCTGCAATGATTATCTAAATTAGAGGAGTCAGAAAGGCCATAGTGACACTCTGAGTAACTCATTACCAGACAGTGGCAAATCTTTGGACTGTTTAAGTTTGAAAGGTGTTGCAGATGACGATTTGAAGTTGGTGAAATTTTAGAAATCTTTGCATTTTGGGTTTGAAAATATTGTGGATAATGAAGAAATTGCTTGTCACAAGCAATTTCTTCATTTTCCGCAATATTTTCCCAAGCAGATGTTTTCTTGAAGGGTGTCTAAAGGCATCATAATATGAGACTAAATAAAGGCTCCAATATAGAGTTCCCCACTAACTATCCAGTTGGTTGTTTACTTGGCTGTGTAGATATTATGGATTTTGTAGCGCATGAAGATTATGAAGAAAAGGTAAACACAAGTTTTCTTGTTTCTGCAATGTTTAACTTTACTAGAGGAGGCATTGTGACCCTCTGATTAAGACTCCAATATAGAGTTCCCCAGTAACTACCCTGTTGGTTGTTTACTTGGATGTGTAGATGTTATGGATTGTGTAGCGCATGAAGATTATGAAGAAAAGGTAAACACAAGTTTTCTTTTGTCTGCAATGTTTAACTATACTATAGGAGGCATTGTGACCCTCTAATTAAGACTCCAATATAGAATTTCCCAGTACCTACCCAGTTGGTTGTTTACTTGGATGTGTAGATGTTGTGGATTGTGTAGCACATGAAGATTATGAAGAAAAGGTAAACACAAGTTTTCTTTTTTCTGCAATGTTTGACTTTACTAGAGCCATTGCAACCCTCTGATTAAGACTCCAATATAGAGTTCCCCAGTAACTACCCAGTTGGTTGTTTACTTGGATGTGTAGATGTTATGGATTGTGTAGCGCATGAAGATTATGAAGAAAAGGTAAACATAAGTTTTCTTTTTTCTGCAATGTTTAACTATACTATAGGAGGCATTGTGACTCTCTAATTAAGACTCCAATATAGAGTTCCCCAGTAATTACCCAGTTGGTTGTTTACTTGGATGTGTTGATTTTATGGATTGTGTGGGGCATGAAGATTATGAAGAAAAGGTAAACACAAGTTTTCTTTTTTCTGCAATGTTTGACTTTACTATAGGAGGCATTGTGAATCTCTAATTAAGACTCCAATATAGAGTTTCCCAGTAACTACCCAGTTGATTGTTTACTTGGATGTGTAGATGTTATGTATTGTGTAGCGCATGAAGATTATGAAGAAAAGGTAAACACAAGTTTTCTTGTTTCTGCAATGTTTGACTTTACTATAGGAGGCATTGTGACTCTCTAATTAAGACCCCAATATAGAGTTCCCCAGTAACTACCCAGTTGGTTGTTTACTTGGATGTGTAGATGTTATGTATTGTGTAGCACATGAAGATTATGAGGAAAAGGTAAACACAAGTTTTCTTTTGTCTGCAATGTTTGACTTTACTATAGGAGGCATTGTGACTCTCTGATTAAGACTCCAATATAGAGTTTCCCAGTAACTACCCAGTTGGTTGTTTACTTGGATGTGTTGATGTTATGGATTGTGTAGCGCATGAAGATTATGAAGAAAAGGTAAACACAAGTTTTCTTTTTTCTGCAATGTTTAACTATACTATAGGAGGCATTGTGACTCTCTGATTAAGACTCCAATATAGAGTTTCCCAGTAACTACCCAGTTGGTTGTTTACTTGGATGTGTTGATGTTATGGATTGTGTAGCGCATGAAGATTATGAAGAAAAGGTAAACACAAGTTTTCTTTTTTCTGCAATGTTTAACTTTACTATAGGAGGCATTGTGACTCTCTGATTAAGACTCCAATATAGAGTTTCCCAGTAACTACCCAGTTGGTTGTTTACTTGGATGTGTTGATGTTATGGATTGTGTAGCGCATGAAGATTATGAAGAAAAGGTAAACACAAGTTTTCTTTTTTCTGCAATGTTTGACTTTACTATAGGAGGCATTGTGCCCCTCTGATTAACCCATTTCCAGACAGCATATATTTGGACTGTTTGAGACGTGTTGCAGACAACAAATAAAAAAATCTGTGTTTTTGGTCAGAAAACATTATGGATAATGAAGAAATTGCTTGTCACAAGCAATTTCTTCATTTTCCACATTGTTTTCCTAAGCATTTTAAGGGGCATCATGCAAGCCATTGCAAGCCTCTGATTAAGACCATAATATAGAATTTCCCAGTAACTACCCAGTTGGTTGTTTACTTGGATGTGTAGATGTTATGGATTGTGTAGCGCATGAAGATTATGAGGAAAAGGTAAACACAAGTTTTCTTGTTTCTACAATGTTTAACTATACTATAGGAGCCATTGTGACTCTCTAATTAAGACTTCAATATAGAGTTTCCCAGTAACTACCCAGTTGGTTGTTTACTTGGATGTGTAGATGTTATGGATTGTGTAGCACATGAAGATTATGAGGAAAAGGTAAACACAAGTTTTCTTGTTTCTGCAATGATTATATCTAAATTAGAGGAGTCAGAAAGGCCATAGTGACACTCTGAGTAACCCATTACCAGACGGCAAATCTTTGGATTGTTCAAATTTGAAAGGTGTTGCAGATGACAATTTGAAGTTGGTGAAATTTTAGAAATCTTTGCATTATGGGTTTGAAAATATTGTGGATAATGAAGAAATTGCTTGACACAAGCAATTTCTTCATTTTCCACAATATTTTCCCAAGCAGATGTTTTCTTGAAGGGTGTCTAAAGGCATCATAATATAAGACTAAATAAAGGCTCCAATATAGAGTTCCCGAGTAACTACCCAGTTGGTTGTTTACTTCGTTGTGTAGATCTTATGGATTGTGTAGCGCATGAAGATTATGAAGAAAAGGTAAACACAAGGTTTCTTGTTTCTGCAATGTTTATCTAAACTACAGGAGCCGTACGTCCATGGCGACCCTCTTGTTACGATCTGAATAGAGAGCAACAGTTTTAGTTATTTGATTGAACGAAATTTACACATGAATTAGTCTTTTTTTGATAGAAAATATTGTGGTAAGTAAAGAAATTGCTTGACACAAGCAATTTCTTCATTTTCCACAATGTTTTCCCAAGCATTTTAAGGGGCATCATACAAGCCATTGTGACTCTCTAATTAAGACTCCAATATAGAGTTCCCCAGTAACTACCCAGTTGGTTGTTTACTTGGATGTGTTGATGTTATGGATTGTGTAGCACATGAAGATTATGAGGAAAAGGTAAACACAAGTTTTCTTTTGTCTGCAATGTTTGACTTTACTATAGGAGGCATTGTGACTCTCTGATTAAGACTCCAATATAGAGTTCCCCAGTAACTACCCAGTTGGTTGTTTACTTGGATGTGTAGATGTTATGGATTGTGTAGCGCATGAAGATTATGAAGAAAAGGTAAACACAAGTTTTCTTTTGTCTGCAATGTTTGACTTTACTATAGGAGGCATTGTGACTCTCTAATTAAGACTCCAATATAGAGTTCCCAGTAACTACCCAGTTGGTTGTTTACTTGGATGTGTAGATGTTATGTATTGTGTAGCGCATGAAGATTATGAAGAAAAGGTAAACACAAGTTTTCTTTTGTCTGCAATGTTTAACTATACTATAGGAGCCATTGTGACCCTCTAATTAAGACTCCAATATATAGATCCCCAGTAACTACCCAGTTGGTTGTTTACTTGGATGTGTAGATGTTATGGATTGTGTAGCGCATGAAGATTATGAGGAAAAGGTAAACGCAAGTTTTCTTTTTTTTGTAATGATTATCTAAATTAGAGGAGTCAGAAAGGCCTTAGTGGCACAGAGTAACCCATTACCAGATGGCAAATCTTTATACTTTTCAAATTTGAAAGGTGTTGCAGATGACAATTTGAAGTTGGTGAAATTTTAGAAATCTTTCCATTTTGGGTTTGAAAATATTGTGGATAATGTAGACATTGCTTGTCAAAAGCAATTTCTTCATTTTCCACAATATTTTCCCAAGCAGATGTTTTCTTGAAGGGTGTCTTAAGGCATCACAATATGAGATTAAATAAAGGCTTCAATACAGAGTTTCCCAGTAACTACCCAGTTGGTTGTTTACTTGGATGTGTAGATGTTATGGATTGTGTAGCGCATGAAGATTATGAGGAAAAGGTAAACACAAGTTTTCTTTTTTCTGCAATGTTTGACTTTACTATAGGAGGCATTGTGACTCTCTAATTAAGACTTCAATATAGAGTTTCCCAGTAACTACCCAGTTGGTTGTTTACTTGGATGTGTAGATGTTATGGATTGTGTAGCGCATGAAGATTATGAGGAAAAGGTAAACACAAGTTTTCTTGTTTCTGCAATGTTTAACTATACTATAGGAGCCATTGTGACCCTCTAATTAAGACTTCAATATAGAGTTTCCCAGTAACTACCCAGTTGGTTGTTTACTTGGATGTGTAGATGTTATGGATTGTGTAGCGCATGAAGATTATGAAGAAAAGGTAAACACAAGTTTTCTTTTTTCTGCAATGATTAACTATACTATAGGAGCCATTGTGACTCTCTAATTAAGACTCCAATATAGAGTTCCCCAGTAACTACCCAGTTGGTTGTTTACTTGGATGTGTAGATGTTATGGATTGTGTAGCACATGAAGATTATGAAGAAAAGGTAAACACAAGTTTTCTTTTGTCTACAATGTTTGACTATACTATAGGAGCCATTGTGACTATCTAATTAAGACCCCAATATAGATTCCCCAGTAACTACCCAGTTGGTTGTTTACTTGGATGTGTAGATGTTATGGATTGTGTAGCGCATGAAGATTATGAAGAAAAGGTAAACACAAGTTTTCTTTTGTCTACAATGTTTGACTATACTATAGGAGCCATTGTGACTATCTAATTAAGACTCCAATATAGAGTTCCCCAGTAACTACCCAGTTGGTTGTTTACTTGGATGTGTTGATGTTATGGATTGTGTAGCGCATGAAGATTATG
Source organism: Fragum sueziense (assembly GCA_963680895.1). Classification (NCBI taxonomy): domain Eukaryota; kingdom Metazoa; phylum Mollusca; class Bivalvia; order Cardiida; family Cardiidae; genus Fragum; species Fragum sueziense. The sequence goes on along the minus strand of OY804598.1, from coordinate 52,668,458 downwards.
AAGAAAAGGTAAACACAAGTTTTCTTTTTTCTGCAATGTTTAACTATACTAGAGGCATTGTGACCCTCTGATTAAGACTCCAATATAGAATTCCCCAGTAACTACCCAGTTGGTTGTTTACTTGGATGTGTTGATGTTATGGATTGTGTGGGGCATGAAGATTATGAAGAAAAGGTAAACACAAGTTTTCTTTTTTCTGCAATGTTTAACTATACTATAGGAGGCATTGTGACTGTCTAATTAAGACTCCAATATAGAGTTCCATAGTAACTACCCAGTTGGTTGTTTACTTGGATGTGTAGATGTTATGTATTGTGTAGCACATGAAGATTATGAAGAAAAGGTAAACACAAGTTTTCTTTTTTCTGCAATGTTTAACTATACTATAGGAGCCATTGTGAACCTCTGATTAAGACTCCAATATACAGAGTGTCCCAAAAAAAACGGAACCCTATTTCAAAGTCAAATATTTTAAAGCGAAAGCATAAAATCTAATTTTTGAATTTAAGGTGGTTGTTTGAAATAATTTTAACCCTTTCCCAGACCACAAAAAGTTAGGGTGGACTGAATTGAAAGCTGTTGCCGATGACAAAATTGACGCTGATAAAGACAGAATTTGCGTAAAATACCACACAGAAAATATAGAGGCAAAAGGAGAAAATGCTGGTGACCATTATTTTCTTCTTTTGTCTAAATACTTTCTCAAGCTAATTCTCTCATGCATGTCAAAACCAGGTCTTGTTTGGGAAAGGGTTAAAGTACTTGGCATTTGAGCGCTGACCGGCATGTTGTAGAGTAATGAAATAACTGGTTATGATTACATGTATTATGAATCTTTGATACACTTTGATATTTTGTTTGTATTCATTTTTTGTTTTGGTTACACCACAGCTCTACTTTAACAGTTTATTTGTTAGCGGTAAAGATGAAACAAATATGCACTATTCTAAGTAAAATGTTTCAATATCACTTTTGTATTGTATTAAACAATTGTGAAGAGTCAAGTGTAGGGGCGCGCTGTGAATGGAAAGATCGATATCGTGTTAAAATGGTTTTCCGGGTGCATTCATTTGAATGCCAATATTTTCAAAACTAAGAAACATTTTTCAATCAAATTTTGACTGCTGATAGAAAACTGTCGTTTCTATTGCACATTCAAATTTTGTGGAGACATATCACTTAATACATGAGCAATTCACTTTCAAAAATGGGTTCCGTTTTTATTGGGACACTCTGTAGAATTTCCCAGTAACTACCCAGTTGGTTGTTTACTTGGTTGTGTTGATGTTGTGGATTGTGTAGCACATGAAGATTATGAGGAAAAGGTAAACACAAGTTTTCTTTTTTCTGCAATGTTTAACTATACTATAGGAGCCATTGTGACTCTCTAATTAAGACCCCAATATAGAGTTACCCAGTAACTACCCAGTTGGTTGTTTACTTGGATGTGTAGATGTTATGGATTGTGTAGCGCATGAAGATTATGAAGAAAAGGTAAACACAAGTTTTCTTTTTTCTGCAATGATTAATTATACTAGAGGAGCCATTGTGACTCTCTAATTAAGACCCCAATATAGAGTTCCCCAGTAACTACCCAGTTGGTTGTTTACTTGGATGTGTTGATGTTGTGGATTGTGTAGCGCATGAAGATTATGAAGAAAAGGTAAACACAAGTTTTCTTGTTTCTACAATGTTTAACTATACTATAGGAGCCATTGCAACCCTCTAATTAAGACTCCAATATAGAGTTCCCCAGTAACTACCCAGTTGGTTGTTTACTTGGATGTGTTGATGTTATGTATTGTGTAGCGCATGAAGATTATGAGGAAAAGGTAAACACAAGTTTTCTTGTTTCTGCAATGTTTGACTTTACTATAGGAGGCATTGTGACTCTCTAATTAAGACTCCAATATAGAGTTCCATAGTAACTACCCAGTTGGTTGTTTACTTGGATGTGTAGATGTTATGGATTGTGTAGCACATGAAGATTATGAAGAAAAGGTAAACACAAGTTTTCTTGTTTCTGCAATGTTTAACTATACTCTAGGAGGCATTGTGACTCTCTAATTAAGACTCCAATATAGAGTTTCCCAGTAACTACCCAGTTGGTTGTTTGCTTGGTTGTGTAGATGTGATGGATTGTGTAGCGCATGAAGATTATGAAGAAAAGGTAAACACAAGTTTTCTTGTTTCTACAATGTTTAACTATACTATAGGAGCCATTGCAACCCTCTAATTAAGACTCCAATATAGAGTTCCCCAGTAACTACCCAGTTGGTTGTTTACTTGGATGTGTTGATGTTATGTATTGTGTAGCGCATGAAGATTATGAGGAAAAGGTAAACACAAGTTTTCTTGTTTCTGCAATGTTTGACTTTACTATAGGAGGCATTGTGACTCTCTGATTAAGACTCCAATATAGAGTTCCCCAGTAACTACCCAGTTGGTTGTTTACTTGGCTGTGTTGATGTTATGGATTGTGTAGCGCATGAAGATTATGAAGAAAAGGTAAACACAAGTTTTCTTGTTTCTACAATGTTTAACTATACTATAGGAGCCATTGTGACTCTCTAATTAAGACCCCAATATAGAGTTCCCCAGTAACTACCCAGTTGGTTGTTTACTTGGATGTGTTGATGTTATGGATTGTGTAGCGCATGAAGATTATGAAGAAAAGGTAAACACAAGTTTTCTTGTTTCTGCAATGTTTGACTTTACTATAGGAGGCATTGTGACTCTCTAATTAAGACTCCAATATAGAGTTCCATAGTAACTACCCAGTTGGTTGTTTACTTGGATGTGTAGATGTTATGGATTGTGTAGCACATGAAGATTATGAAGAAAAGGTAAACACAAGTTTTCTTGTTTCTGCAATGTTTAACTATACTCTAGGAGGCATTGTGACTCTCTAATTAAGACTCCAATATAGAGTTTCCCAGTAACTACCCAGTTGGTTGTTTGCTTGGTTGTGTAGATGTGATGGATTGTGTAGCGCATGAAGATTATGAAGAAAAGGTAAACATAAGTTTTCTTTTGTCTGCAATGTTTAACTATACTATAGGAGGCATTGTGACTCTCTGATTAAGATTCCAATATAGAGTTTCCCAGTAACTACCCAGTTGGTTGTTTGCTTGGTTGTGTAGATGTGATGTATTGTGTAGCGCATGAAGATTATGAAGAAAAGGTAAACACAAGTTTTCTTTTTTCTGCAATGTTTAACTATACTATAGGAGCCATTGTGACTCTCTAATTAAGACTTCAATATAGAGTTCCCCAGTAACTACCCAGTTGGTTGTTTACTTGGATGTGTAGATGTTATGTATTGTGTAGCGCATGAAGATTATGAAGAAAAGGTAAACACAAGTTTTCTTTTTTCTGCAATGTTTAACTATACTATAGGAGCCATTGTGACTCTCTAATTAAGACTTCAATATAGAGTTCCCCAGTAACTACCCAGTTGGTTGTTTACTTGGATGTGTAGATGTTATGGATTGTGTAGCGCATGAAGATTATGAAGAAAAGGTAAACATAAGTTTTCTTTTTTCTGCAATGTTTAACTATACTAGAGGCATTGTGACTCTCTGATTAAGATTCCAATATAGAGTTCCCAGTAACTACCCAGTTGGTTGTTTACTTGGATGTGTTGATGTTATGGATTGTGTAGCGCATGAAGATTATGAAGAAAAGGTAAACACAAGTTTTCTTGTTTCTACAATGTTTGACTATACTCTAGGAGGCATTGTGACCCTCTAATTAAGACCCCAATATAGATTCCCCAGTAACTACCCAGTTGGTTGTTTACTTGGATGTGTAGATGTTATGGATTGTGTAGCACATGAAGATTATGAAGAAAAGGTAAACACAAGTTTTCTTTTTTCTGCAATGTTTAACTATACTATAGGAGCCATTGCAACCCTCTAATTAAGACTCCAATATAGAGTTCCCCAGTAACTACCCAGTTGGTTGTTTACTTGGATGTGTAGATGTTATGGATTGTGTAGCGCATGAAGATTATGAAGAAAAGGTAAACACAAGTTTTCTTTTTTTCTGCAATGTTTAACTATACTATAGGAGCCATTGTGACTCTCTAATTAAGACTCCAATATAGAGTTCCCCAGTAACTACCCAGTTGGTTGTTTACTTGGATGTGTTGATGTTATGGATTATGTGGCGCATGAAGATTATGAAGAAAAGGTAAACACAAGTTTTCTTTTTTCTGCAATGTTTAACTATACTATAGGAGGCATTGCAACTCTCTGATTAAGACTCCAATATAGAGTTCCCCAGTAACTACCCAGTTGGTTGTTTACTTGGATGTGTTGATGTTATGTATTGTGTAGCGCATGAAGATTATGAGGAAAAGGTAAACACAAGTTTTCTTTTTTCTACAATGTTTAACTATACTATAGGAGGCATTGTGACTCTCTAATTAAGACCCCAATATAGAGTTCCCCAGTAACTACCCAGTTGGTTGTTTACTTGGTTGTGTAGATCTTATGGATTGTGTAGCACATGAAGATTATGAAGAAAAGGTAAACACAAGTTTTCTTTTTTCTGCAATGTTTAACTATACTAGAGGCATTGTGACTCTCTAATTAAGACTCCAATACAGAGTTCCCGAGTAACTACCCAGTTGGTTGTTTACTTGGCTGTGTAGATGTTATGGATTGTGTAGCGCATGAAGATTATGAAGAAAAGGTAAACACAAGTTTTCTTTTGTCTGCAATGATTGTCTAAATTAGAGGAGCCATACAGTCCATGGGGACCCTCTTGTTACGATCTGAATAGAGAGCAACAGTTTTAGTTATTTGATTGAATGAAATTTACACATGAATTAGTCTTTTTTTGATAGAAAATATTGTGGTAAGTAAAGAAATTGCTTGACACAAGCAATTTCTTCATTTTCCACAATGTTTTCCCAAGCATTTTAAGGGGCATCATACAAGCCATTGTGACTCTCTAATTAAGACTCCAATATATAGTTCCCGAGTAACTATCCAGTTGGTTGTTTACTTGGATGTGTAGATGTTATGGATTGTGTAGCGCATGAAGATTATGAAGAAAAGGTAAACACAAGTTTTCTTTTTTCTGCAATGTTTAACTATACTAGAGACATTGCAACCCTCTGATTAAGACCCCAATATAGAGTTCCCCAGTAATTACCCAGTGGGTTGTTTACTTGGATGTGTAGATGTTATGGATTGTGTAGCGCATGAAGATTATGAAGAAAAGGTAAACACAAGTTTTCTTTTGTCTGCAATGTTTAACTATACTATAGGAGCCATTGTGACCCTCTAATTAAGACTCCAATATAGAGTTCCCCAGTAATTACCCAGTGGGTTGTTTACTTGGATGTGTAGATGTTATGGATTGTGTAGCACATGAAGATTATGAAGAAAAGGTAAACACAAGTTTTCTTTTTTCTGCAATGTTTATCTATACTATAGGAGGCATTGTGACTCTCTGATTAAGACTCCAATATAGAGTTCCATAGTAACTACCCAGTTGGTTGTTTACATGGTTGTGTAGATGTTGTGGATTGTGTAGCACATGAAGATTATGAAGAAAAGGTAAACACAAGTTTTCTTTTTTCTGCAATGTTTAACTATACTATAGGAGGCATTGCAACTCTCTGATTAAGACTCCAATATAGAGTTCCCCAGTAACTACCCAGTTGGTTGTTTACTTGGATGTGTTGATGTTATGGATTTTGTAGTGCACGAAGATTATGAAGAAAAGGTAAACACAATTTTTCTTTTGTCTGCAATGATTATCTAAATTAGAGGAGTCAGAAAGGCCATAGTGACACTCTGAGTAACTCATTACCAGACAGTGGCAAATCTTTGGACTGTTTAAGTTTGAAAGGTGTTGCAGATGACGATTTGAAGTTGGTGAAATTTTAGAAATCTTTGCATTTTGGGTTTGAAAATATTGTGGATAATGAAGAAATTGCTTGTCACAAGCAATTTCTTCATTTTCCGCAATATTTTCCCAAGCAGATGTTTTCTTGAAGGGTGTCTAAAGGCATCATAATATGAGACTAAATAAAGGCTCCAATATAGAGTTCCCCACTAACTATCCAGTTGGTTGTTTACTTGGCTGTGTAGATATTATGGATTTTGTAGCGCATGAAGATTATGAAGAAAAGGTAAACACAAGTTTTCTTGTTTCTGCAATGTTTAACTTTACTAGAGGAGGCATTGTGACCCTCTGATTAAGACTCCAATATAGAGTTCCCCAGTAACTACCCTGTTGGTTGTTTACTTGGATGTGTAGATGTTATGGATTGTGTAGCGCATGAAGATTATGAAGAAAAGGTAAACACAAGTTTTCTTTTGTCTGCAATGTTTAACTATACTATAGGAGGCATTGTGACCCTCTAATTAAGACTCCAATATAGAATTTCCCAGTACCTACCCAGTTGGTTGTTTACTTGGATGTGTAGATGTTGTGGATTGTGTAGCACATGAAGATTATGAAGAAAAGGTAAACACAAGTTTTCTTTTTTCTGCAATGTTTGACTTTACTAGAGCCATTGCAACCCTCTGATTAAGACTCCAATATAGAGTTCCCCAGTAACTACCCAGTTGGTTGTTTACTTGGATGTGTAGATGTTATGGATTGTGTAGCGCATGAAGATTATGAAGAAAAGGTAAACATAAGTTTTCTTTTTTCTGCAATGTTTAACTATACTATAGGAGGCATTGTGACTCTCTAATTAAGACTCCAATATAGAGTTCCCCAGTAATTACCCAGTTGGTTGTTTACTTGGATGTGTTGATTTTATGGATTGTGTGGGGCATGAAGATTATGAAGAAAAGGTAAACACAAGTTTTCTTTTTTCTGCAATGTTTGACTTTACTATAGGAGGCATTGTGACTCTCTAATTAAGACTCCAATATAGAGTTCCCCAGTAACTACCCAGTTGGTTGTTTACTTGGATGTGTAGATGTTATGGATTGTGTAGCGCATGAAGATTATGAGGAAAAGGTAAACACAAGTTTTCTTTTTTCTGCAATGTTTAACTATACTATAGGATCCATTGTGACTCTCTAATTAAGACCCCAACATAGAATTTCCCAGTAACTACCCAGTTGGTTGTTTACTTGGATGTGTTGATGTTATGGATTGTGTAGCGCATGAAGATTATGAAGAAAAGGTAAACACAAGTTTTCTTGTTTCTGCAATGTTTAACTATACTATAGGAGGCATTGTGACCCTCTAATTAAGACTCCAATATAGAATTTCCCAGTAACTACCCAGTTGGTTGTTTACTTGGATGTGTAGATGTTATGGATTGTGTAGCGCATGAAGATTATGAGGAAAAGGTAAACACAAGTTTTCTTTTTTCTGCAATGTTTAACTTTACTAGAGGAGGCATTGTGACTCTCTAATTAAGACCCCAATATAGAGTTCCCCAGTAACTACCCAGTTGGTTGTTTACTTGGCTGTGTAGATGTTATGTATTGTGTGGCACATGAAGATTATGAGGAAAAGGTAAACATAAGTTTTCTTTTGTCTGCAATGATTATCTATACTACAGGAGTCAGATAGGCCATAGCGCATGAAGATTATGAAGAAAAGGTATTGTAACCCTTTCCCACATGACAGAATTTAAGGGCTGTCCAATTCAAAAAATGCTGCAGACGACAAAATGAATGTTAATTGAGGTTGAAATTGTGTACAATATAGCTAATAAAATATTGCGGCAAAAGAAGAAAGTGCTGATTATCAGCACTTCTGTCTTTTGCCTCAATATTTTCCCAATTCTTTTCTGCCAGGAATGTCAAAACCAGGTATTGTTTGGGAAAGGGTTAATTTTCTTTTCAGAAGAGCCATACAAGCCCTAGTGACTGTATTAACCCTTTCCCAAACAAGACCTGGTTTTGACGTCCCTAATAGAAAAGGCTTTGGAAAACATTGAAACAAAAGAAGAAACTGCTGATAACCAGCAGTTTCTCCTTTTGTCTCAATATTTTCCATGCCATGTTTTACACAAATTTTATCTTTACTAACATCCATTTTGTCAATTGTGACAGTTTTTGAAGTGGATCACCCTAAATTTTTGCCGTTTTGGAAAGGGTTAAATGTACAATGACTGTTTTCTTTCCTATATCGATTGTGTAGTGAATGGAGATTACGTAGAAATTGTTAACAGAAATTTCCTGCATGAATAATTAATTGCACCTTCCCCAAACTTTGACATATTTTGATGCTTTGTCTTTAATACTTGGAAAATATTAAAAAGCCCGTTAACAGGCATTTTCTCACTTTCCCAAAATATTTCCTCCACAATCAAAAGGATTTCATGTTGATAACTTAATTAATTTTCTTGTCTGCAAGGCTTTGATTGTGGCCTAGTGTCTTTTTTTTGTGTGTGAACAAGTTTACCAATTTCAAGACGGCAAAACTTTAGACTGGTCAAAATTCGGAGATGTTTGGGAATGAAAATTCAACTGAACATAATTTTACATTTTTTTGTCCTTCTGGGTAGAAAAGATTGTGGGAAATGAAGAAATTTCTCATCACATCCAGCGTCTGTTTTATGACCAAAATAGTTTGTTGAAAATCAATCAATCAACTAATCAATCAATTGACCAAACGCCAATTGAAAGATCGCTCTGCCCAACATAGAATTTAAGACAAACAATGGGGATGTGATCGTTAATAGGAACGATTTATCCAGTTGATTGTGACGTAAATTCGGCAAACAAAATAGTATTTCGTAGGTGTTGTTATAAAATCTCGTAACTACGGCTTGATTTAAGCCGTAGTTACGAGATTATATAACAGGACCGACGGTTTATCACCTAGTCTATTTTTAGCACAAAATTCTTTGCAAATGGCATGTCGATTGTTTTGATTGTCAGTCGATAAATCGATACAATAACACCTGCAACGAAGAACAATCGGGGCATGACATTTTTCTGATCGTCCATTGGCTAATCAATGTTTTTGATTGACAGTCGGCGTTCGGTCAATTGTACATGTTTCTATTTCAGTATCCAGAGGGGGGAGTCTGATTCACGGACAACAATGTTTGTCTTCATTTGTTGTAACACACATTTCTCATTTTTCCTCAATGTTTTCTATTCTGTCTATTACAGTATCCAGAGGGAGAGTCTGGGTCACCGTTTGTGTTCATTTGTGAAAACCCACAACAGCTGGTGGTCAAATTTCCGGTCAAGGGAAAACACAAAATATGTAAGTGCTTTAACTCTTTCCCAAACAAGACCTGGTTTTGACGTCCCTTATTGGGAAGACTTGAGAAAATATTGAAACAAAAGAAGAAACTGCTGAAAGTCAGCATTTTCTATTTTTGGCTCAATATTTTTTATACCTTTAATTTACAAAAATCCTATCTTTATCAATAACTGATTTGTCATCTGCTGCATCTTTTTAATTGATAATAGTCCAAATTTTGTTGTTTTGAGGGTTAAGTAAGTTCTTTAATTTCTTTCAATGAGTTTTTATGGCAGTAATAACTTTAATCTTTTCCCTGTTTTTCTATTCGGGGAGCATATAGTCGCCACGCTGTTCGTCTGTCTGTGTGTCCGTCCTTTCGTCCACAGCCAGATCTCAGCAACCTTTGACCAAATTCAATGAAACATCACATGTGAACTCCCTGGGATAATCCCTAGAATTTTTTTCTCCGTTTCTTAATTAGAGGCTGCATCATGAAAAAAGGGCCTTACAGTAAAAACTAGTTTTTTAGCTCACCTGAGCACAAGGTGCTCAAGTGAGCTATTGTGATCACCTTTTGTCCGGCGTCCGTGCGTCGTCCGTCAACAATTTCTTTAAATGACATCTCCTCCTAAACTGCTGGGCCAATTTCAACTAAACTTGGCAGGAATGTTCCTTAGGTGACCCCCTATCAGAATTGCTAAAAGAATTGAAATCCATAAAAAACTCTGGTTGCCATGGCACCAGAAAAGGAGAAATTTGACTGAATCTCAATACTATCTTTGAACGACATCTCCTCCGAAAATACTAGGCCAATTTCAACAAAACTTGGCAGGAATGTTCCTTAGGTGACCCCCTTTCAGAATTGCTAAAAGAATTGAAATCCATAAAAACTCTGGTTGCCATAGCACCAGAAAAGGAGAAATTTGACTGAATCTCAATACTGTCTTTGAACGAGATCTCCTCCTAAACTACTTGGCCAATTTCAACCAAACTTGGCAGGAATGTTCCTTAGGTGACCCCCTTTCAGAATTGCTAAAAGAATTGAAATCCATTAAAAATTCTGGTTGCCATGGCAACAGAAAAGGAGAAATTTGACTGAATCTCAATACTATCTTTGAACGACATCTCCTCCTAAAGTACTTGGCCAATTTCAACCAAACTTGGCAGGAATGTTCCTTAGATAACTCCCTTTCAGAATTGCTAAAGGAATTGAAATCCATAAAAAAAACTCTGGTTGCCATGGCAACAGAAAAGGAGAAATTTGACTGAATCTCAATACTATCTTTGAATGACATCTTCTCCTAAACTACCAGGCCAATTTCAACCAAACTTGGCAAAAATATTCCTTAGGAGGTCCTCTTTCAGAATTGCTAAAAGAATTGAAATTGACTAAAAACTCTGGTTGCCATGGCACCAGAAAAGGAGAAATTTGACTAATGCTCAATAATTTCTTTGAACAACATCTCCTCCTAAACTACTTGGCCAATTTCAACCAAACTTGGCAGAAATATTTCTTAGGAGGTTCCTATAAAAAATTGCTAAAAGAATTGAAATCCTATAAAAGCTGTGGTAGCCATGGCAACAGAAAAGGAGATTTTTCACCAAATCTCAATGACATCATTGAATGATATCTCCTCCTAAACTAACAGGCTAATTTCCACCAAACTAGGCAGAAATATTCTTTAGGAGGTCACATTTAGAAAATTGCTAGCAGAATTGCAATTTATAAACAAAAAAAAAAATTATGGTTGCCATGGCAACAGAAAAAGAGAAATTACACGAAATCTGTCAGAAGCAATTTCTCAATAACCGCAGAGCCAAATTTGACAAAACTTAATATTTGCATTACTTATGATATTGCTAAGAGGTACTTTTCTTTGATTTTCAAAACCTTGTCACAGAAAAAGGTGAATTCTTGTAAAAATCTGCTTATCAGGGGCATAGCATCTACATTTATGCATGGATTTAAAAAAATGTATGGGTAAATGTGTTCTTTATCATGAATAGATGTTCTATTTGAAATATATATTTAGGTAGGTTCAAAGTCATAAATCTAGGTAAATTTCTGTTTGTTTGTCAGTCTGTATGTTTTATTTTAATTCCATCTGTCCAAAGCAATTTCTCCATAACCACATAGCGGAATTGGATGAAACTTCATATTTGAGTTACATATGATATTGCATTCAGGTAGTTTTCTGGGTTTTCTATGGTTTGAAATCGCATAGCGGTGTTCATATGATCTTTGACCCTTTATTGCATTACCTGTAAGAAATCTGATCTGTTATAATACCCCATCTCAGGTGAGCGACCTAGGGCCAACGGCCCTCTTGTCTCTTATTTCTCTTCATCTAATGGGCAGAATTAAATGAAAGTATGTACTCTTGTGATAAATAGGATGGTTTAGACCATATTCTATAAATAATGTGTGTACAAAGAATCTGTCATGGGAAAACGGGGCTTAATGTATGATATTTTTTATTTTGTGACAAACACTTATTCAGGGAGCATAATCCATCTATGACGGCTCTTGTTGACCAATTGTTCCAATTAGAAAGATGCTGCAGTTTGACATAATGGATGTTGCTATAGATAGAATTGGTGTTCAATTATATATGACACAGAAAATACTGAGGCAAAGGAATGGTGGCTGAGATTGGATGTTGTGAATATCATGGTGTGAAAATGCAAAGAACTCATGGTTATGTGAACAATCTGCACAATATGACTAAATAACTGTTGAATCCACTGTTTAACTCCAATCAATCAATCCAAATAATGCCTTGGTTAGATGCTTTGAGTATAAAATTCTTATGAAATATAAGTGTCCTGTTACAGTAAAGGACTATGATAATAAATGATCACAATATGAAGATTTTCGGATCCTATGATGTCTTTCATTATGCTACAATGTTTATCTAAAAATGTGAAATCAGAGCCGCGTTCTTTAGAGCAAGATTTCTTGAGATTTCCTAAAATGATTTAGGATAAAGCGTTCTTCTGAGCAAGATTTTTAAGACGATCACTGGGAGCCGCCATTACTCTATACTTCTTTCGGAACACCTCGGTAAATTCTGTAGAATCTATATGGGAGAGAATTGACCAGTCATTCCGATTGCTCAATGATTCATAAACCGCGAAGTTCTGAATGCTCCGTACTTCATACAAATGACGTCATTTGTATGAAGTATGGAACATTCGGAACACCTCGCTTATAATCTCGGTCTTAAAAACGCTGTACCAAAAACATCTTAAGAAATCTTAAAAGATCTCGCACTAAAGAACGCACCTCTGATTGACCCCTGCTGTATGCTATTTTTATGCCCCTGTATTGAAGATCGGGGGCATACTGTTTTACTCTATCTGTCTGTCTGTCCCATAACTTAACATTGGTCATTACAGGCGCATTTGTGTTTCACAAACACATCTTGTTTTTCCCATATATTTGTTTTACAGACTTACCAGATGGGCCCTATTAGTGTGAAATTCCATATATTTCTGTATATTTCAGATAAATTGGATACCCATATACACAAAGCTGCCAAGAAAGGACTGAGATAACAGAGCGCTTGTTGTTCACTTTAGTTGTATTTAATTGTTACTGTGATAAAATTGTACTAGTTTTGATGGGTGAAGGAAAATTCCTTAAAGATTTACCCTTTACAAACAGCTAAGTTTTCGGGTGGGCCAATTCCAAAGTTGCTGCAGAAGGTGAAAAGGTGCTATAAAAGGTGAAGTATAACAGAAAACATTGAGGCAAAAGGAGAATATGCTGATAATCAGCATTATCTTTTGCCTCAATATTCTCCAACCTTTTTCTATTAGGGAGGTCAAAACCAGGTCTGTTTTGTGAAAGGGTTAACGTTTTTTCCAACCCAGATATTTCATTTTAGATAGTTTCAAATTCAAAATTAAGGGTGGGAAAAGATTAGGGCAACAGGAGAAAATGCAAAATACTGAGAACAAGCATTTTCTACTTTTGCTTTGATATTTTCTATGCATCAGCTTTCAAGTTTGAAAACCCCCCAAAAATGCTATTAGAGAAATGATTAAAGCAAACAAGTAGTGCATGACATGTGTAGATAAAGGTTAGACTGTATAAATGTGAAGGCCGATCTTTATGCTGCCTGCTAAAACTGCTGAAATACCAAGGGACCAGCACAACAAAGGTTTAAACAGTGCATAAACATTAACCATTTTAGCGAGCTTGGACTTTTTGTCCAGGGAGCTAATGTCACAGCCCTAGTGTCGCGTCGGCATCACATCTTCAAAAACTTTAACCTGGGGTATATCTTGGGCACTATTTGAGATACAGCCTCGATACTTCACACATGGATACCTCTTGCCAAGACCTTTCATTTGGGACTTTGACCTAGTGACCTTGACCTACCTACTTTTAAGAAACTTTAGCCTGGCCATTATCCCATGGACTATTACAGCAGGGTTCGCACAGTCTTGAAAAGTGCTTAAATTTGAGCCTGTTTCTTGAAAAGTGCTTAAAAACAAAAAAATAGTGCTTAAAAGTGCTTGATTTTGATCCCTCTCTTAAAAGTGCTTAAAAAGTGCTTGAATTTGTCAAAAACGTGCTTAAAAATTATTGAATTACCAAATTCATGGTAAAAAGTAGAAGATTTAAACATTTGAAAAAAATAAGTATCAGGAAAATATAAACGGCGGAACATAACAGTCGGGGTACGAATCGATCAGTACAAACTATTTTGGATACGAATCGCACACTTGTACCTTCAGAGTAGTGTCCCTTTGTTGAGTTCACGAAATATGGTGTTGAGTAAATGTATTTTCAATAAACAGTGGGCTTTAAAATATACCTGGGTCATGGATTGCAACGTAAAACGTAAGGCAAGATGTAACATATGTGATAAATTAATTGACATAGGGAATATGGGAGAAGCCGGTCTAAAATCACAAGCAAAGAGGTTAAGAACACTTACGGAGGTCAAAGTCCGTAGGCAACAGTGGTTTGACAGTTGAAAATTATTTTGTTGAAAAAAGTAGATGTGGGATCTTAAACAAGCCTTCGTCAGAGACTGTAATTCCTCTTCCCCCTCCACCTACCGCTACACAAACAACAAACAATAATATGAAGGCTTTTGTGAACAACAACTGTTTTCTGAAAGGTGAAATTCTTTGGAGTCTACAAACTGTTGTTACACACTGGTTTACGAAGAAACATGCTTGAAAAATAAAATTTTGTACTTAAAAAGTGCTTAAAAAGTGCTTGAATTTTGGCATTGGCTGTCTGTATGAACCCTGTACAGATAGAGCCTTGATATTTGACATATGGATACCTCTTGCAATGACCTTGACGTTGAGACCATGACCTTTGACCTAGTGACCTTGAACTCCTTTTTTTGCGACAAGCTCTCGTATAGGCAAGCTATGTTGTCCGCGGACAACTCTTGTTCCAAACAAGGCTTGCTTTTGATGTCCGAAGCTAATGTCACAGCCCTAGTGTCGGCGTCAGCGTCGCATCCCGTCCTGTACCGTCCCGTCGCGTCTTCACTTGAAAAACTTTAACCTGGACCATATCTCAGGCACTATTAGAGATACAGCCTTGATATTTCATACATAGATACATCTCGACAAGACCTTTCATTTGAGACCATGACCTTTGACCTAGTGACCTTGGAGTTTGACCTACTTTTGAAAAACTTTAACCTGGCCTATATCTCAGGTACTATTAGAGATACAGCCTTGATATTTCATACATAGATACATCTCGACAAGACCTTTCATTTGGGACCATTACCCTTGACCTTGTGACCTTGACCTTGGAGTTTGCCTACTTTTAAGAAATTTGCTGTTTTTGTGACAAGCTCCCGTATAGGCGAGCTACGTTGTCCACGGACAACTCTTGTCTTTGTTTGTCTCAATATTTTCTTGATATAATGTATACTTCACGATATATGACCTGGCAGAGCAGCCTTTGCTAATCGAATGGAATGCTTTGCCAGGTCAATTCTCGCCCGCTATACACCGCCTGTCTCTTTATTGATTCGTCTTTTACAGCTGCTTTCAAGTAAGACCACCCTATATTATTGTTGTTTGGGAATGGGGTTAAAAAAGTTATATGATTTTAGATTCAAAATGTTGCTATATGAAATGCTGTAAACTTTCGATTAGTTGATAATAAAACTGGGTTTAAAGATAGACTGTTGAGAATTTTTTCATCTGTATGATTTTACACAAATCCACCCATAAATGCAGGATTTTTATGCTCCCCGAAAAAATTTAGGGGGAGCATAAAGATATAGTCGCCACGCTGTCCGTCTGTCTACAGCCATATCTCAGCAACCCTTGGACCAAATTCAACAAAACTTCACATGTGAACTCCCAAGGAAAATCCCTAGGAATCCTTTTCTCCTTTTGCTGATTTGAGGCTGCGTCATGGAAAAAGGGACCTTAATGTAACAAGAGCTGTCCGAAGATAGCGCACTCGACTTTCTAAGTTGCTTTGTATAAAGGGGGCATAACTCCAAATATAGTGGAGCCAGGGTCATGGGCCCTGGTAGTAAGGTAGAGGGTGTGATGGTGAATAAGTATTCCAAGTTTGGGTTGAATCCATTTGATAGTATGGAAGTCATTGATGTTTGAAAAAACTTTAACCTTTGTTGCAAGGCCGACGCCAACGCCGACGCCCGGGTGACAGTATAAACTCTCATTTTCTTCAAAAAGTCGAGCTGAAAAATAGATTTTCTCAAATTTCTCTTTATCCAATGGGCAGAATTTAATGAAATTTTGTAATTTTGTAATTTGTGAGATGTTCTAGACCATATTCTATAAATAATGTGTGTACAAAAAATCTGTCATGGGAAAAGGGGGCTTAATGTACAGGGCGCCCAGTAACCTATAAATACCTATAAATACCTATATTATCCTATATTTTTGGACCTTACCTATAAAAACCTATAAAATCACCAGTTTTGCCCCAAATACCTATAAATACCTATATTTTTGTGTCTTGGCTAAGCAGGTATTACAAAAATTATAAATGTTTATGATTAAAAGTAACTATTATAGGAATACATACAGCCAATTTCAATCTGAAGTGTCAGGGAAAGACAGGTCAAACATTATAATGATAATCATTGTTGAAGAAGCATGTCTGTATGTTTGTCATCTGTTACTGGTATTAACAATTTCATTTTGTGGATAAGTTTCCTTTATGAACGGTAAAGTTCAAAATTTATAATCTTATGTTAGCATTACTTATGTGCAAGTGAATTATAATTGATTTATATAGATGCACGGAATAATATCATACCTTTAAACATGACAGTTTGGCTTCTGACGTACAAAGCTAAGTGTGACTTCCTGTCCTTAAGTTATCACATATTCTGTACCAGTCTTCTATTTAAGCTGGGAAGAGTTATTAAAGAATAGAGAATGGTACCTGTTTTGGCACTCACTGTCAATTAATTAAGGCCAAATTTAGGTGAAATATTTTAATTTTTATCTTGTTGTCACAAAGACTGATTGAAATTTGAACATGAAGTTGCTTGTCTTATGTTTGTTAGAGAAACAGCCAAGATGTTTAATAACATTTATTTTTTGGCTCCCATTAGCAAAAAGTGCCAAGGGTGATGAATTTGGATTACTTACCGTTGTCACCAATCTGTCCATCTGTCTGTCTGTCAACAATTATAAAAATCTCCCAATCCATATGGCCTTGCCCTAGAGTCTTGAAACTTTGTATTTACCATCATCCAGAGGCCCATTACCAAAATATTTTAAATTATTCTGGAATCATTAAAATTGGCCCTACATGTGTTTTGTGGGGTACCATATTTCATATATGGACAAAGAAGGAGTGGACAGTCTTCTGCTTCTGAATAATTTGGTCTGTGGCTATGAAACTGGTATGTAAAATTGTCTTATGGCCATCTACCAAAATACTTATTATTACAAATGTGGTTGAATGAAAACTGACCCTATGTTGTGGGGTAACAGAGAAGTAAATCTTGTACAATCTCATTTGCCATAACTTTTTTTGCCCATGGCTTTTAAACTTGATGTGTAGAATTGTCTCACGGCCCTCTACTTATAAGATTAAAATCATAGTGGTACAATGAAAATTTGGCCTTTGTGTTGGGGTATCAGACTTGATATAGAGACAAAGGAGTGATTCTTTCTTCTACTCCTGAATCTTGAGACCTAGGGCTTTGAATTTGCTGTGTGGTATCATCTCATGGCCCTCTACCAATATCCTTCAAATTATTTTGGTACATTGAAATTTGGCCCAAAGTTGTGGGATTTTAGGTTTCATAAGAGACATAGAAGTAAATTTTGTACAATCTTCTACTCCTTTACTGTTTGGCCTAGGGCTTTGAAATATGGTATGTAGAAATGTGTGATGGCCCACTTCCAAAGCATTTCAAAGTTTTTGGTTCTATAAAATTTGCCTTATGCTGTATGATATCAGCTATTAAATTTGGTGTGTATCTAATGCCCTCCATCAAAATATTTCAAAGTTTTGTGGTAGTATGAAATTTGACCCAATGTTGTGGGATATCAGATTTCATAATTGAGACAAAGAACTAATTAGGAAATATGGAGCAAACTTCCCCTGACAAATTATTTTGTCAGAGACCCTATGTTAGTATTTTGCATGTATCATGGCAGCATGAATCTCTGCCAAAATTCTTCAAATTGCCTTCCTGCAATGAAAATTGGCTGGAAGTTGTGAGTCTAGGATGAAACTGAAGATATATTAAAGCCTCAATGTTGTCTAAGGAGAGCGATATAGGACCTTCTTGGCTTTCGTTTCCTAATATGTTTATGGTATTCTCTGAAACACCTTAGTGCTACTGAATATCCAGGACAAAAAGTAATAGCTAATGGCTGCATTGTCTGTTTCCCCTTTTATCCTAAAAAGAGAGAGAGAGTTGGAAGTTGTTGGTGGAATGTTTAAAGTTTGAAGTAGTCTTTTCTTCGTAGTAAAGGCAACCTATATAATCCTATATTTCTGGCCAATAGATACCTATATTTTTGGGATATACCTATATTTTTGACACCGAAAGTCACTGGGCACCCTGAATGTATGATATTTTTTATTTTGTGACAAACACTTATTCGAGGAGCATAATCCGTCTGTGACCGCTCTTGTTATTCAAAGGATGTGGATCAAAGTATAAACCCATGTGACTTGGGAAACGTTCACACAGAAAAATCATCCGTCTCAAGGTAATTTTGTTTAATTTCGCTGTTATTACTCATTGAATTTCATTAGCCCATTCCAACACAGTGACCCTTTATGACGCCCCAAAAGATAAAGGATTTTGAAAAGATTGTGGAAAATGAAGAAATTTCTTCTTTTTCCACGATGTTTTCTAAACCCCAAATGTATAGACTTCTTCAATTTCACCTTAAAATTGTCGTCTGCAACATCTTTCAAATTGGAATAGTCGAAACTTTGGCCATCGTGTAATGGGATAAAGTGCATTGTATGAGCCTTTGAGAGAGCATTCCTAATTGTAACTCATTCTGATCCCGTCTCCATATGACCTTAGCTGTTGAGTGGGACATAAAACTCTGTACAATCCAATCTAACTCATTCTGCACCGAATCCAATAGTTTCCTGAAACATTCAAGCCAAAGCGTTCTTCTTGGTACTAATGTTAGGACAGATGAACAGACAGAGAATATGATTCCACTATACATCCACCCTTGGCAGTCATAAAACTGAATTCACTTAACCCTTTACCAAACAAGACCTGGTTTTGACGTCCCTAATACATGTACAAATAGTTTGGGAAAATATTGAAACAAAAGAAGAAACTGCTGACCAGCAGTTTCTCCTTTTGTCTCAATATTTTCACTGCCATATTTTACACAAATTCTATCTTTAAAAACTTCCGTTTTGTCATTTGTGGCAGTTTTTGAAGTGAATCACCCAAGAATTTCGCCGTTTTGGAAAGAGTTAATAGGGGCAGAGTTCATCAAGAACAGGTTTAAATTTTCTGAAGATTCTATTTTAATAATGTTTCAAGCATTAACAAAAATTTTACAACAAACATGCTTTGTCTCATTTAACAGGTAAAATTATGCAATGAAGTCCTTTTCCAAACGGTTAAGATTTGAATTAGTCCAGTTTGATTGCTGCTTCAGACCAACAAGAGTGCCATGGTCACAATATATGCCACCACTCCCCGAGACTTAGTTTTAAGGGGGCATAACTATGACAATAATCAATGAACCATAAAATCCATCCTTCATGCACATCTTCCAATTGAGGTGATTACATTGACCAAGTTTCAAAAAAATCCTGCCAAAAACTTAGGAGTAGTTGTGCTCACAAGAAAAGTCGACGGATGGAGAAGATGACGCTAATATACGACCGTCTCCGGCGGCGTATAAAAATGTTGATAAAGATAAGATTTTTGTTTAAGTGTATTTATGAACAGAAAATAATCAGAAAAAGCAGAAAATGCTGATCATCAGTATTTTCTTATTTTGCATAAAATGATCTTTCCTTTTTTAAGAGTTGTCAAAAGGTGTCACTGGCTGTGAAAAGGTTACATCCTTCCTCGAGACATTAATGACATTAATGACAAGTTATTTCTTTTTTTTTTTACAATGTTTTCTACCTAAAAGACCCAAAAAATATAAAATCCTTTATCCTTGTATTTGGAATAGTCAAAACATTTATGTCTGGTAGTGGGTTAAAATCTGAACAGTCTGAAATTTTGAATGATTCTCATGATCGATCAAATGATCAATCAAAATTTTGAATGTAAGCTAAGAGCTGTCATTCTTAAAAGCAGCAAATTGATTGTCCATTTTTGTCTTAAAGGCAACTTACATGAAATTAAACATTTAAAGGCACAGATTTGTAATACATGTACTTTGTAAAACTTCACAAGAAAATGTTTTTGAAATTTTTTATAAAACAACTATTAGAAACTCCTGTTCACACACAAACCAGGGGCCTGTAGTACCAATGATCGTACAACCACGCTTTTGTGTAAACTGTTTAACAAAACATATGATTTCATGAGAAATCAGATTTGGAAAATCAGGTTTGTTGTTATCGATGATAATACGGGCCTCAGGTCTTGTTTGAGAAAGGGTTAAAGTATAATTATATTTGGTTCAATGATAACAATTTTTATGTTTTCACAATTGTATAATGATTGTTCCCACAATGTTTCACTTCAATCCTGTAATGTTGATTGCATATCTTCACCAAGATATGAACTAGAATTGGCCAATCAGTTTTGTTGTTACAAGTAATCACGCGAAAAATAATCATACAATCTTTGATAATACGGGCCTCAGATCTTGTTTGGGAAAGGGTAAAAGTATTATAATATTTGGTCCAATAATAAGAATCATCATGTTTTCACAGTTGTTTCATGATTGTTCCCACAATGTTTCACTTCAATGCTCTCATGTTGATGACATATCTTCACCAATATATGACCTGAAATAAAAGAAAATATCAAAGTTAAATCGCAAACAAGCATTCTGAAATATTGCATAGCAATACAAAGTCCCCTACCAGCTTTATGTATATCCCTAGAAATGCATCAATACCTACAAGCGTTTAGAAAAACAGTCTGGAAAACTGTAATTTACTTAGTACAGCATCTGTATCTACTTCAAAACTCAATCAACCGGAAGGAAACCTTAACATCTTCTGTAACTCTGAACATAGATGTCGATGGCTCAGTGCGAAACAGTTGTAACTGCCTATATGTTTATAAGCAGTTACAACCTTTTCACACTGAGCCATCGTTGTGCATTCATTTGCAAACATGGTGTGATCGTGAAACATCCCCCTACCTTTTGATATGTGGCATAAAAATCAGCTCAATACCTGCAAGCGTTCAGAAAAAATGTTCAGAAAACTCTTAATTTCCCAGTAAATTTCTAAGTCCAGCATCCATGATCATCGTCCTCAAAAATCAATGGAATGGAAACCCTATGTTGCAAGAGTATTCAATGAGTACCCACAACATAGGGTTTAGATTGAAAAAAAAACAACTTAAAATGAATTTACGTTCTCTTATCTGTAGCTCTGATGAGCTGTTTTCTTATTTTTGTAATAAGTATTTAAAATTGTTCCTTTTACAGACACAAAATCAAGTTGTATGCAAAAA
Source organism: Fragum sueziense (assembly GCA_963680895.1). NCBI lineage: Eukaryota > Metazoa > Mollusca > Bivalvia > Cardiida > Cardiidae > Fragum > Fragum sueziense. The sequence continues at coordinate 52,647,153 of OY804598.1, read as the reverse complement.
GGCAAAAAAAAACCCCAACAAATATTAAACATACCGAAACTCTTGTATCAATAGTTTGTATGAAACCCTCTCCTTCGGTTTTCTTTTCCAGCATTTAGAAATAGTATCAAACAACTGTTGTGGACAACTGTTAGGTTTACGATATGTCTCCCCATTTCGCAGTTTGGTGAACAGTTCAGTGCAGTTGCTAGTTCTTTCAGCCTCGCTAAAATCAACTGGCTCGGAGAAATTTGGTTGTTTACCGTCATCAAATACCTCCAAACACAAGAGGCCATAGCTCCAGTTGTCTGAATATCGGGTAAATTTACTCTCAAGGCATTCAGGGGCACATCTGTAAGGGACAAGTAACAGTTAATCCTTTCCCAAACGGCACAATTTTAGGGTGATCCACTTGAAAAACTGCCACAATTGACAAAATGGATGTTATTGAAGATAGGATTTGTGTAAAATATGGCATAGAAAATATTGAGACAAAAGGTGAAACTTCTGGTCATCAGCAGTTTCTTCTTTTGTTTCAATGTATTCCCAAACCTTTTCTATTAGGGACGTCAAAACAAGGTCTTGTTTGGGAAAGGGTTAAGAGTTGACCCCTTACCAAACGGCAAAACTTTGGACTCCTTCAATTTGAAAGCTACTGTAGACAAGTAAAATGTATGAAGGTTGATAAATTTGAAATTCATGCATATTATAGCACAGAAAATATTGCTGCAAAAGAAGATTTTAAGAAAATATTGCAAACACAATTTTTTTTCTTTTGGGTTCAAACAAGAGTAAATTTTTTTGATTTTCATAAGGTGTGTCCAAACTTGTCTTTGTTTTATAATTTGATTGGATTTATTAGGGTTCAACACCACTTTCAACTGCTAAGGTCATATTGTGGCAGTTGGAGCACCTTACCATGGATCACTCTCCTTTCTAATACCAGTACAACCACAACAACTTAACTGAGCCTCCAGCTGCTTCCCCACATAAGTCAATAATATCAAACCATTCATGGTATAAACTTTTGCCTGAAAGGATATTTGCCATGACTGAGGATCCAACCCGCGACCTCTTACGCTCAACTGTGGCTTGGTCGCGATTTATTGTTTTAGAAAGGATTAAGAAAATAAAATGTCACATAAATAATTATCATAATCCAAATGGAAATTAGTTTCAAAAGATCTTTATGCTTTCCAAACCTGCAAAATGTTAGGGTGACCAAGCTTGGCATCTCTTAGGTTAAGGGCTAATTTTATTAGCTAGAAATAAAACAACACACCAAAGTGGATAATTAACTTACATTCTTATTTTAAGCATGCCCTCTTTTCTTTTATAACTGTTGTTGATTTCATCACCTTCAAGTTTTTTGGCCAAGCCGAAGTCAGATATTTTGGCAATATTGTCTTGATTCACCAGGACATTATCTGCCTTTAGATCCCCATGAACGATAGATTGTGAGAACAAGTAGTCCATGCCCTTAAATATGAAATAAGGTATTGTCATAGCTATTCATTCATTGTGAAAGTATTTCCGAAACGACAATTTTCATGAATTGATAGTCAAATATGATAGCTGCTGCAGATGAAAATATTAAGTTTGATAATGATAGGATCCATATGCAATACAGCATAGAAAATATTGAGACAAAAGAAGAAAATGCTGATCATCAGCATTTTCTCCTTTTGTCTCAATATTTTCCGAAGATTTTTAAAACACTTAGGGGCCAGGTCAAAGTCAGATATTTTGGCAATATTGTCATGATTAACCAGCACATTATCTGCCTTGAGATCCCCATGAACGATAGATTGTGAAAACAAATAATCCATGCCCTGAAATACAGTCTTGTCATTATTTATCAATGTTAACAATTTCCAAAATGGCGAAAATCTAAAATGTTCCAATTTGAAAGTTGCTGCACATGACAAAATGGAGATGACAATGACGTTAAAAGATTTGTGCACTAAATAGATACCACAGAAAATATTGAGACAATAGATGAAAATGCTGATAATCAGCATTTTCTTCTCTTGCCTTAATATTTTCCATAGATATTCAAAACACTAAGGAGCCAATCCAGTCAGATATTTTGGCAATATTTTCATGATTCACCAGTACATTATCTGCCTTGAGATCTCCATGAACGATACATTGTGAAAACAAGTAATCCATGCCCTTAAATATGAAATAGAGTTGTTTGAAAATATTCATTCAATGTAAAACTATTTCCGAAGTGACAACTTTTAGCATGGCCAAAAATGATAGCTGCTGCAGTCGATAGAATGGATGTTTATAATAATAAGACATGTGCACTATATAGCACAGAAAATATTGTGACAAAAGAAGAAAATGCTGATTATCAGCATTTTCTTCTTTTGCCTCAATATTTTCCAAAGATTATTAAAACACTTAGAGGCCAGGCCAAAGTCTGATATTTTGGCAATATTATCATGATTCACCAGTACATTATCTGCCTTGAGATCCCCATGAACAATACATTGTGAGAACAAGTACTCCATGCCCTGAAATAGATTCTTGTTTATTGTTCCATGTTTATTCATTTCCAACAGGGCTAAAATCCGAATTGTTCGAATTTGAAAGTTGCTTTACACAACAAAATGGATATGACAATGATGTTAAAAGATTTGTGCACTAAATAGATATCACAGAAAATATTGAGACAATAGAAGAAAATGCTGATAATCAGCATTTTCTTCTTTTACCTCCATATTTTCCAAAGATTTTTAAAATGCTAAGAGGCCAGTCCAAAGTCTGATATTTTGGCAATATTGTCGTGTTTGACCAGTACATTGTCTGCCTTCAGATCACCATGAATTGACTAATATTTAGGGGATGTTAGAGTGATAAGAAAGTTGAAAAATGTAATTTTGCCAAATTCAAGGACACATAATTCAGAATGTGAGTTTATAATCAAGCTGAAAAGTAAACTCAGGCAAAATTTAATGGTCACCATCATTCTATCCAAATTTTGTCTATATTCATGGCCGCAAGAGTGAAAAAAAGTGTCGAAAAATGAAATTTTGACAATTTCAAGGGCACATTACGCAAATTGTGATCATCCTGAAAATTACACATAAGCAAGATCTTGATGTCAACAACATTCTTTCCAAGTATCATCTTGATTGGTTAACATTTATGGTTGTTAGAGTGAAAATAAAGTTGAAAACGGTAATTTTGTCAAATTCAAGGGCATTTAAGGCTCCGGAACTGTAATGGCAATATTTGGTACACACACTTATAGCGTATAGATCTGTTTGAAAGTCGGATATGTTGTAGACATTGATAAATAAAGATATTTCACCATCTTACTTTTTAAAATTTGTAAAACCAAGGGGAGATAACTGGCTTTAAAGTTTGCATTGGAGCCAATGAGAAAACATCTTTTTTGTCAATATTTTCAAAATTAGGCAAATTTTCAAATTTTTCAAATGGTAGAAAGTTGCCAATTATTATTTCGCTCCATAAAATACAATAAAATAGTTCGTTTCCCACACAAATTTTGTGAAAACTGATTTTTTCGTGAGTCAAGGGCAGATAATCCACTAAAATTTATATCATAAGGGGAGATAATGCATTATTTTCAAGTCAGAAATATTAACTGATTATTTACCATTCACATAATAACATATCAATTTGAGTTTTGCCATTCATATAATTGATACATGATATTAAACACTTCCAGGCACATTTGTAGTGCAGCTTAATCACTATAAAGTTACAGCCATTACAGTTCCGGAACCTTAAGGACAGATCCTCCAGTTGTTTCTGCGCAACTTACTGCGCATATCCTAAATAACGAAATAAAGCTGTTTCAGTAATTGTCCTTTTCAGCAAGTGTATTTTTTACATTTAGTTAATGTTTGGTTGATAAATGACAAGACCCTTTTCGGTTATTTCCAATTTTCTCTGTTTGGTCAGTTAAAGTGTAATAGTACTCGGGTGGTACATTTCGCTTTCTGTTACGCGTTCAATATGTGGCGTTAGCGATAGGAAACGGAGCAACAAAAGCAAAGTGGTGTCTTTATGAGCTAGTCCGCTTCAGATGGACACAAAAGATGACACTTTTTATTATCTAAAGCTGGTAATAAGAGAGAAAATAGATAAAAGTAGTGAAACAATTTCGGACAGAGCTGCAAAAAGTAAACCATTTTTTTCTTATAACTAAGAAAAACGCTTGGTTTGATATATTTTTCTTTTTTTGTTTTTGTAGGTATGAACAAGCACTATGTCTATACCAAAAAGAAAAAAATTCTTACCGCTGGAATATTTTTATTATCAGAAACGTTGCGAAAAAAGAGCAATTTCAGCTACTTTTGAAAGAATGTTTTACTAAAAATTTCAAAATCATCACTAAATTTTGCCAAATTGATACTCATTTAGACAGATTAAAACATAGTGAACACGATAAAGACTTATTTATGTAATCCTAGTCATTTCTAACACCTTTTTGTGGGTACTTAAGTGACACCTCATTTTTGCCATTTTAGACAAGAGTAGTCTCCCTTGAAATCCAATAACTTTTTAATTCGCTTGGTGACCTATAGTTTTTAAGTCATTTTTTTACTTCTCATATATTGAAATATCAGTACAGAAAAAATAAAAAAATTCTTACCGTAGGAAATAAATGGAGGATCTGTCCTTAACTCAAAATGTAAGATTCAAATCAAGCTGAAAATTACACCCACGCAGAATATTATGCTTATAGATATTCTGTCCAAGTTTTGTATTGATTGCTCAATATTTGTAGATTTTAGATTGAAAATGAAGTCAAAACCAGCTATTTTTGACATTCAAGGGTAGATAACTCAGGTTATTCTAGTACAATCCAAATTCTTTGAAGGAATCTGAGAGAGGGACACTAAAGGATCATTCCTCTGAAGGTTGGTTTAAATCCATGCTGTAGTTTTTGAGAAAAAGATTTTTAAAGAAAAATTTAATGGACGCACACACGCACAACGGACACACCGCCATGACAATAGCCTGCTGGCCTGAAAGACCAGTGGAGCGGAAAAGGTGGTTACAATTCTAAAATTTTGCCATTTCGTAATGGGTGAACAAGGCTTCAGACAAAAGAAGATGAGAGCTTTATGGAGCAGCATATGTACATCCAATGAAGCCAAAGCAGAAAGCAGGCAAAGTTTTTATTCAAGGCAAGATAACTCAAGAGCCATAAAATATCTATGTCTCTGGATAAATGAAGAACGCTGAAATCTATGTGGGGTGATCCAAAAGTTCGTAAAATGGGTTAATAAAATTTCAGTAGTGTTGACTATCAAAACAAAAGTTGTACAGTCATTAAGTGTGACATCTTTACAAAAAACATGGAAATTTTTAATTGTGTACATATAACAGTTTTTGAACAGTGATGAATTTTAGACAAAGACCATGCGCGAGGCGGGGGAGCAAGAACGTCAAATACGACGTCACCTTCACACGATTATGAACCCTAATTTTAAAAGGCCCTATTTACTCGCATGCTATTCTATGCCTAAAATATACTTGTGCTGAAAGCGTTCTCACACTATTTAGAATCGGAATGTTGAATGATTTTCATTGTGGCTGTTTTAAGATGGTCCTACTATCAAATCGAAGCCTATGCCTGTTTACCCCATTTCTGACGTCGTTAATCAGGTTGTGGCTGATTGCAAGACTATCTCTGCATCCATTATCCACTATAAAGGTTCGAATCTCGAATGTAACTTACACACAATTTCTCTACAGCACCTTATACTCGTTTTCTTTAATATTTTAAACGTCTGCGTTGTTGTAAGACTAAGATCTAGGCAGAATTTTATTCCTGACCGATATTCTATTTAAGTGCAGACGTCATGTCGCATTTCCCTTGGTTTGTTCCATCTTTTAGAAAATTTAGTGTTTTCGAAGCAACTTCTACAACAACATATCAAACTTGACGTAAGGATGTCATACTAGTGTAATGATAATTTTCGTTAAAATATTCTAGCTGAAATAAAAGAAAATGTGATTTAATTAACGACAATGTATTATCTTTTTGCACTCCCCCGCCTAGGCGTACCTGCGTTACTATGGTAACACAGTTTATGGGCACTAATTTTTTTTGGGCAAATCTTTTCATTTTAATAGAGTCTATAGATCTTAAACTACGATATTTCTAATTTATACAATGTGTAAGCTAGTAATATGGAAGTAATGGGTCCATTTTATGAACTTTTGGATCACCCCTCGTATATGTATACAGTTTGTAAATTTAACTAGAACTGTTGCAAAGGGGACAAATACCCCCCACTAGGGCCTTGTCACTGAAAAAGTGCTATAGGTCAAAAGGTTCTTTAGTTGGAGCACGGAAACAGATTTTAAAAAAAGTAAAATTGTGACCTTTGACCTTCCTGACCCAAAAGAAATAGGGCACCTCCTTGGGTCATGGGCAAGAACTGTGTAAAGTTTCATGATCCTAGGTCAACTGGTTCTTGACTTAGAGCACAAAAAGGGATTATTAAAAAAGTCAGATTGTGACCTTGACCTTTGACCTTGGTGACCCCAAAACGATAGGGCACCTCCATGGGTCATGGGCAACAACTGTGTAAAATTTCATGATCCTAGGTCAACCGGTTGTTGGCTTAGAGCACAGAAACGGATTATAAACAAAGCCCCATTGTGACCCTGACCTTTGACCTTAGTGACCCAAAAACAATAGGGCACCTCCTTGGGTCATGGGCAACAAGTGTGTAAAGTTTCATGATCCTAGGTCAACCAGTTCTTGACTTAGAGCACGGAAACGGATTATAAACAAAGTCAGATTGTAACCTTGACCTTTGAACTTGGTGACCCAAAAACAATAGGGCACCTCCTTGGGTCATGGGCAACAAACATGTAAAGTTTCATTATCCTAGGTCAACCAGTTCTTGACTTATGGTTCTTGAGTTCTTGAGTTCAAAGTGGCATAACTCTGAAAATTATGACTGGATCAAGATGAAAATTGCAGTTGCACAACTTCATATGATAGGAAACACCCTGATAAAATTTCAGCAAACTTGGTTAAAAACTGGGGGAGAAGAAGAGGACACAAGATTATGTCCATGGACAGACGGACAACCTGTTTCCAGTATACCCCCCATAACTTCATTGTGGGGGGTATAATAACATATTCCCACTGCAATTCCTTTGAATTTAGAACAGACTTAAGTTGTCTGGAAGATATTAATCTACTTATTTGTCATCAGAAGAATGTTTACAACCTGTGCAATATGAATTAAATACTGAATCTTGAGTCTATCTGAGATTGGGTTGTTTCTACCACTGGACTGTATCAAAAGCTGGTCCAGACTTCCTTTACTGAAGTATTCCATCACATACTCTATGCCACTACCAGTTCCTGAAAAGACAAGATGTGTTTGTGAAACATGCATGCCCCCCAATAAGGCAAATGTTTAGTTTTCACATTAAGTTTTTATGTTAACCCTTTACCAAACGACAACATTTTTAGGGTGATCCATTTCAAAAACTGCCACAAATGACAAAATAGATGTTATGAAAGATAAAATTTGTGTAAAATATGGCATAGAAAATATTCAGACAAAAGGAGAAACTGCTGGTTATCAGCAGTTTCTTCTTTTGTGTCAATGTTTTCCCAAACATTTTCTATTACAGGTCTTGTTTGGTAAAGGGTTAAGGCTTGATAAGGGTTAATGGATGACCTTTAGGAAGGTCAAATTGCATCTAACAGATAGATATCACTGAAAGAAGGTTACATACCAAATCTGAGCATTGTATGTGGAATACTTTTGGAGAAAATGCCAATGTTAAGTTTTCACATTAAGTTTCGGACTGATAGACAGACTGACAGAGAGATGGACAATCCTTAACAAGAGCTGTCCAAAGCATGCTCTACTTTCTAAATTGCTTAGTATAAAGGGGGCTAACTCCAAATATAGTAGAGCCAGGGTCATGTGCCCTGGTAGTAAGGTAGAGGGTGTGATTGTGAAGAAGTATTCCAAGTTTGGGTTGAATCCCTTTGATAGTATGGAAGTTATTGATGTTTGAAAAAACTTTAACCTTTCTTGCAACGCCGACGCCGACGCCCGGGTGACAGTATAAGCTCTCATTTTCTTTGAAAAGTTGAGCTAAAAATAGGCCCCTGCTCTTTTGATACTTAAACTAGTCCAGAATCTTGTCCAGCAAACAGTAAAGTCTTGCTATAATAAATACAAAGGCAAAGCAAGAGGAGTCTAGAATTTGTAAAATTGTAAAATCAAAATTTATATAGCATGTGAACTGATTGTATATTTATTGCAAAAAAAAAATAAAAAAAAATACAAGAGTCACAAAACACAGGATAGGTAAATTTCACAATATTATTGCCCTTTCCTAAATGTTAAGATTTTAGACTGGTTTCAATTCAACAGAATCTAGTACAAGTTACAGTATGAGCTATTGCTCACTTGTGAGCCAGGTAGACTCAATATTGTTTTGGGGAGTACTTCTGAGGAACAGTTCTTGTATCCTATACTGTCTAATTTTGTTTCGTTTCTGTAAAAAGAAATTAAGACATACCATTGACAGAATGTACATGTATGCCAAACAATTTGACAATGTTTGGATGCTGAATGTCCAGCAGTAATTCATACTCTCTCTTGAAGCGTGCCCGATATTCCTCATTGTAACATGATTTTACTGCAACTTCTGTCTCTTGATACATGCCTCGGTACACCTTCCCAAAGTTGCCCTGAAAATATTGTCTCATTTCTTTTAACAACAAGTGCATGTCGAATTGCGATGCAATACAGGAGTCCCCCACCGGATAACAAAAATCCTTTCTTATAAAAAAGCTCCTACTTACTAGATCTATAACTGTATACAAAATTTGAAGTTGCTAGTACATTAGGTTTTGGACAAAATGTCCCAAACAAAAATATAAGGGTAAAAACAACCAAGGGCAATAACTCATAAAAGGGCGTAGCGGAGAAACAATTCTTGTGTATTACACTTCTCCTCAATGAGATCTATCAGTGTACAAAGTTTGAAGTTGTTGGCACTTATGGTTTGAGAGATATGTTTCAGACAAAAATGTAAAGAGAAAAACAACAAAGGGCAATAACTCAAAAACTGGGCGTGGCAGAGTAACAATTCTTGTGCATGACACATCTCCTCAATGAGATCTATCAGTGTACAAAGTTTGAAGTTGTAGCACTTATGGTTCGAGAGATATATTTCAGACAAAAATGTAAGAATAAAGACAACAAAGGGCAATAACTCAAAAAGTGGACATGGCAGGGTAACAGTTCTAATACATGACACTTGTCCTTAATGAGATCTATTAGTGTTTCAAGTTTGAAGTTGCTAGCTCTTATGATTTAGAAGATATTTCCCGAACTGAATTGTAAGAATAAAAACAACAAAGGGCAATAACTCAAAAAAGGGGCGGGGCAGAGTAATGGTTCTTGAACATGACACACACTTGTCCTCAATGAGATCACCAAGTTTGAAGTTGCTAGCACTTATAGTTTAGGTGATATGTTCCGGACAAAAATGTAAGGAGAAAAACAACAAAGGGCAACAACTCAAAAAGTGGGCGTGGCAGAGTAACAGTTCTTGAACATGACACTTGTCCTCAATGAGATCTATAAGTGTACCAAGTTTGAAGTTGCTAGCACCTATAGTTTAGGAGATATGTTCCGGACAAGAATGTAAGGGTAAAAGCAACAAAGGGCAATAACTCAAAAAGTGGGCATGGCAGAGTAACGGTTCTTGAACATGACACTTCTCCTTGATGAGATCTATAAGTGTATCAAGTTTGAAGTTGCTAGCACATATGGTTTAGAAGATATAGACCGGACAAAAGTGTGACGGACGGACAGACGGACCGACCGAATCGAGCAAACCTATAGTCCCCCAACCTGTAACCGGTGGGGGACTAAAAACCTTGTAACTGCAGCTTGTTTATAGCTGCAGTTACAAGGATTCTGCTGAAAAGCAGTGATATATTCCTAAATAAATAAAGTACATATAGATATTAAACCCTTTCCAAACGACCAAATCTTAGCTAAGATATGTACAGTAAGTGAAATAAATGCAAACGGAAACAGGAACTTGATGGAATAGAAAGCATGAGAAAAAGGAATACAAGTGTTTATCATCATCATTTTCTCCTTTTCCTTTGTTTTTTTAGATGTCAAAACAAGAAATCATATTTGAAAGGGCCAAGTGACAAAACAAGAAATGAAAGACTATTACCATACCTGTCCAATGGGATTATTTCTATCCACTATTAGCCCTTCTATAAATAGATTATTGTTATTTGACCTTGGTGACTTCATGAAGGTCAAAGCACTGTCAGCAGTACAACCATGCTCTGCCACAACCACTGGCTACTACATTTTACAAAATGGATGTTGATAAAGGTATTACCGGTATTCAAATTTGTGAAAAACGTAACTGAGAAAATATTGAGACAAAAGGAGAAAAGGCTGATCATCAGCATTTTCTTCTTTTGCCTCAATATATTCCAATACCTTTACTAAAGGATGGCAAAACCAGGTCTTGTTTGGGAAAGGGTCAATGGATGAAATAATATAACCATACCTGTCCAATTGGATTATTTCTATCCACTAGTAGCCCATCTATAAATAGATTATTGTTATTTGACCTTGGTGGCTTCATGAAGGTCAAAACACTGTCAGCAGTACTCCCATGCTCTGCCATAACAACTGGCTGACCTATAGCTTTAAGAGGCTCAGTTTTAGTACTATCCATGGATATATCACCAATTCTCTTGACCTTGACCTTTGAAGGTTCATTTGTGGTAGATCTAGCTTCCACTTTAATTTCTGGTACACAGTTTGCTTCATTGTTGACCTTTCCATATAAGGTAGCGCTTGATGTCTCCTCTGTAACGGGTTCTGAATGTCTCTTTGACCTTTGACCTGTATTATCACTTGACCTTACAGTTTGACCTTCATTTGACCTTGGACTTGTACCAAGATTTGACTGTTGTTGGCTTTGGTTTTTAGAATTTGTTGATGTTGTTGTAGACATATCAGAAACGATTTTAGAGGAAGATTCAACTTCAGCTTTAGAGTCTTTGCTAGCCATCAATCCATCTAGCATAGCTTGCAGCCTGAAAAAAGAGCAACCTGTTGTTTGTCTTTAAAAACCTTGAAACTGCAGTGCAAACAAGAGCTGTATCAGCACAGCCAAGCACGACTATAAAGAGCTGGATATTGAAAAGTCCAAAAAGGGTAAAAATTTGATTACAAGTAAATGCCAGAGTACCGAATCTTTACATAGAGGCTGATATTATGGTCACAGAAGCATGTGCAAAGTTTGAAAGTAATAGTTGTCACAGAAAAAAAGTTATCACAGAAATACGCAAGTTGCACAAAAAAATATAACCAAGAATTTTTAAGTCAAAAAGGGTAAAAATCCCATTAAATTACATGTTAGCGTTATAAATCTCTTCCTAGAGGCTGATATAATAGTCACAGAGGCATGTGCAAAGTTTCAGAGCAATAGCGTTAGTAGAAACAGAAATTTGACAAACTTGCACATAAAAATTTAAATAGAGCTTTACGGCGAAGCCGACGCCAATGCCCGGCAAAATCTAATATACATTCTTGACATCATAAATTTTCCAAAATCCAACACGAGCTTACGACATCAAACCTTTCCAGATAATATTGAATGAAAAAGAGAAATTACAGATTTTAACCCATTACCACACAATGACTCTTTTTGACTCCCTCACAAGAAAAGGCTTGGGAAAGCATTGTTGAAAATGAAGAAATTGCTTGTGACAAGCAATTTCTCCATTTTCCACAATGTTTTCCAACCAAAAATGGAAATAGTTTTAAAATTGCATCAACTTGAAATTGTCGTCTGCAACATCTTTCAAATTGGAACAGTCCAAAATTTGATGTCTGGTAATGGGTTAACTGACCGATGTTTAAGTTGTGATCAGAACGAATGTCTATCCTCAGGTTTGCACGTCCAACAAGAGTTCATGACATAGTACATTTTCTAGAGAGCAACTTTTTGGCCGTTCTCACAAAATGACTCTTTTTGACTCCAAACTAGATAAAGGCTTTAGAAAACATTGTGGAAAATGAAGAAATTGCTTGTAACAAGCAATTTCTTCATTTTCCACAATGTTTTCTTCCCAGAACTACAGGGTGTCCCAAAATATATGTCCCCATTTTAAACATCTATGAAATTGACAAAATGTTGTCACTGAGTAAAATTAGTTACATAGGTATGAAGGGGACATGATGAAGTTTTGTTTGATATATAGAACATCTATATTTACTTTGAAATTTTATTCCAAATAACGTTTTAAAAAATAGGTCATTTTTACCTGTTTTGCCAAATGACGTCAACGACGTCATCTTTTTCATTTAACAAAGTTTCTTTTTCCAAGCTAAGATGATCAAATTGATCCTTTCAATTTTATCTTCCATGACCATTGTGGCTTAAATAGATGCAGTGAAAGTATTTACATCATTTAATTTTGAAGGAATAAAAATAATCATAAGAACTAGAGTTCAAAATGAGGAAAGATGTTGTTTCACTGAAAATTTGGATGATGGTGCAAATGGTGCTTTAAACGGAGACACATTTTAAACATCTATAAAATTGACAACCTATTGTTATCAGATAACATCAGTTACATAGGTAAGAAGGGGACATGATAAAGTTTTGTTTGATATATAAAACATCCATAGTTACTTTCCTAATATGTTCAACAACATGCTTTAGAAAAAGTTTGTCTCTGCAAAAACGATCCCTCTTTACAGCACCATTTGCACCAGCATATAAATTATCAGTGAAACAACATCTTTCCTCATTTCTAACTCTAGTTCTTGTAATTATTTTCACCGCTTCAAAATTTAATGATGTTAATAGTCTCACTGCATCTATTTAAGCCACAATGGTCATGCAAGACAAAATTGAAAGGATAAATTTGATCATCTTAGCTTGGAAAAAGAAACTTTGTTAAATGAAAAAAGATGACGTCAACGACGTCATTTGGCAAAACAGCTAAAAATGACATATTTTTAAAAACGTTACGTGGAATAAAATTTCAAAGTAAATACAGTCGACACTCATTGTGTCGAAGTCGGAGGGGCCGCCAAAATATCTTGACATATCCGGAGTTCGACTCATCCGATTTTTTCCGGCCACGATAAAATTGATATTTAACCGTTTTTTAAACTAATTAAGTATGATTATTATTGAAATATAGTAGGAAAAGGAAAGAAATTGCTCGTTACGAGCAATTTCTATCCTTTTCCTACTATATTCAATAGCTATATTCAATTCGAAATTATTTTGTATGAAAAATATTATGTCCATTGATGAGGACGGGACCAGATTTGAACTTCGACTTAAGCGAAAATTCGACTTATCCGATGTCGACATAACGAGTGTCGACTGTATAGCTGTTCTATATATCAAACACAACTTCATCATGTCCCCTTCATACCTATGTAACTAATTTTATTCAGCGACAATATTTGCCAATTTTATAGATGTTTAAAATGGGGACACATATTTTGGGACACCCTGTATAAGAAAGAAACATTAAATTTCATTCACCAGAAATTTCTATCTGCAATATCTTTGTATTCTCCCAAGTCTAAAATATAAATAATGGTTTAACTTAAAATTCAAGCCATGCACAAAATGGCAAAATAGCCATAAATAACTGACCTGTCTTTGAGTTGTGAAAAAGAGTGTCTATCCTCAGGTTTCCATGTCCAACAAGAGTTCATGACATCGTACATTTCTAGAGAGCAACTTTTTGGCTTATGTAGACGCTTTCCTTCATACAAATTCATGTAGAAACGGTTCAAATCTTTGTCTTGACCAATCATTGGCATTCTTCCATAACTGCAAAAGTGTAAACAAACAAGGGCCGTCAGAGACGGACAATGCTCCCCGAATAAGGCATTGTCACAATAAATGTTTGCCATTGAAAGCACTTTATTGTCAAGGGCATCTGATTTGCTACTCAAATATGAAATTTCATCAAATTCTGACCATTAGACTAGGAGAAATTAGAGGAAAAACTGTATTACACCTTAAGTCCCCTTTTCCCATGACGAGGCCTACAATCCAAAAACCAGGAAAAGTACATCGGCATTTTGTCATAGGGAGTTCACATGGTAAGTTTCATTTGATTTGGCCCTAGGGTTATGGAGAAATTGCTTTCGACGGACTGACAGAATGACGGACGGACAGACAAAGTGACGACTATATGCTCTGTCTTCGGGGAGCATAAAAAATATTTATACTTAATTGAAAAGGATGGGTTGCAACAGGGGCTCAAAATAGCTCAAAGAATAGATTTTCTTAAAATTCATTGAATTGAAAGGGTTACATAATATCTTTATTTTGTAAGTGTAAAAAATCTGATGAAGGCTTATTTTTAGAGATAATGGCTGCCAAAGTGGGAGGGGTAAATTGGCATAATGAAGCAAATCTTTACTTTGAAGTTAAAAAACTTTTTCTGTATACATCGCATCGAATTGACATTTTGCACATACCGTACTTAAAATGGACCTAGGACAGAAAATTTTAGTTTTTCTGTCAATCTCAGATTTTGCTTATTTTGATGTACTAACTAAAATGCTAATAACCATATACCAGATTGGATAATTATTAACCCTTTCCAAATGACAACATTTTAGGGTTGTCATATTCAAAAGCTGCTGCAGACATCAAAATGGGTATTAATGAAGATCAGATTTGTGTAAAATGTAGGAAAGCCCGAAAAATATTGAAACAAAAGGAGACAAGAGTTGTACGCGGACAACATAGCTCACCTTTATGTGAGCTTGTCAGAAAAATAAATTCTAGGTCAAATGTCAAAGTCACGGTCTCAAGGTCAAGGTCATTGCATGAGGTATCCATGTGTGAAAAATCAAAGCTTTATCTGTAATAGTGCCTGAGATATCAACCAGGTTAAAGTTTCTTTCCAAGTGAAGATGCGACACAACATCGACGCTAACACTAGGGCTGTGACATTAGCTCCTGGACATAATGTCTCTGCTCATAAAAAATGGTGATTATCAGCATTTTCCTCTCTTGTCTCAATGTTTTCTCAAGCCTTTTCTACTAGGCACATCAAAACCAAGTCTTGTGTGGGAAAGAGTTAATTGATTGTGTTCACAAATACAGACAATTTCATGCTACATTTAGCTCCTCTTACCTATATATTTCCCACAAAACAACACCAAAGCTCCAAACATCATTCTCAAGTAAAAACCTCTTGAATCCGATCCATTGTACCTGGGTATTGGTGATTGTGCACCCTACCCATAGGTACTCAGGCACAAGTTTCAGCCCTAGCTTTCAACCAAGGATCTTAAATATTTAGCTCCTCTTACCTTTATATTTCCCACAAAACAACATCAAAGCTCCAAACATCACTCTCAAGTAAAAACCTCTTGAATCCGATCCATTGTACCTGGGTACTGGTGATTTTGTACCCTACCAGTGAGTACTCGCATACTCAGCCCTAGCAACCAAGTGTCTTTACCATTTCCCAAACAAGACCAGGTTTCAATGTCCCTAAAAGAAGAGGTTTGAGAAAACATTGAGACAAAAGAAGAAACTGCTGATAACCAGCAGTTTCTCTTTTTGTCTCAATATTTCTTATGCCAAATTTTACACAAGTCCTATATTTAATAACACCCATTTTGTTGTGTGTGGCAGTTTTTGAAGTGGATCACCTTAAGATTGTGCTGTTTGGGAAAGGGTTAAATATTTAGCTCCTCTTACCTATATATTTCCCACAAAACAACACCAAAG
The DNA here is from genome assembly GCA_963680895.1 of Fragum sueziense. Classification (NCBI taxonomy): domain Eukaryota; kingdom Metazoa; phylum Mollusca; class Bivalvia; order Cardiida; family Cardiidae; genus Fragum; species Fragum sueziense. Next base: position 52,631,370 of record OY804598.1, on the reverse strand, counting down.
CTCCAAACATCACTCTCAAGTAAAAACCTCTTGAATCCAATCCATTCAGGTGCACACCTACAAGAAATTAACCAATTACCAGATTGTTGGTTATTAAAAAACTTTTTGTCTTGAATCCATTCCCAAACAAGACCGGATGTTGACATCTCTAATTTAAATGGCTTGGGAAAACATCAAGATAAAAGAAGAAGCTGCTGATAACCAGCAGTTTCTCCTTTAGTCTCAATATTTTCTATGCCATATTTTACACAAATTCTATCTTCAATATCTTCCATTTTGTCATAATGGCACTTTATGAAGTGGATCACCCTAAACTTTTGCCGTTTGGGAAAGGGTTAAGGCCAACTTAAGGGTAGAAAACATTGTGGAAAGGAAGCGATTGCTTGTCACGCATAACAAAAGATTCTCTGCAGATTTATCCAAACAAAACATTAATGGTGGACATCTTTGCTCTCTCTTCCTCAAAGCAACAGATCAGTAGGAGCAACTTTTTAGACATTGTGACTTTGTTTCTTGAATTCTAAACCCTATGTTATGGGTACTCATTTCAATCATCTCAGTGAAATGGTTTCAATGAGTTCCCCAACATAGGGTTTGATTAACTCTTTCGCTGCCAATGTCACCTTTTGGCGACCTATTACGAGACTGCCAATGTCGCCTTTTGGCGACTTCAAAACAATAGCTTAATTAGGTCATTTAAGGTCAAGATCAGGGTCATCTGATCAAAATGTCTGATAAAAAGTATGCTATTCAACAAAATAGTTTATGTGCAATCATTCCTGAGGGTTTCAGGTTAAAATTCATCAAGTAATAATTTTACTATATTATAAACTGATAAGCCCTGTTATGAAGTTTAAAAAAATTGGCACTGGAAATAGCAAAATTCCAGGAAATTTGGCAGCGAAAGAGTTAACAATTAAAAGATATTGCATTTTGATAAGCCATCTCTCCCTCTTATCTGTAGCTCTGCCTCTGTTAATTTTTTTTAATGTATCAATATAAGATTGGGTTAGGTAATCATTAGATTTTATGTTTTTTATGCATTAATAGCATCAATTACAGTACTTTACACTAGCTAACAATCACAGCCACCAAAAAATACGAAAACAACCTTCATCCTTTGCACTCTGCAATTAACCTATCTCTTTGGCCTCTGCGACCTCAAAATTGTTAATTAACCCTATTTATACTGTACTTACCACAGAATGGGGATAGTTTTATTGTCTGTCCTTCTGTAGTAATCTTTATCTTGACACAGAATTTTGGATAGTCCAAAGTCACTGACCTTGGCCCTATAATCCAAGGTCAACAGGACGTTTCTGGCAGCAAGGTCACAGTGAATGATATGCTGGGATTGTAGATATTCCATACCCTGAAGTCAGAACATTTTTTAAAGGTTTTCACTTATACTGCAGAAGCTGTAACACCTAACCATGAGTTCCTGGCATTTTTTTTCACCAAGGTCAATATAGAAGGTCAATATACAAGGTCAACACTTCACAACAGGCCAGATTCAACTAGAAATCTATCACTGAAGGTGATAAAAATACCCCCGCCACCACCTTTGTTCGGACAAGCGTTTTTGTTGAATGAGGAGCCATACTCAGAAATTGTCAATCCGATTTTCTTGAAATTTGGTCCAATCAGGGGCAATAACTCAGAAAGTATCGGTGTGATTTCCATGAATTTTGCATCTTGCATATATACAGGTCCTAATGCATACCTGTGCCAAGTATGAAACAAATCGTTCAGTAACTGTAGGAGGAATTGTCCGGACAAGCATTTTTGTCAAATCAGGGGCAATAAATCAGAGAGTGTTGGTCTGATTTTCATGAAATGTGTGTCTTGCACATCAACAGAAGTTAATGCACACCTGTGCCAAGTATGAAGCAAATCGGACAGTAACTAAAGGAGGAGTTGTCCGGACAAGCATTTTTTGGTAAAATCAAGGGCCAAAACTGAGAAAGTAAATGTCAGATTTCCCTGAAATTTGCATCATGCACATCTACAGGTCCTGATGCACACCTATGCTAAGTATGAAGCAAATCGGACAGTAAGTGTAGGAGGAGTTATCCGGACAAGCATTTTTTGGTCAAATCAGGGGCCATAACTCAGAAAGTATCAGTCCGATTTTCAAGAAATTTGCGTCTGGCAAGTCTACAGGTCTTAATGCACACCTGTGACAAGTATGAAGCAAATCGGACAGTAACTGTAGGAGGAGTTGGCCGGACGAGCATTTTTGGATCAAATCAGGGGCCATAACTCAAAAAGTATCAGTCCGATTTCCGTAAAATTTGCGTCTTGCACATCTACAGGTGACAATGAACACTTGTGCCAAGTATGAACTAAATCGGTCCACAAGTGTAGGAGGAGTTATCCGGACAAGCATTTTTTGGTCAAATCAGGGGCCATAACTCAGAAAGTATAGGTCCGATTTTCGTTAAATTTGCGTCTTGCAAATTTACAGGTCCTAATGCACACCTGTGCCAAGTATGAAGCAAATCGGACAGTAACTGTAGGAGGAGTTGGCCGGACAAGCATTTTTGGGTCAAATCAGGGGCCATAACTCAAAAAGTATCAGTCCGATTTCCGTGAAATTTGTGTCTTGCAAATCTACAGGTCCTAATGCACACCTGTGCCAAGTATGAAACAAATCGGACAGTAACTGTAGGAGGAGTTGGCCGGACAAGCATTTTTGGGTCAAATCAGGGGCCATAACTCAAAAAGTATCTGTCCGATTTCCGTGAAATTTGCGTCTTGCAAATCTACAGGTCCTAATGAACACTTGTGCCAAGTATGAACTAAATTGGTCCACATGTGTAGGAGGAGTTATCCCGACAAGCATTTTTTGGTCAAATCAGGGGCCATAACTCAGAAAGTATCGGTCCGATTTCCGTGAAATTTGCGTCTTGCACATCTACAGGTGACAATGAACACGTGTGCCAAGTATGAACTAAATCGGTCCACAAGTGTAGGAGGAGTTATCCGGACAAGCATTTTTTGGTCAAATCAGGGGCCATAACTCAGAAAGTATCGGTCCGATTTTCGTGAAATTTGCGTCTTGCACATCTACAGGTGACAATGAACACTTGTGCCAAGTATGAACCTGAATCGGTCCACAAGTGTAGGAGGAGTTATCCGGACAAGCATTTTTTGGTCAAATCAGGGGCCATAACTCAGAAAGTATCGGTCCGATTTTCGTGAAATTTGCGTCTTGCACATCTACAGGTCACAATGAACACTTGTGCCAAGTATGAACTAAATCGGTCAACAAGTGTAGGAGGAGTTGTCCGGACAAAGTTTTGGAGACAGACCAACAGACAAACAGACAAACCACCCAACCACTGGACCGACAGGTTGATTCCAGTATACCCCCTCCAAACTTCGTTTGCGGGGGTATAATAAATCTGACCTTGTCCATATTTTGGACTAAGCTTTATTGACTGTGCAGGTAAATGTGCATAAGTGACATCAAAACAAAATAAACATATTGAAAACATTATAACTTAAGTAATTCGCTTTGTGTTGGCAAGCAACATCAATTGAATTTGATATATATGATAAAATTTTAGGAAACATTTCTGAAAATGTTTTGTGACATAGCCATAAGCAGTCACAGTGTTGGGTAGTCAGCGTCAGGTATTGTACAGTCTGCTAGTAATATCAACCCATTACCAAACAACACAAATTTAGCCCAGTCCAAACTCATAGGTGTTGCAGACGACAATATCCATTGAACAAAATATAACATTTTTTGGTCTTTTTTTTTTTATAGAAAACATTGTGGAAAATGAAGAAATTGCTTGTCACAAGCAATTTCTTAATTTTCCACAATGTTTTCCAAAGCTTTTATTTCATGGGGTGTCCAAAAGTGTCAATGTGTGGAAAAGAGTTGAGTACATTTTTTATAAAATGGCTATACTTCATACAACCGTGGGATGTTGAGAGCTACGAAATGCCCAAGGAGTGCCAAATGAAGAAAATTAGACTTGAAGGGGTTAAAAGAAGGACATTAGGTTGGTGCAAATTGTTGATTAGGTAGACAGATACAGTACAGCTCGCGCGTTTTTTGCCTAAAACGCTCGCCCACCAAGGTAAAAAAAAAATTCGGGTGGAAAATTGCGGCGATTTGCCATCGCGGCCAGAGCGTTTTTCCACTCGAAATTTTCTTGCATCACCGCGATTCGCTGCGATGGGGGGAATCGCGGCGATCGCCGCGTTCGGGTGGAAATACCAGGTAAGGCCAATATTATCCTACAGCGCTCAGTATTAAATGCGTTTTTGTTAAGTTTATATTATTTCATCCTGAGTGTGTTTTTAAATTGATTTACAGAACTATTTCAGAAATAAAGAGAATGTTATATTAAATACAAACGTTTTCTATAAAGTTCTATGAAGTCCGGTAATAACACATTGTTTTTGTAAATTAAAATATATAGTTATAGGTTATTATATAATATAGAACAGGTTATTTCCGCTTCTTTGTCTATTGTATTATGCTTTGTTATGCTTGATTTAAATCAATTAAATGTTTATATAATATTCTGTTTTTTGCAGATACATGTACGTGAAATCGTAAACTGCATGTTGGCTTCCAGGTCATAAATACGAAGAGTTTCTCTGTTTGAATTACATATCAAAGTAATGCGTATAATTTGACTACTTTTCAGTTTACAAAATAAACCAGTAAACCTGCGACTGGCATTTAAGGTTTATTTTTACCATGTTGGAACTTGCATGCATGTTAAAAGAAACACCGATGTTTTATGCATGACGCTACATTCTTAGTTATGTCATTTCCAAAATTGCTACGATTTGGCACGTCCTATTAAAAATCTACTCATACGATAAGTTGGATGTTGCTGAAAACAGGATTGTGAAGGATATATTACAACAATAGGAACTAGATAATGAGACACAAGAAGACCAGGGTAGTAATCAGTGTGTTCTTCATTTCTACGATAGCCCTTCACTCTCTTTCGAGGGGAAGAATATCCGGGGATCCAATAACAAAGCTGAGCACTGCAGAAAACAGATCAGAAAATATCGATAAAAATTGTCTACAATATACAGGTAGCATGGAAAATACTGCGGTAGCAGGGGAAATGCTGATCATCAGTATTTCTTCTTTTGTCTCAATTTGTTCTCAAGCCTTGAGTTTGTATGTGTTATTCTATAATTACATGCGCTTCCAAAAAAACTAATTTTGTGCAATCATCACTGCACAAAGTATCTGCAATTATTTTGTAATCTATATGCATGAAGGCCGTGTAGCAAAGATAAAAGAAAAAATAACTTCGAATACGTTGAAAAGAAGGCAAAAGGGTCATTTTTCTGTTGAAGTAGAAGAAGAATCCACAAACCCATTCAAAATTAACAAAAATCAAATCTGCAAAGGCATTCTTATCTTATCAAAACCTAATATATAATTATATAAAACCCAATAATTACGTTAAATCAGCCAGAAAATACAGGCTTACCTGTCCGCGCAATTCGCGGCGAAAAAATCGCGGCGATCCCCGAGATTTCGGGTGGTACAACACGCTCGCCGCGGCCACCGCGTTTTTCCACCCGAAACCACCCGAAATTCAATCGCGGCGATGCGCGGAAATAGGCAAAAAACGCGCGAGCTGTACTGTAAAATATCCTGATCTTTCAATGTTAGCATTTAATTAACCCTTTCCCAAACAAGACCTGGTTTTGACGTTCCTATTAGAAAATACTTGGGAAAACATTGAGACAAAAGGAGAAACTGCTGATAACCAGCAGTTTCTCCTTTTGTCTCAATATTTTCTATGCCATATTTTACACAAATCCGATCTACAATACCATCTATTTTGTCATTTGTGGCAGTTTTTGAAGTGGATCACCCTAAAATTTTGCCGTTTGGGAAAGGGTTAAAATAATACTCACTGCAGTAATATCAATACCAATCTGTAGTTTGGCTGCCTCTGAGATGGAGTGTCCCCTTTTTCGGTGCCCGATCACAAACTGAAGCAGGGAACCATTATTGACCAGTTCCATTACCATGTATTTACCTGTGAATTATATATTAAAACATGTTAACCCCTTACCAAACAAAACCTGGTTTTGACATCTGCAATAGATAACATTTGGGAAAACATTGAGGCAAAAGAAGAAAATGCGATGATCAGCATTTTCTCCTTTTGCCTCCGTATTTTCTGTGATACATGGTACACAAACCCCATCTTTAACAACAAGAGGACCATGATGGTCCTATATCGCTCACTTGAACCAAAATGATATGAGCAACACTTTTGTTCAATTCAAATAATATTCATGACTTTGGGACTGAATATGAACTTATGGTCAATAACATTGTGAAAATCAAACTCATCCGAGATCTTATGGTGCTCAACATTGTGTCCAAGTTTTGTCTTGATTGGACAATAAATGTAGATGCTACAGTGTAAGCAAAGTCGAAAACAGCAAGTTTGTCAAATTCAAGGGCACATAACTCTGGACTTCCTGCTCCTATCACACTGAAAATCAACCTCATCCAAGATCTTATAGTTACTAACATTGTGGCAAAGTTTTGTCTTGATTGGTCAATATTTGGAGATGCTAGAGTGGTAACAAAGTGAAAACTAGCCATTTTTGACGTTCAAGGGCACATTACTCAGGACTTCTTGGTCCGATCTGACTCAAAATCTAACTCATCCGAGTACTTATGGTCATACATGTTTTGACCTGGTTTAAATTTGATTAGTCAATATTCGTAGATACTAGAGTGGTAACAAAGTCAAAACTAGTCATTTTTAACGTTCAAGGGCACATAACTCAGGACTTCCTAGTCCGATCTGACTCAAAATCCATCTCATTCGAGAACCTATAATCATACATATTTTGACCAAGTTTGGTTAAGATTGGTCAATATTTGTAGGTACTAGAGTGGTAACAAAGTCAAAACTAGCCATTTTTGACGCTCAAGAGCACGTAACTCTGGACTTCCTTGTCCGATTTGACTCAACATCAAACTCAGCCGAGTACTTATGGTCATACATGTTTTGACCAAGTTTGTTTAAGATTGGTCAATATTTGTGGGTGCTAGAGTGGTAACAACAAAATGTGAACAGATGGACGGATGGACAGATGCCGACGGACAAAAAGCGACCACAATAGCTCACCTTGAGCACTTCGTGCTCAGGTGAGCTAATGAACAATTTGTCGTCTGAAGCAGCTTCCAAATTGGACTAGTCTTATATTTTGCTGTTTTGGAATGGGTTAAAACATGCTATAACAGCTCTGATTGGCTGAATCACTTAATCAGAAATTACAGAGGAGCTCTGATTGGATGAGAATAGGGAACCGTTATTGACCAGTTCCATCACCATGTATTTACCTGTCAATCAAAAATTAGAAAATTAAAATACCTGTAATGTGGCCATTTTGAGAGCATCTTTGTTACATATCCAAACTTATTCAGGCGCCATCGTAAACATTTGGCAGTGGAAAGTTCCACTGCTGAATGATTTCGATGTTGCCTGAATAATTCTGACGTCAAACGAATCTCATTAGGGGTAGACTACCTTAAACAAGCCCTGATTAGATGAATCATTTAATCAAAGTTTGTTATTTCAAATCCAAACGCGATGTTGTGGGTATTCATTTGAATTGTCTCAATGAAATAATTTGAATGAGTACCCACAACATTTTGTGGAAGCATTACCCCGTCTTATCTGCACCTCTGCTTGGAACCAATGGAAAAAGAAACTGTTTACAGCTCCATGAAAGTTGGTCATTTTAACAGGTATATTTTTTTAATTATAAAATTCGAGAAAAATTTAAAAGTTCTATACCATACCTCCTCTATAAATTCCATAAAATTTCACAATGTTGTCATGTTGTAGTTTCTCCATGATACGAGCTTCTTTTTTAAACTCACTGGCAAACCTATCAGCCTGGTCATCCTTTAATGCTGAAAAGAAAAAAATGCTTTTTTAGTCACAATCCTTTTCATTAAGGTGGTCCACCTCTAACAAGTTTCACACCACTTCAGAATTTTTTGCACCAAGTTATAAATGTTTGTAACTTATATGACCTATACGAACATGTTATCAGTTTGAAACAAGATGTGTTTGTGAAACACAAATGCCCCAAAAATGGCCAATATTAAGTTTTTGGACAGACAGATGGACGTACAGACAGATGGACACATGTAAAACAATATGTCCCCAATCTTTAAATACCGGGGGCATAAAAATCGGAACTTTCTAACACCAAAAATTTACCAATATGGATAGCCCAAGGACAAACAATTTCTTCATTTTACGCAATGTTTTCCACAGTCGTTATCTTGTGGGGAGTCAAAATAAGTCACTGTGTGGTAATGGGTTAATCTAAGCTTTTTTCTCTAGTTTTTTTTAAGAGACTTACCCTTAACAGCCACATCTATGGTCTTGTTGAAGCCAGAACTAGAATTGGGTTCCAATTTTCCTTTAAAAATATTGCCATAGTGACCCTGCAAAAAAAATGTGTGATGATTTTATGTGACAGTAAGTTACTGATAAGTGAAATAAATCATTTCAAAATAGGCTAAAAATACAGTTATAAATCATATTTTACTTGTTTGTTCATTCTATACTTTATACTAGGATGTAAATAATTTAGTCACATTTATGTTTGTCAAGTTTGATACTCGAGAGAAATACAGATGGAGCGTGGGAGTGATAATCAGTATTTTCTCCTTTTGCCTCAATATTTTCTCATCGAAATTGTACACAATTTATATTTCATTTAACATCCATTTTGTTGTTTGCTGCAGTTTTGTAATTTTGACCCCCCTAATTTTTTCCATTTGGGGTTGAATAAAGTCTTAAAGAATGAAATTCAAAATTGCTTACAGATCCAAGACTAGTTTTGGTATCTATGGACAAACGACCTTCAGCTATGATAAACTTGATATCGCTAACAATTGGTTCCATCTCCATGACAACAGTTCGTCGGGTATCCGTCGGCGTCGGATGATCTGGGCATGCAGCTAAGGATCTCTCAGACTCACGTAACATACATCCAGGAATCGGACAAATGAAATTTTGTCCATTTGGACCAACCCTTGGAGTTTTCGGTGATGTATTTCCATCGTTAGGCTGTGCATTCATTAAGGATTTTGGATGAGTGTTTTCATCTTGTGCTGCACTTGTTCTCAGAACTTTGGGAGAAGTATTTTCATCTGAAAAGGAAATTGATACTTTCTCAGTCAGTGCCTGGAATTCACTTGGAATATAGTTATATTCAAAAACATCAAGGGAGAAATATAAAATTTTACTTTTTGGGCTCCTTGCTTTTGAACCCTAAAACAAAATTTAGATATTTCACTAGACTTAAAATTACTTAGATTTTTAATAAAAACTTGACAACCATATCCCTGTAATTTAGAATGTTATAAAGCGCTAAAAATCATAAAACTATCATTGATGGGAAAATAATCTGTTGCTTTGGAAATAGACAAAGAAGGCAATGGTACAAATGATATGTGTTCCATCTCGCTAAAAGGGACCTTATAGGAAGTGTGAAAAATATTGACCCTAGTCAGTCTGCGCAGTCAATTGTATGTAATTTTCTAAATCTGAAATCCTTTCCTTATCTTACTATATGTTCATTTTTCGCATACAGTATCTGGTTGACCTGTGCTGAGTCTGACAAGTTTGCCAAAATTTGGATTTTTGGAGTTCAAATAAGGTCCGGTTTAGCGTGACGGGTTACATATAACAAACCTGGTTCCATCTTTCTAGGTTTCAGCACGTCATCTATGTGCACTGGCAAATGACTGTTAACAAAACCTGACATACCATTGGATCCTAGGCTAGTCTGCCCACTACTTTGTATACTTAAGTAAAATTCAGTGACATCTCATAGATGGACAAACTGTGTAACAGGCCAACTGACTGACAATCTGAATGCTATTTTATCATTTTTCAATAAAAGCCTAAATAACTGCAACTTGTTTTAAGCTGCAGTTACGAGGTTTTTGTTGAAAAGCAGTGATATACCAACCAAAAGAATATCCATGCATGACTAACCTTGGTCCATGTTTCTAGGTTTTAGCATATCAGCTATGGGTACTTCCACTTGAGTGTTGTTCACAAAGCCTTATCATTGGACCCCGGACTAGTCTGTCCGCTTACTCTGTATACTAAAGATCTGTGAGGACTCGTAGACAGACAAACAGAGAAACAGGCCAACTGATTAACAAGCTGAATGCTATATCGTCACTTTTCAACAAAAACCTTGTAACTGCAGCTTGTTTTAAGCTGCAGTTACAATGTTTTTTGTTGAAAAGCAGTGATATACCCCCAAAAGAATATCCATGCATGACTAACCTTGGTCCATGTTTCTAGGTTTAAGCATGTCATCTATGGGCACTGGCAAACGACTGTTAACAAAGCCTAATGTACCATTGGATCCTGGACTAGTCTGCCCGCTACTTTGCATACTAAAGTAAAACTCTGTGACATCTCATAGATGGACAAACTGTGTAACAGGCCAACCAATTAACAAGCTGAATCCTATATCGTCACTTTTCAACAAAAACCTTGTAACTGCAGCTTGTTTTAAGCTGCAGTTACAAGGTTTCTGTTGAAAAGCAGTGATATACCCCCAAAAGAATATCCATGCATGATTAACCTTGTTCAGTGTTTCTAGGTTTTAGCATATCAGCTATGGGTACTTCTAATTGACCGTTGTTCACAAAACCTGAAGAACCATTGGACCCTGGACTAGTCTGTCCGCTACTCTGTATACAAAAGTTTGGTGAGGACTCATAGACAGACAAACAGAGTAACAGGCCAACCAATTAACAAGCTGAATGCTATTCTGAGGCTTTTCAACAAAAACCTTTTAACTGCAGCTTGTTTTAAGCTGCAGTTACAATGTTTTTTGTTGAAAAGCAGTGATATACCCCCAAAAGAATATCCATGCATGACCAACCTTGTTCAGTGTTTCCAGGTTTTAGCATATCAGCTATGGGAAATGGTACTTGACTGTTGTTCACAAAGCCTGTATCATTGGACCCTGGGCTAGTCTGCCCGCTACTCTGAATACTGAAGTTCAGTGAGGACTCATAGACAGACAAACAGAGTAACATGCCAACTAAATGACAAGCTGAATGCTATTTCATCACTTTTCAACAACAAGAGTGCCATCGTCACAATATACGCCGCCACTTATAAAACTTGAGACAAAAAAAAAATAGATTGAAGGGGGCATAATTCAGGCAAAAATCAATGAACCATAAAATCCTTACTTCATGCACATCTACCAATTAAGGTAATAACATCCACCAAGTTTCAGCCCCAGAGACTAAGTATTAAGGGGGCATAACTCTATAAAAAATCAATGAACCATAAAATCCTTCCTTCATGCACATCTACCAATTAAGGTTATAACATTGACCAAGTTTCATTAAGATCCAGCCAGAAACTTAGGAGGAGTTGCGTTGACAAGACTGCAATTTCAATAAGCCCCAGAGACTAAGATTGAAGGGGGCATAACTCTGGCAAAAATCAACGAACCATAAAATCCTTCCTTCATGCACATCTACCAATTAAGGTTATAACATTGACCAAGTTTCATTAAGATCCAGCCAGAAACTTAGGAGGAGTTGTGTTGACAAGCCTGCAATTTCAATAAGCCCCAGAGACTAAGTTTTTAAGGGGCATAACTCAGGCAAAAACTGACGAACCATAAAATGCTTCCTTCATGCACATCTACCAATTGAGGTGATAAGATTGACCAAGTTTCATTAAGATCCAGTCAGAAACTTAGGAGGAGTTGCGTTGACAAGGCTGCAATTTCAATAAGCCCCAGAGACTAAGTTTTTAAGGGGCATAACTCAGGCAAAAATCGACGAACCATAAAATCCTTCCTTCATGCACATCTACCAATTAAGGTGATAACATTGACCAAGTTTCATTAAGATCCAGCCAGAAACTTAGGAGGAGTTGCGTTGACAAGGCTGCAATTTCAATAAGCCCCAGAGACTAAGTTTTTAAGGGGCATAACTCCGGCAAAAATCGATGAACCATAAAATCCTTCCTTCATGCACATCTACCAATTGAGGTGATAACATTGACCAAGTTTCAAGAAGATCCAGCCAGAAACTTAGGAGGAGTTGCGTTGACAAGAAAAGTGGACGGACGTACGGACGGATGGACGGATGGACGGACGGACGGATGGACGGACGGACAGACGGAGAAGATGACGCCAATATACGTCCGCCTCCGGCGGCGTATAAAAACCTTGTAACTGCAGCTTGTTGTAAGCTGCAGTTACGAGGTTTTTTTGTTTAAAAACAGTGATATACCCCCAAAAGAATATCCATGCATGACTAACCTTGGTCCATGTTTCTAGGTTTTAGCATATCAGCTATGGGTACTTCTACTTGAGTGTTCTTAACAAAACCTGAAGTACCATTAGACCCTGGGCTAGTCTGGCCGCTACTCTGTATGCTAAAGTTCTGTGAGGACTCATAGACAGACAAACAAAGTAACAGGCCAACTAAATGACAAGCTGAATCCTATATTGTCACTTTTCAACAAAAACCTTGTAACTGCAGCTTGTTTTAAGCTGCAGTTACAATGTTTTTTGTTGAAAAGCAGTGATATATCCCCAAAAGAATATCCATGCATGACTAACCTTGGTCTGTGTTTCTAGGTTTTAGCATATCAGCTATGGGTACTGGTACTTGACTGTTGTTAACAAAGCCTGTATCGTTGGATCCTAGGCTAGTCTGCCCACTACTCTGTATGCTAAAGTTTGGTGAGGGCTCATAGACAGACTAATAGAGTAACAGTCCGACTAAATGACAAGCTGAATGCTATTTTATGGCTTTTCAATAAAAACCTCATAACTGCAGCTTGTTTTAAGCTGCAGTTACGAGGTTTTTGTTGAACAGCAGTGAAGACTTACCTTGTTCCATGTTTATAGGTTTTAGCATATCAGCTATGGGTACTTCCACTTGACTGTTAACAAAGCCTGAAGTATCATTGGACCCTGGGCTAGTCTGCCCACTACTCTGAATACTAAAGTAAAACTCTGTGACATCTCATAGATGGACAAACTGTGTAACAGGCCAACTGACTGACAATCTGAATGCTATATCATCACTTTTCAACAAAAACCTTGTAACTGCAGCTTGTTTGAAGCTGCAGTTACAATGTTTTTTGTTGAACAGCAGTGATATACCCCAAAAAGAATATCCATGTATGACTAACCTTGTTCAGTGTTTCTTGGTTTTAGCATATCAGCTATGGGTACTTCTACTTGACTGTTGTTAACAAAGCCTGAAGTATCATTGGACCCCGGGCTAGTCTGCCCGCTACTCTGTATGCTAAAGTTCGGTGAGGACTCATAGACAGACAAACAGAGTATCAGGCCAACTGATTTATAAGCTAAATCCTATATCGTCACCTTTCAACAAAAACCTTGTAACTGCAGCTTGTTGTAAGCTGCAGTTACAATGTTTTTTTGTTGAAAAGTAGTGATATACCCCAAAAAGAATATCCATGCATGACTAACCTTGGTCCATGTTTCTAGGTTTTAGCATATCAGCTATGGGTACTTCCACTTGACTGTTGTTAACAAAGCCTGAAGTACCATTGGACCCTGGGCTAGTCTGCCCGCTACTTTGTATACTTAAGTTCTGTGAGGAATCATAGACAGACAAACAGAGTAACAGACCAACTAAATGACAAGCTGAATGCTATATCGTCACTTTTCAACAAAAACCTTGTAACTGCAGCTTGTTTTAAGCTGCAGTTACGAGGTTTTTGTTGAAAAGCAGTGATATACCCCCAAAAGAATATCCATGCATGACAAACCTTGGTCCATGTTTCTAGGTTTTAGCTATGGGTACTGGTACTTGACTGTTGTTAACAAAGCCTGTATCGTTGGATCCTAGGCTAGTCTGCTCGCTACTCTGTATACTAAAGTTCGGTGAGGTCTCATAGACCGACCAACAGAGTAACAGGCCAACTAAATGACAAGCTGAATGCTATTTTATCACTTTTCAATAAAAGCCTCATAACTGCAGCTTGTTTTAAGCTGCAGTTACGAGGTTTTTTTTAACAGCAGTGAAGACTAACCTTGGTCCATGTTTCTAGGTTTTAGCATATCATCTATGGGTACTGGTACTTGACTGTTGTTAACAAAGCCTGTATCATTGGACCCCGGGCTAGTCTGCCCGCTACTCTGTATACTAAAAATCGGTGAGGACTCATAGACAGACTAACAGAGTAACAGGCCAACTGATTAACAAGCTGAATCCTATATCATCACTTTTCAACAAAAACCTTGTAACTGCAGCTTGTTTTAAGCTGCAGTTACAAGGTTTTTTGTTGACAAGCAGTAATATACCCCCAAAAGAATATCCATGCATGACTAACCTTGATCCATGTTCCTAGGTTTCCGCATATCATCTATGGGCACTGGAACTTGAGAATTGTTAACAAAGCCTGAAGTATCATTGGACCCTGAACTAGACTGCCCGCTACTCTGTATACTGAAGTTCTGTGAGGTCTCATAGACCGACCAACAAAGTAACAGACCAACTAAATGACAAGCTGAATGCTATTTTATCACTTTTAAATAAAAGCCTCATAACTGCAGCTTGTTTTAAGCTGCAGTTACAAGGTTTTTGTTGAAAAGTAGTGATATACCCCCAAAAAGAACATCAATGTTTGACTAACCTTGTTCCATGTTTCTAGATTTTAGCATATCATCTATGGGTACTGGTACTTGACAGTTGTTCACAAAACCTGAAGTGCCATTGGACCCCGGACTAGTCTGCCCGCTACTCTGTATGCTAAAGTTCGGTGAGGACTCATAGACAGACAAACAGAGTAACAGGCAAACTAAATGACAAGCTGAATGCTATATCGTCACTTTTCAACAAAAACCTTGTAACTGCAGCTTGTTTTAAGCTGCAGTTACAATGTTTTTTGTTGAAAAACAGTGATATACCCCCAAAAGAATATCCATGCATGACTAACCTTTTTCCATGTTTCTAGGTTTTAGCATATCAGCTATGGGCACCGGAACTTGAGAATTGTTAACAAAGCCTGTATCGTTGGACCCTGGGCTAGTCTGCCTGCTACTCTGTATGCTAAAGTTCGGTGAGGACTGATAGACAGACAAACAGAGTAACAGGCCAACTGATTAACAAGCTGAATCCTATATCATCACTTTTCAACAAAAACCTTGTAACTGCAGCTTGTTTTAAGCTGCAGTTACAAGGTTTTTTGTTGACAAGCAGTGATATACCCCCAAAAGAATATCCATGCATGACTAACCTTGTTTCATGTTTCTAGGTTTTAGCATATCAGCTATGGGTACTTCCGCTTGACTGTTATTCACAAAGCCTGAAGTATCATTGGACCCTGGGCTAGACTGCCCGCTACTCTGTATACTAAAGATCTGTGAGGTCTCATAGACCGACCAACAAAGTAACAGACCAACTAAATGACAAGCTGAATGCTATTTTATCATTTTTCAATAAAAGCCTAAGTAACTGCAGCTTGTTTTAAGCTGCAGTTACGAGGTTTTTGTTGAAAAGCAGTGATATACCCCCAAAAGAATATCCATGCATGACTAACCTTGTTCCATGTTTCTAGGTTTTAGCATATCAGCTATGGGTACTTCCACTTGACTGTTCTTAACAAAGCCTGAAGTATCATTGGACCCTGGGCTAGACTGCCCGCTACTCTGTATACTAAAGATCTGTGAGGTCTCATAGACCGACCAACAAAGTAACAGACCAACTAAATGACAAGCTGAATGCTATTTTATCACTTTTAAATAAAAGCCTCATAACTGCAGCTTGTTTCAAGCTGCAGTTACAAGGTTTTTGTTGAAAAGTAGTGATATACCCCCAAAAAGAACATCAATGTTTGACTAACCTTGTTCCATGTTTCTAGATTTTAGCATATCATCTATGGGTACTGGTACTTGACAGTTGTTCACAAAACCTGAAGTGCCATTGGACCCCGGACTAGTCTGCCCGCTACTCTGTATGCTAAAGTTCGGTGAGGACTCATAGACAGACAAACAGAGTAACAGGCAAACTAAATGACAAGCTGAATGCTATATCGTCACTTTTCAACAAAAACCTTGTAACTGCAGCTTGTTTTAAGCTGCAGTTACAATGTTTTTTGTTGAAAAACAGTGATATACCCCCAAAAGAATATCCATGCATGACTAACCTTTTTCCATGTTTCTAGGTTTTAGCGTATCAGCTATGGGCACCGGAACTTGAGAATTGTTAACAAAGCCTGTATCGTTGGACCCTGGGCTAGTCTGCCTGCTACTCTGTATGCTAAAGTTCGGTGAGGACTGATAGACAGACAAACAGAGTAACAGGCCAACTGATTAACAAGCTGAATGCTATATCGTTACTTTTCAACAAAAACCTTGTAACTGCAGCTTGTTTTAAGCTGCAGTTATAAGGTTTTTGTTGAAAAGCAGTGATATACCCCAAAAAGAATATCCATGCATGCAGACCTTGTTCAGAGTTTCTAGGTTTTAGCATATCAGCTATGGGTACTGGTACTTGACTGTTCTTAACAAAGCCTGTATTATTGGATCCTAGGCTAGTCTGCCCGCTACTCTGTATGCTAAAGTTCGGTGAGGACTAGTAGACAGACAAACAGAGTAACAGGCCAATGTTTTTTGTTTAAAAGCAGTGATCTACCCCAAAAAAGAATATACATGCATGCAGACCTTGTTCAGTGTTTCTTGGTTTTAGCATATCAGCTATGGGTACTTCCGCTTGACTGTTGTTAACAAAGCCTGAAGTATCATTGGACCCTGGGCTAGTCTGCCCGCTACTCTGAATACTGAAGATCTGTGACATCTCATAGATGGACAAACTGTGTAACAGGCCAACTGATTAACAAGCTAAATGTTATTTTATTGCTTTTCAATAAAAACCTCATAACTGCAGCTTGTTTTAAGCTGCAGTTATGAGGTTTTTGTTGAACAGCAGTGTAGTTACCTTGTTCCATGTTTCTAGGTTTTAGCATATCATCTATGGGTACTTCCACTTGACTGTTCTTAACAAAGCCTGTACCATTGGAGCCTGGACTAGTCTGCCAACTACTCTGTATACTAAAGATCTGTGAGGACTCATAGACAGACAAACAGTAACAGGCCAACTAAATGACAAGCTGAATCCTATATCGTCACTTTTCAACAAAAACCTTGTAACTGCAGCTTGTTTTAAGCTGCAGTTACAATGTTTTTGGTTGAAAAGCAGTGATATACCCCCAAAAGAATATCCATGCATGACAAACCTTGTTCAGTGTTTCTAGGTTTTAGCATATCAGCTATGGGTACTTCCACTTGACTGTTATTCACAAAGCCTGAAGTGCCATTGGACCCTGGGCTAGTCTGCCCGCTACTCTGAATACTAAAGTTCTGTGAGGACTCGTAGATGATGTTGTAGTCGTGATAGTACTGGCCTGAAAATTTAAGATCCAACCAAATCAATTGTAAGACAGATTCACTGAAAAGAGGGGGGTGAATAATTTTTATAAGGCAAAATATGAATTATCACTAATCAACCCCATGTAATAATATTTTGGGTACTCAATGGAATCATCTTGTTAAGACAATTAAAATGAGTATCAACAATATAGGGTCTGGATGTGAAATAAAAGTTTTAGAATGTCTTGTTCATGGATCAGTGTAAAACAAATAGTTCTTTATCAATTTTCAATGGTTTTGCTCTGATCACTTAGGTTAAAACATTCACTCTGCAACACAGTGAGAAGGAATAATTTGGAGAAACAGACAACAAAATTTGTGTTAATAGAAGCAAAGCTTTGCTTTGTAGGGAATTGAAAATAATAACACGCTAAGAGAAGGTTGTAAACTGTTTAACCCTTTTCTGAAACAATACCAGGTTTTAAACAAGAGCCGTCACAGACGGATTATGCTCCCTGAATAAGTGTTCATCACAAAATAAAAACTATCATACATTAAGCCCCCTTTCCCTATGACAGCTTTTTTGTACACACATTATTTATAGAATATGGTCTAGAACATCCTATTTATTACATGAGCACAAAATTTCATTAAATTCTGCCCATTAGATGAAGAGAAATAAGAGAAAAACTAATTTTTACACTAAGGCCCCTTTTTCCATGACGCAGCCTTAAATTTACAAACGGAGAAAAAGGTCCCTAGGTATTGACCCAGGGAGTTCACATGTGAAGTTTATTGAATTTGGTCCAAGGGTTGCTGAGATATGGCTGTGGACAGACGGACGCACAGACGGACGCACAGACACACGGACGGACAGCGGGGCGACTATATGCTCCCCCGAAATTTTTTCAGGAGCATAAAAATCTGTAATAGAAATTGCTTGGGAAAACAATGTGACAGAAGAAGAGACTGCTGATAATTAGCACTTTCTCCTTTTGTCTCCATAATTTCTGTACTATATTATAAATACATTATTTTATCCATTTTCCTTTCTGCAGCAGCTTTCAAATTGAACCATCTTAAAACTTTATCATTTGGAAAAGGTTTAATAATTTACCATATGACTGTATATTTCCACGCAGTTTCCTGATAATCTCCATCGGACATAATCTCTCCTCCTCATTGACCACACAACAGTTGAGTATCGTGTCTAACATGTTTTTCTTGATGGTCTTCACTTCTTTTGGATCATCTGAGCTTTCTGTCAGGTATACTGGGCAAGGCAAGGGGAACTTTTCTTCTGTGAACTTCTCACACAGCTAATAAAACAAAAAGAGTTAGCATTCAATAAATTCATACAGTCGAAACTCGTTGTGTTGACTTTTTTGGACCGCTGAAAATACCTTGACTTATCCTGAATTCAACACTAACACCAGCCATGAAAAATTGGAAGTTTTCCCAGAAGTCTCTGTGTACATGTGAATACTTATGAAGTTGATGTATTTTGAATAAAGTGAAAAAGGAAGCTTATATTGTTTGTTTTTATTTTTTGGGGGGTAAAAAGCGTGGTCTGCAAGCAGCCTTTCTTTCACATGTTTTTTCACAGATTGTGCAATCTTATTCTTACAGAATGCTATCAGCCAACTTTTTCACACCATCCAATCAAGATTTTAAGCCCTATTGTTCAAAGTTGTGTTAATCACCTCAAGTGTGGGTTTCACAGCCTGGACAAAATAACTTTGTTATGATTTAACAAGCTGAACTGGTAGTTTTAAGGTAAAATTTTCATACTGACTAGCAAAAAAATTCAACTCATCCAGAGTTGACAATTTACTCAACTCAACTTAAAAGTCGATATTTATATGTTCAAACGAAGAAGGGCAAGGTTGGGACTTTGGAAACACAACTCATCTGATGTCGACACAACAAAATTAGACTGTATAATTATGCGGGGTGCCATTGTTTAGTGGTAAGATTCGGGCTTTGAGATCCAAGGATTCTGGGTTCAATCCTGCAGGTGCCAATGTATTTTTCAGAGCATTTTTTTCCATTGCCAAAAATGTTTGATAACAAGAAAGGCAAAACAATATGAAATTTCATTAATTTAAAAAATGGTGGTCAGCAACATCCTTGAATTTGAAACAGTCTAAAATTCTATCATCTGGAAAAGTGCAATTACCTCTTGAGCAGACAATGTCATCAGTGTAGGCAGATTTAGTGGTGTTTGATCTGCCTTACAAAATTTGTTGTCATTTTGTGGAAGGCTTAAACAATTGTCAAACGACAAAAATTAGGGTGTCCCAAATTCAAAGACATTGCAGACGACAATTTCATGTGAATGAAATTTTGATATTTATTGGTCTTTTTACGTAGAAAACATTGTGGTAAATGAAGAAATTGCTTGTCACAAGCAATTTCTTCATTTCTTTCTTCAGGCGTTCCTTTGAACGCATTTATTTTACATCGATTGGGAAGCAAGTTTCTTCAACTTATTTTAATCCCTCTCGATTGAGCTTCCTGGAAATCCACCAGTACTCGCGCCGAATGTGTGGGCCAATGAGAAGCCTTGAACAACCCCCGCTACCGGGGATCGAACTCGGAACCTCATAGTCGCTAGGCCAACGCTCTACCCCTCGACTACGGACACCACACACATTTTCCACGATGTTTTCCAAAGCCATTATCTTGTGGGGAGTCAAAAGGAGTGAGTGTGTGGTAATGGGTTAAACAATTGTCAAAAAGATAATAGATATCTCTTGAGCATATGGTGTCATCAGTTTCGGCAAATTAAGTGGTGTTTGACCTTCGTTAAATATATCTGTCATTTGGGAAATGTTTAAATAATTATCAAAAAGATAATAGATACCTCTTGAGCAGACAGTGTCATCAGTTTAGGCAGATTTAGTGGTGTTTGTCCTTCGTTAAATATCTGCCACAAGGTCATGCCGTAAGCGTAAACCTCACTCCTAATAGTGACAGCAGAGAGATTCTCGTAAAGTTCTGGAGCTATCCACGGAAGTCTGGAATTATATGTATAGGCCGTTACATTAATTTTTGTAATTACTTGTAACAATAAACCTGATTGGCTCAATCAGATTTCACATGCAATCTCCATATTAAAATATCGATCATTTTGGTTTATACATGAATTTCACTTCATCTAACACCTTATATGAGGAAAGTGTATAATGTTTGAGAATTTCCCAATTTCAGGGTTTACACCGCTAATTTTCCCAATTGAAAAGGCCTCAGGGCCCCTTCCCAAAATTCTGTACAAAACTGCTCAGAAAATATTGAGACTAAAGGAGACTAGAGCTGTCCGAAGACAGCGCACTCGACTTTCTAAGTTGCTTAGTATAAAGGGGGCATAACTCCAAATATAGTGGAGCCAGGGTCATGGGCCCTATTAGTAAGGTAGAGCTGAGGGTGTGATGGTGAATTAGTATTCCAAGTTTGGGTTGAATCCCTTTGAAAGTATGGAAGTTATTGATGTTTGAAAAAACTTTAACCTTTGTTGCAACGCCGACGCTGACGTCAACGCCGACATCAGGGTGACAGTATAAGCTCTGATTTTCTTCGAAAAGTCGAGCTAAAAATGCTGATATCAGCATTTTTTTCTTTAGTCTCAATGTTTTCAAAGCTTTTTCTATTAAGGACGTCAAAACCAGGTCTTGTTTGAGAAATGGTTAAGCCTGTACCAATTTCTGTTACACAAGGTATCCAGTCTAAGTTGATTGTAAAATCCCACCATTTCTGTACAAAATGACTCAGAAAATATTGAGACTAAAGGAGAAAATGCTGGTTATCAGCAAAACCAGGTCTTGTTTGAGAAATGGTTAAGCGTGTACCTATTTCTATTACACACAGCATCCAGTCTAAATTGATTGTAAAATCCCACCATTTCTGTTCAAAGAATCTCAGAAAATATTGAGACAAAAGGAGAAAATGCTGATTATCAGCATTTTTTTCTTTAGTCTCAATGTTTTCAAAGCTTTTTCTATTAAGGACGTCAAAACCAGGTCTTGTTTGAGAAATGGTTAAGCCTGTACCAATTTCTGTTACACAAGGTATCCAGTCTAAGTTGATTGTAAAATCCCACCATTTCTGTACAAAATGACTCAGAAAATATTGAGACTAAAGGAGAAAATGCTGGTTATCAGCAAAACCAGGTCTTGTTTGAGAAATGGTTAAGCGTGTACCTATTTCTATTACACACAGCATCAAGTCTAAATTGATTGTAAAATCCCACCATTTCTGTTCAAAGAATCTCAGAAAATATTGAGACAAAAGGAGAAAATGCTGATTATCAGCATTTTCTTCTTTTGTCTCAATGTTTTCCCGAGGCTTTTCTATTGGGGACATTAAAACCAGGGCCTGTATTCACCAACATTTCTAAATTGATTTTCTGAAGTAAAATTACATACCAACCAATCAGAGTGGCTGAGACAAACGCAGATAGATTTATCGGTCACTCTGATTGGTTGTATTGTAACCAATGGTCTTGTTTCGGAAATGGTTAAGTGTGTACCTGTTTCTGTTACACACAGTATCCAGTCTAAGTTGATTATAAAATTCCACCATTCCCGGGTCTGTGATCTTCACCAACATTTCGTTCCGTAAATATTTTGTCACAATTATGTTTCCACAGTGAAGGTTGCCATGGAAACAATTCTTCTCTTCCTGCAGATATAAAAGATCAGAAATAGGATTGCATGCTTAAAATATTAACAATAAGATGTGTTTGTGAAATACAAACATAAAACAACCTTTGTGTTCAGTTTTTGTATCTAGTTTGAACATCAATTCTGGAGAGACAAATAAATTGATAACAGTAAAATAATAATAACAAGAGATGTTTGTAAAACATATATGCCCCCTCAAGGGCCTACATTTGATGTAGGTCAAAGTCCAAGGTCAAGTTAACAAGGTCCAAGGTCATGGTCAAATATGAAAAGGTCTTGGTAGGAATGGTCTATGTGTGAAATATCAAAGCTGTATATGTAAAAGTAAAATGAAACATAGGCCAGGTTAAAGTTTTTAAAAGTAGGCCAAATGCCAAGGTCAAGGTCATGGTCAAATGTGAAAGGTCTTGGTTGGAGGTGTCCATGTGTGCAATATCAAGGCTGTAGGTGTAAAAGGACATGATATATATGCCTGGTTTCAGACTTTTTAAAAGTAGGTCAAACACCAAGGTCAAGGTTGCAAGGTCATTCAAGGTCATGGTCAAATGTGAAATGTCTTGGAAGGAGGTGTCTATGTGTGAAATATCAAGGCTGTAGGTGTAATAGGACATAAGATAAAGGCTAGGTTAAAGATTTCTAAAAGTATGTAAAAATCAAAGGTCAAGGTCATATAGGCCAAAGTCATGGTCAAATGTGAAAAGTCTTGGTAGGAGGTGTCCATGTGTAAAATATTGAGACTGTATAGGTAGCAGGACATGATATATAGGCCTAGTTTAAGTTTTTTACAAGAGGACCATGATGGTCCTAAATCGCTCACCTGAATCAAGATGACAAGAGTGATAATGGCAATTTTGTCAAATTCAAAGGCATGAAACTTATAAGGACTTTCTGTTGGGAAACAATTAAGAAATAATTTTGTTCCAATCGATCCTGTAAGGTTGGGTATGAATTCGCACAATTGTTGAGTTAGTTAATTTTCAACAATTATTTCATGATTTCGCAATGTACAACATAGGGCTAATTTTCAAAGCATACTGATCTGTTAGAGAATGATCATTTATGATAGGCTCAATTAACAAGATTTTGTCTGTGATTGATAGAATTTAGTGAAAGATTACCATCTGATAAGCTAAAGCCAATCCCTTATTTGTTTACATAAGATAAACATGGGGCCAGCCTGAGAGCAACAGATAAGGGAAATAGAAAATTGGCCCAATGGTTTATTTTTAAAGAATTTTCTTATGATTTCTCTAAGTCTGATAAGCCCTTCCTCTCTGCCATGCCCACATTTTTTGACCAATGGAAAAATTTGTAAACACATTTTGAAAAGAGTAACTCAAGGAACATTCCAGTAAAGTCTGCTTCAATTGGGCACAATGGTTGATTTTTAAAGAATTTTCTTATGATTTCTTTAAGTCTGATAAGCCCCTTCCTCCCTGCCACACCCACACTTTTTGACGAATCAAAAATCCGCGAAAAAGTTTTGAGAAGGGTCACATAAGGAACCTTCCAGCAAAGTCTGCTTCAATCAGGCACAATGGTTGATTTTTAAAGATTTTTCTTATGATTTCTCTAAGTCTAATAAACCCCTTTCTCCCTGCCACAGTCACAGTTTTTTACAAATGAAAAAATTGTGAACAAATTTTGAAAAGAGAGACTCAAAGAACATTCCTGCAAAGTCTGCTTAAAATTGGCCCATTGGTTGATTTTTAAAGAATTTTCTTATGATTTCTCCAAGTCTGGTCTGATAAGCCCCTTTCTCCATGCCAAGGCCACAATTTTTTACAAATAAAAAGATTTGTGGTCAAATTTTGAAAAGAATGACTCAAGGCACATTCCTGCAAGGTCTGGTTCAAATTGGCCCAATGGTTGATTTTTAAAGAATTTTCTTATGATTTCTATAAGTCTAATAAGCCCCTTTATCCCTGCCACGGCCATGTTTTTTTTTTTTTTTTTCAAATGTAAAATTTCTGAACAAATTTTGAAAAGAATGACTTAAGGCACATTCCTGCCAAGTATGGTTCAAATTGGCCCAATGGTTGATTTTTAAAGAATTTTCTTATGATTTCTCCAAGTCTGATAAGCCCCTTTTTCCCTGCCACGGCCACAATTTTTGACAAATGAAAAAATTTGTGAACAAATTTTGACAAGAATGACTCAAGGCACATTCCTGCAAAGTATGGTTCAAATTGACCCAATGGTTGATTTTTAAAGAATTTTCTAATGATTTCTCTAAGCCTAATAAGCCCCTTTCTCCCTGCCACGGCCACATTTTTTGACAAATATAAAAATCTGTGAACAAATTTTGAAGAGAGTGACTCAAGGAATATTCCTGCCAAGTTTGGTTCAATTGGGCCCAATGGTTGATTTTTAAAGAATTTTCTTATGATTTCTAGTCTGATAAGCCCCTTTCTGCCTGCCACGCCCACATTTTTTGACAAATCAAAAATTCACGAACAAGTTTTGAAAAGTATCACACAAGGAACATTCCTGCCAAGTTTGGTCAAAATTGGTCCAATGGTTTAGGAGGAGAAGATGTTGAAAGAAATTGTGAAAGGACGGACAGATGGACGGACAGATGGACGGACGGACGACGGACCAAAAGCGACCACAATAGCTCACCTTGAGCACTTCGTGCTCAGGTGAGCTAAAAAGTAGGTCAAACTCCAAGGTAAAGGTCCAAGGTCATGGTCAAAAGTGAAATATCTTGGTTGGAAGTGACCACGTGTGAAATATCAAGGCTGTATAAGTAAAATGACATGAAATATAGGCCAGTTTAATGTATTATTAAAGTAGGTCAAACACCAAGGTCAAGGTCACAAGGTCCAAGGTCATGGTCAAATGTGAAAGGTCTTGGTCGTAGGTGTCCATGTGTGAAATACCAAGGCTGTATGTGTAAAAAGGACATGATATATCGGCTAGATTAAAGTTTTTTTTAAAGTAGGTCAAAGTCCAAGGTCAAGATCACAAGGTCCAAGGTCATGGTCAAATGTGAAAGGTCTTGGTAAGATGTGTCCATGTGTGAAATACCAAGGCTGTATGTGTAATAGCACATAAGATATAGGCCCAGTTTAATTTTTTTTAAAGTAGGTTAAACTCCAAGGTCAAGGCCACATGGTCCAAGGTCATAGTCCTATGTGATAGGTCTTGGTCGGAGGTTTCCATGTGTCAAATATCAAGGCTGTATGTGTAAAAGGACATGATATATCGTCCATGTTAAAGTTATTTAAAAGTAGGTCAAACTCCAAGGTAAAGGTCCAAGGTCATGGTCAAAAGTGAAATATCTTGGTTGGAAGTGACCACGTGTGAAATATCAAGGCTGTATATGTAAAATGACATGAAATATAGGCCAGTTTAATGTATTATTAAAGTAGGTCAAACACCAAGGTCAAGGTCACAAGGTCCAAGGTCATGGTCAAATGTGAAAGGTCTTGGTCGTAGGTGTCCATGTGTGAAATACCAAGGCTGTATGTGTAAAAGGACATGCTTATCGGCTAGATTAAAGTTTTTTTTAAAGTAGGTCAAAGTCCAAGGTCAAGATCACAAGGTCCAAGGTCATGGTCAAATGTGAAAGGTCTTGGTAAGATGTGTCCATGTGTGAAATACCAAGGCTGTATGTGTAATAGCACATAAGATATAGGCCCAGTTTAATTTTTTTTAAAGTAGGTCAAACTCCAAGGTCAAGGCCACATGGTCCAAGGTCATAGTCCTATGTGATAGGTCTTGGTCAGAGGTTTCCATGTGTCAAATATCAAGGCTGTATGTGTAAAAGGACATGATATATCGTCCATGTTAAAGTTTTTTTTAAAGTAGGTCAAAGTCCAAGGTCAAGATCACAAGGTCCAAGGTCATGGTCAAATGTGAAAGGTCTTGGTAAGATGTGTCCATGTGTGAAATACCAAGGCTGTATGTGTAATAGCACATAAGATATAGGCCCAGTTTGTTTTTTTTTAAAGTAGGTCAAACTCCAAGGTCAAGGCCACATGGCCCAAGGTCATAGTCCTATGTGAAAGGTCTTGGTCGGAGGTTTCCATGTGTCAAATATCAAGGCTGTATGTGTAAAAGGACATGATATATCGTCCATGTTAAAGTTTTTTAAAAGTAGGTCAAACTCCAAGGTCAAGGTCACAGAGTCCAAGGTCATGGTCAATTGTGAAAGGTCTTGGTAAGATGTGTCCATATGTGAAATATCAAGGCTGTATTTGTAAAAGGTCATGAGATATATGCCGGGTTTAATTTTTTTTAAAGTAGGTCAAACTCCTAGGTCAAGGTCACAAGGTCCAAGGTCATGGTTAAATGTGAACGATGTTGATAGGCGGTATCTATGTGTGAGATATCAAGGCTGTATGTGTAAAAGGACATGAGATTTAGGCAAGGTTAAGAATTAAGTGTAAAAATCAACAAAGGGCAATAACTCCTAGAATTTGATTGGCAGAGTTACGGTTCTTGTGCACTGTAACTCTCCATAATAAAATCTATTCACCTGTAAAGTTTCATGATTCTACCTTACATATTTTTTGAGTTGTGCTCCGGACAAGAATCATGTTATAAACTCAACAAAGGGCAATAACTCAGAAAATTTGATCGGCAGAGTTACGGTTCTTGTGCACTGCACCTCTCCATAATGAGATCTATCCACCTGTAAAGTTTCATGATTCTACCTTATATACTTTTTGAGTTATGCTCCGGACAATAATCAAGTTTGAAAATCAACAAAGGGCAATAACTCCAAAAATATGATCGGCAGAGTTACGGTTCCTGTGCACTGTACCTCTCCATAATGAGATCTATTCACCTGTAAAGTTTCATGATTCTACCTAACATAGTTTTTATGTTATGCTCCGGACAAGAATCAAGTTATAAAATCAACAAAGGGCAATAACTCCAAAAATTTGATCAGCAGAGTTACGGTTCTTGTGCACTGCACCTCTCCATTATGAGGTCTATCCACCTGTAAAGTTTCATGATTCTACCTTACATACTTTTTGAGTTATGCTCCGGACAAGAATCAAGTTATAAAATCAACAAAGGGCAATAACTCAAAAAATTTGATCGGCAGAGTTACGGTTCTTGTGCACTGCACCTCTCCATAATGAGATCTATCCACCTATGAAGTTTCATGATTCTACCTTTAATACTTTTCGAGTTATGCTCCGGACAAGGTTTGGTCTACGGACAGACCGACCGACCTACGGACCGACCGACCGACCGACCTTCCGACCGACCGACCGACCGACCTTCCGACCGACCGACCGACCGACACTTGCAAAACAATATACCCCCATTTTCTTCGAAAGGGGGCATAATAAAATATTGCACGTAAGCATATACAAACGATTCAAAATCTTTTACTAATGAGGGACTAGACCGATAACGGAAAATAAGGGTGGCAGGACTTATATGTGGCTGTTTATAGTAGCAACTTACACACATTGATACCTGTCCAACCTAAAATAAACCAAATTATTTGTATCGATTCTCATTTAACTTTGAATGTATAATACTTGTACCTATTATATCAATTTATATCAGATTTCTCCCTTAAAAAACAATAACCAGGGAATCACATGACACAATAACAACAATAATTGAAGAAAATCTCTAGTAAATCAGATAGCAAGCATTTTCTCCTTTTGCCTCAATATTATCTTTACTAACTTTTACTTAAAGGGCGACGGTAACAGATGGTCTAATTGCAAAAAATGAATTTTTTTGAAAAAATATGCAAAACTTTTGTGTTGACCACCTCGGGATGGTTAATAATATGCGATTCAGACGGAGAATGAGCCGAAATTACAAGACAGATAGCTGAATTTAGGGAGAATCCAAGCCTAAATTCAACCCCATCACTGATGGGGTTAGAATTATTTTTAAATTGTTGCGCATGTGTATACAGCGCTGACCATGATTCAAACGAGATTCATACTTAAATTTCAATATGACGTCATCATGTATGTTGTGACGTCATTTAAGAAAGTCGCATGTCCCACTGTTTTGACCTACTTTCGACATCGCTTCATGAATTTGGTATCAAATTGCGAAAAAATGAGTCGTTGCTTCAATAGTTTCTCGTAATCATTTAATCAGGTCATATAAAGCTTAAAAAGTGTACATTTCGTTTGTATTTGACAATTTTTTTGGTCCAAATCTGGGAAATAGTAGCTTTAAAGTTAAACTATTTATCCAACAACATCCATTTTGTCATCTGCAGCACCTTTCAAATTAAATTCTTTGTTTCACCCATTACCACACATTGACTCCTTTAGACTCCCCCAAAGAAAACTTTTTTGACTTGGAAAACACTGTAGTAAATGAAGAAATTGCTTGTGACAAGCAATTTCTTCATTTCCCACATTGTTTTCTACTTAAAAAGACCAAGAAAATTTAAATTTCATTCACTTAAAATTGTGACAAGCAATTTCTTCATTTCCGACATTGTTTTCTACTTAAAAAGACCAAGAAAATTTAAATTTCATTCACTTGAAATTGTCGTCTGCAACATCTTTGAATTTGGACCAGTCTTAAATTGTGTTGTTTGGTAATGGGTAATGGGTTAAGAGACAAACCATATATCCAAGTGCATCTGCTAGCTGAATAGAGATCATCTGTAGATGGTGCATCGTAAGTTGGCAATCGTAACGACTACGAGTCGTCAAAAAGTATGTCAGATTCCCGTATTTCTCTCCCTTTAACACCATAGCTTGAGGGTCAGTAAGGGCAACTCCAGTAAAACCCAGAAAATATTTGGGGTCATTGAGTTCCATGAGTTTGTTGAAACTGTCATTAAATGCCTGGAATGGGACACAAAATGATACGTTGCAGTTTTTATTCAAATGTTGACTTATGCTTTTCAAAATTAAAAAAACTTTTAAGAATATTTTAATAAGAAAGCAGTTATTTTCTACATGCAACAAATTGTATGAATGCCTAGAACGGAATACAATTTAACATTTTGCAGTTGTAATGTACATTGTTAATTTACACTATTCAAAATGACATACTTAAATCTGATTCAATTTTAAATCTTTTTTATACCAAAAATATATGTTAAATATTTAACATTTTGTAACCAAAAATATTGGGTGACTAGTGATAAATGCTAAATACATGTATCAACATTTCCTTCTTTTCAGTCAATATTTTTTGAAACCATACTTCTTTTGCAAAGGGTTAATCAGTCATTTGATTTATTCAGTCAGTCCTTTCATGAACTATCCAATACTAAAACATGTTGTAGATAATGAAGTATGGAGTACTACTAATAAGGGTATGTTCAAAAAAATGAAGCAAAAGTAAAACATCCATATATTATCTCTTTAGTATGGGGTTTTATAGAATTGCTTTCAGGTCTTAAAGATGTGTTTCCATGAGGCAAACTTGAGTACAAAGTTTCGTTGTGATATCTCACTTAGGTAAAAAGATATTCCGAAAAAACACCCCAAAATTGTCCCAAGTGTACGGTTTTTGCATGACATTTTATCTTAAGGACAGATCCTCCATTTATTTCCCACGGTAAGAATTTTTTTATTTTTTCTGTACTGATATTTAAATATATGACAAGTAAAAAAATGACTTAAAAACTATAGGTCACCAAGCGAATTAAAAAGTTATTGAATTTCAAGGGAGACTACTCTTGTCTAAAATTGCAAAAATGAGGTGTCACTTAAATACCCACAAAAAAGGTGTTCGAAATGACTAGGATTATATAAATAAGTCTTTATTGTGTTCAATATGTTTTATTCTGTCTAAATAAGTATCAATTTGGGAAAATTTAGTGATGATTTTGAAATTTTTAGTAAAACATTCTTTCAAAAGTAGCTGAAATTGCTCTTTTGTCGCAACGTTTCTGATAATAAAAAATATTCCAGCGGTAAGAATTTTTTCTTTTTTCGTATAGACATAGCGCTTGGTCATACCTACAAAAACAAAAAAAGAAAAATATATCAAACCAAGCGTTTTTCTTAGTTATAAGTAAAATTTGGTTTACTTTTTACAGCTCTGTCCGAAATTTTTTCACTACTTTTATCCATTTTCTTCCTTATTACCAGCTTTAGATAATAAAACGTGTCATCTTTTGTGTCCATCTGAAGCGGACTATCTCATAAAGACACCATGTTGCTTTTGTTGCTCCGTTTCCTATCGCTAACGCCACATTTTGAACACGTAACAGAAAGCGAAATGTACCATCCGAGTACTATTACACTTTAATTGACCAAACAGAGAAAATTGAAAAAACCGAAAAGGGTCTTGTCATTTATCAACCAAACATTAGATAAATGTAAGAAATACATTTGCTGAAAAGGCCAATTACTGAAACAGCTTTATTTCGTAATTAAGGATATGCGCAGTAAGTTGCGCATTAACAACTGGAGGATCTGTCCTTAAGCCTTAACTTCAACCCTTCACTATACTTTAAGGTGAAGGATTCCACTAAATTATCATTGTTTATCAAGTAGGCAGAAATATTAAGGTTCAGAAAATGGAATTTCAAAGTTTGTCTACATTTTGTTTTCTTGTTATAAAGGTTAAAAGCAATGACATGCTTGTCATTTTCATGCTATAAATTTTGTCATTGTTCACAAATAAAGGTGCAGTAATACAGTGTTTTTGAATATTTACAAGAACAACTTGCACATTTCAGCAGACATGTGTTTATTCTTTAATGTTTTCCAAGTTTTGGTGTAATCTTTAACAGTCAATAAATATAAGTAATATATCTAATGCACTCTGAATTTGTCCCAAGTGTACATTTTGCTTTAAATTTCAGATATTTTTTTCAGTGAATGATTTATTTAAAGTTTTACACTTTTAAATTCACAATATGGTCACTCAGGACAAGTTGTAATAAACCCTGATGTCATAGTGGCCTGTTATTTTCCTCAAAGATGCTATCTTGTGTTGTCCCAAGTGTACGGAATTTTGTCACATTTGATTGACAGCTTCTAATTTCTTCATACATTAGCTTCAGGAACACATATTTTTACTAATTTACAGAAATAAACAAAATTACACATTAAACATTGAATTTGTCATTTCTAGTCGCTTGAAAATTTGTATTGCTGAAACATCTTGTACTGATATTTCAGGTAAGAGGTAAAATGAATCAGAAGTATCTTAAATTAATGATATTTGACTAAAGAATGTGTCCAAGAAAGAAAACAACATTCTCTCCCTAAAATTATATCAATTTTACAACAGGATATATCACCATTTTGCATTTTTATGGTACTGATAAAGGTTATTAACTGTTGTACACTTGGGACAAAAAAGCTGAATTTGTCATCCATAAGAAAAATTGTCCATGTATTTTCTTTTTAAGCTCCAAAAATTGCATATTTATGTAAAAGCAATTGATATTATCATTATTTTAGAAAATATCTACATTTAAGAGCTGCTATTACAGTTTGATTCTATAGAACCACTATCTTTGTTTAGAATAAAACAGGTAGATGTTTTGAACCCTATTCATATGAAAAAAAAATTACCATAACTATGTAAGTATAAGTGGAATTTATTCAGTTGCAAAAAGAAATTTTCAGTCATAGAACACTATTTTGTTTTAGCAGATTGCGGATACTGGTAAGAATAGCCTGACATGAGCAGTTCTAACTAAGAATTAAAACAATTAAATTATCTATGTTTTAGAGCAACATTATGAAAGATATGTGTACCACTCTACACTCCAAAGGGGCCTTAACAAGTTAACCTAGCATTCCAAGATCAATATGACAAACATTATAGTAACTGCAAGTCCATGACAGTCATTTTTGTGATGGTCAAACAATCAGAACTTTTCCCTGGAAAAGAATCAAGCTCAGAAGAATCAAAATTTTCAGAGAAGCACCTCCTTTGTTGTGAACATAAACATGTATTTGGTCAATACACATTTTGCTAAGCGAACAGAGAATTGTGGCTTTGTATTTACTTTTAGAAATGTATATGCAAGTTCTTGTTGAATAACTTAATTACTCAAATCTATTGATGGATGCTGATTGAATTAGGTGACATCAAAAGAAACAGGGGTTGTGAAAGAAAATGGGAAATTTAGTCTTGGTCATGTTATATTTGAGAGAGAACCTGTAGTCTTGGTTTCCCACCACACTGGACACAATCCCGGCTGCACAGCAAGGGAAGGGGTTTAGAAGGGTCAGAAAAATAAGAAAACAGGGATAGTACAGTTAGTGCTATTAAGTAAGTAGCAAATTTTAAGCAAAGGTGCTCATTAGTCAGTCAGGCAATTATTTCATGGATGATCTGTGCCTTTGTTTTTGTTGATTTTCTTATGATATGATTCAAACATCCTGTTGTTTCAAAAGTGAACTAAAAAGCACAATTCCATGTGTTTGTGAGTCTATCGGTATTATTTTCAGAGATATTTTTAAATCACAAAAGGATAATACGTTTATTTTTAAAGAGACATTTCAGAATTTTTTGTCGTAAATTTTACTTTTATTTTTATCTGAAAGAGCATATTTCCTTATGAAAATTCTGAAAATTTCAAGCCAAAATATTGCGCCGTTTACGAGAAATTTATATTTTTGTGTTAAAATTGAACAAATTGTTGTGGACAACAGTTCGGATTTATATGCAATTTATCGATTATGCCTCAACTTTAAATGTGTGTTTCTCGCTTATTGGCAACAACTTAAAAAAACTAATAGTATTTATACTCATTAGAATAACCAATCTTGGCATCAAGACATACTTTAAAAAATAGAAATTGGAATGAAATGTCCCTTTAAATTACATGTTTTATGCCTTTCCGTACATAAATGTCCCAAGTGTACAAACATGGTTTACTAGTATTATTCTTGAAAAAATGATTTAAGATTTCTTTGTGTTTAATTATTTTAGCACAGTAAGGATAAAGATGAGTAAATACTTTCAAATTTACACTTATAATGCTGTTGGCAGCTTAAGTGAAAGATGAATACATTTTTGAAATTTCAAAAAACATGATGCTCTTGTTATCAATTACAAGATTTCCTAGAACAACTGCAAGTTCCATAATTTGAAAATGGGAACATGGCTTTTTAATGCCAAGTATAAATATTATTGATTTTGTGTGTTATAGTTGCTTTTATATGTGTATTTTTTTAATCATTGTTCTTATCGTGATCAATTGTCCCAAGTGTACGAAATATCTCCATATTATGCACCTTTTTTAACAAGCAATATCTGGAGCAACTTTTGACATACATTGACAAAACTTGGTCTTTCTTTTAGGAACATCATATATTCTAGTAAACATTGAGTTTTTAAATCCTTCTCCACTCCAGACAAACACAAACAAAACTTTTAGAGGTGCACATTTGAAAAAAAGTAGGTAAAAAAAGATAAAAATCTCAATTTTTCAATTTTGTTTATAGTTACGCAATGTTTTTTGGCATTGAAAGTTCCGAATATTACCTATTTTTATTTGGAATAATGAAAAAACATTGATTTGATGATTTATTTGGTTCCAATAAGGAACCAAATACTGTCAATTTTTTCAAAAAATTTAACTAAATGTTTAGAGCAAAGCCTTAGTTGTGAATTTATGTCTGCACTTATCATCACGGCCCTACTAATTTATCAAATTTGAACCATTTTCTTTCACGATGCAAACAAAGATTTTGTCCTATTTTAACATCTAAAATTCATCAAAAAAATAAAATTTTGCTTCATTATTTTTGAACATACCCATAGGCAATAACCATTTGAAGAAGAGAAAACACTGATAGAAAAGGATGAAATTCTTATTTTCAGTCTATGTTTTCTAAGGTTGGCTTCTAGGCTGTCCATAGTAGTAACATCAAAACCAGGGATGGATTTGGGAAGTGTCAACCCTATCCCAAACGAAAAATCTTCAGGGTGATTGACTTCAAAAACTACCACAAATGACAAAATGGATGTTATTAAAGATAGGATTTGTGTAAAATATGGCACAGAAAATATTGAGACAAAAGAAGAAACTGCTGATAACCAGCAGTTTCTTCTTTTGTTTCAATGTTTTCCCAAGGCTTTTCTATTAGAGACGTCAAAACTAGTTCTTGTTTTGGAAAGGGTTAAAGAATAATAGCCCCAAGTACAGTTAGATGATTCAAGGAGTTTTACCTTTTTCAATTTTGAAAACCATTTGGCATGATTTCCACCTAATCTTCCCATTCTCTCCATGATCTCCTTTTCCCGCAATCTTTTGATGATAACATTTTCTTCACCCTTCAGAGTTCCCTGGTACACCTCAGTGAAATAGCCCTTTCCTGAAAAAGAAACATTTGAACATTTAATTCTTAATGACCCTTGTGAGCACTATTATCATTTCTAAATTTATGAATCTAGGAATGCGTTATATGTTTTGGGGTGCTACTAATCTATCAACAATTGTAAAAAGGCATAAATATTCTATATATTACCTATGCAGCTCAACACTTTGACGCTTGATGCTATGGTAACTTTTGGTTGATTTTCTCCCTCAGTGCGTTGTTATGGAAATGTTATAGAATATTTCTAATATATCAATGCAAGGGCGTGGAAAAATGCAGAAGTCCTTTAAAATACCTATGCAGCTCAACACTTCTACGCTTGATCCCACAATAACTATTGGCTGATTTTCTCCCGAGATGTGTTGTTAATGAATGGTATGAGATATTTCTAATGTATCAATGCAAGGGCTTTAAATAAATGCAAAAAATCTTTAAATTACCTATGCAGCTCAAAACTTCAATGCTTGATCCCACAATAACTTTTGGTTGATTTTCACGCCCAATGTGTCATAATTAAATCTAAATACTCTTTTTTTACCTATGCAGCTCAAAACTTCGATGCTTGATCCCATGATAACTTTTGGTTGATTTTCTCTCTCAATACGCCTTAATTCCTCTTCTTCATCCTCAGTTTCAATTTTGTCCGAGTCGTGTACCTCAAACAACTGTCTGAGAACATCACATGCTGTAAAAGAAAGCAAGTAACCCTTTCTAAAACACAACCTAGTTTGACATCTCTAATCAGGGTTTCACGAGTTGGCGGTTATAAATTTACCTGACATTTACCAAACTAAAATTGAAAATTCCTTTGCATATTTCATCACAGTAATTACCTTAATAACTTTTTATATATTTTTTTAACTATTTTGAGACAGTTTTAAAAGGCAATGTCCAAATAATAACATGTATGGCACTGTATCTTATTTTTGCAAAATTCTCTTAAAATTCCCTGACATTTACCCATATTTTCAATGCCTAAAATGAATAATGTAAAGAAATATCATCATTATCCTTTTCCACTAAATAGAATGTATATCATACCTTCAAACTTTGGTGAGATTTTACGACAGTTTGTAGCACTGAGTCCTTCCACTTTAAGAACCCTATCACTCATCACTTTCTTCAAGTCTTTTGTTGGTGGCTCGTTGTCAAAGTGATACATGCCTTCTGAGCAGGTCAACTGTTAAAATATTGATTGAAAAAGTTTGTAACAACCACATTTACCATTTCCCAAGCATTGTTTATCATGTGCTAATAGAAAAAGCTCTGGAAAATATATTAACAAGCAAATTCGTTGAATTGATATCCCCCGCCGAAAAGATCGTGTATACTCTAGACTATGTATATGGCTTCACCAATCAAGGGAAGTAACTCTAAATTTAATTGTTGAACCAGGTAACCCTGACGGTATGGTTTCCAAGAAATAGTGTGGAAACAAAACTCAGATGGATGGACGACACAAAAACAACCCCCCCTCCAATGATTTCATCAGCGGGGGATAAAAATTCAAGTAAAGAAAATGCTGATATTACAGATTTCATTTGAACTGATACTGACCTTTACTCAAAACATGTTCATATGTCGCAAATGGCGTAATATATATCAAAAAGAATTGTATCATAGAAAACAAATATAACAGGTTTACAAGAAAATATTACTGAATTGTTGTTTTCACAAAGCCCAGGCATGTAATTTATGATAATAAAGGCTAAAGCTGCGCAATGTGAAATGAAATCTGTAATATGAAACGTACATTTCACAGTGTGTCAATATTTTCTGTGCTATATTTGCAAATGTAAATTATCCTTTATTTTTCACCACGTTTCAAATTTCTACATGTCTGGAATTTTAATACTTTGGAAATAATTAAAAGATGTGCCACTACAGGACATCTTTAAACAAATTCAAGATTTTTATTTTTCCATTTAAACAGAGTTCACTTTAAACCATGAATGGGCAATTACTCTGCAACAATTTTTTTAATGAACCATGTTCATAATGGTATGTGCAAATCACTAGTAGAGTTTTTAAGGGGTATAGTAAAGTTAAAACAAAGAAATCCAATTAATTGAGATATTGAAAAATGTTTACCTTTCCTAGGGGGACAACCCTCAACCTGTCCCTTACAGGTCGCACCACCTCAAAAACGTCATGTTCCACCAAACTTTTACGTAAAGTGTAAACATCAGAGTTTTTACCATACTGTTTGTCAATTTTGGCCTTTAGGCTTTCATCACTACAAAAATAAAAATATCCATGCATATTTAATTGTCATAAGAGCTTCCTCCATAGAACCATAATGTCGGTTACATTCGAAAATGTCGTAACTACAGCTTCGATAAGCTGTAGTTACCACAATTTAAAACGTGGCCGAACGATATGTCTGGTAATTTCTGCTGCACTGTATATTTTGGGCAGTTTTGCTGATACAATCAAACCGCAAAAAAAATGAATTAGCAAAATAAACATTGAATTTAATTTGTCATTGAAGCCCTACCTTTGATTAAAAACATTGCCTATGTAAAGTATAATCTATGCTGCACACTATACCGGTACATGTGTTCTAATTTTATCATTGTCACTTCATGAATAAAGAAATTTGTTAAGTTTTCTCTTTAATTTGAAAAAAAAAATAATCTCATAAATTTTTGAAAAGGTGTATATTTTGTATTTACTACGACTAGAGCCATTGACAGTTTTTGACATTCAAAAGATAAAAGCTTTTAAAAACAGTGTGGAAAATTCAGAAATTGCTTGTGCCAATTATTGTTTACTAAAAAAGAGCCCAAAAAATAAAATTTTATTCACTTAACATAATCTTCTGCAACATCCTAGAATTTTGACAAGTCGAAAATATTGCTGTCTGGCAATGGGTTAAATCATGCTTACGTGATTGGTCCATGCGCTTTTACTTCATTCATATCTTGTATTTTACGAGGCTGGAGGGGTCGACATAATGACTGGTAAAAGTTCTCTGTAAGTCGATAATATGACTCTAGGCAAGTCACAAAGCTCTCAGCTTTTGACATTTCTTCAAAGTAAAACACCTGCAAAGAAAAATGGAAAGATGCTTTAGGAATATTCAAACTCTAATCAACAAACGATCTGGTTTCCTCTGATTATACAAATAATTCTACAATATTTATAATTTGTTGTTTGCACATAATCATAGTTGTACACAAAATTATTTGCAAATCAATATGACTTACAGAGCACAAAAGCCATAAAACAGCAAAAAAGCTTGACTAAAAACTATTATCTCCATGATAAATTGACCTAACGCCAACTGTCAATCAAAAACATCGATTAGCCAATGGACGATCACAAAAATGTCATGCCCCAATTGTTCAGCGTTGCACGTGGTTTTGTATCGATTTATCGACTGACAATCAAAACAATCGACATACCAATGGCAAAGAATTTTGTACTAACAATAGACTAGGTTCAACATTATGTTTTGATAGACCGTCGGTGTTGTTATAAAATCTCGTAACTACGGCTTAAATCAAGCCGTAGTTACGATATTTTATAACAACAACTATGAAATATTATTTTGTTTGTCCGAATTTACTTCACGGTTAACTGGATAAAATCGTTCCCTATTAACGACCACATGCCCATTGTTTGCCTTAAATTCTATGTTGGGTGGAGCGATCTGTCGATTGGCGTTTGGTCAATTGATGCAGCATATGACAAGAACAAGACCAGTTTGGGGAAAAAACAATGACATTAACCCTTTCCCAAACAAGACCTGGTTTTGACATCCCTAATCGAAATGGCTTGGGAAAACATTGAAACAAAAGAAGAAACTGCTGATAACCAGCAGTTTCTCCTTTTGTCTCAATATTTTCTATGCCATATTTTACACAAATTCTATCTTTAATAACATCCATTTTGTCATTTGTGGCACTTTTTGAAGTGGAACACCCTAAAATTTTACTGTTTGGGAAAGGGTTAAACATGAGCTGTCTCAAACAGCAAAGCGCAACTATCAAGTGCTGGATAGTGAAAAAAAGTCCAAAAAGGTTTAAAATTCCACTTAACTACATGTAAATAATAAATCTTCGTGTAGAGGCTGATGTTATGGTCATAGAAACATGTGCAAAGTTTAAAAGTAATATCTGTTACAGAAGAAAACTTATCACAGACATGTTTTATGAAAGTTGCACATAAAACTTAACCAAACAAGAGCCGTCAGAGACGGACAATGCTCCCCGATTAAGGCATTGTCACAATAAATGTATGCCATGCAGAGCTAAGATTAAGCTAACAAACGTTAAGCCCCCTTTTTCCATGACATACTTTTTATACGCAAATTTCAAGTAGTTTATTGTCAAGGGCATCTGATTTGCTACTCAAATATGAAATTTCATCAAATTCTGACCGTTAGACTAGGAGAAATTAGAGAAAAACTGCATTTTACCTTAAGTCCCCTTTTCCCATGACGAGGCCTCAAATCCAAAAACTGGGAAAAGTACATCAGCATTATGTCATAGGGAGTTCACATGGTAAGTTTCATTTGATTTGGCCCAAGGGTTATAGAGAAATTGCTTCAGACCGTCGGACGGACAGACAGACAAAGCGGCGACTATACGCTCTCCCTTCGGGAAGCATAAAAATTCTATGCCAAAAAGGTTAAAAGTTCAATAAACTACATGTTAGAGTAATGAATCTTTAGCTAGAGGCTGATAATATGGTCACGCAAGCATGTGTACATTTTCAAAGCAATAGCATTGGTACAAACAGAGATGTAACAAACTTGCATGTAAAAACTTGAACAAAGTATTACACTCATGCCAACGCCAGGGTAACAAAAATAGCCCCCCCTATTCTACAAATAATCAAGCTAAAAAAGAATCCTTTAACACAATATGTTTTCATTATTTATAGATCTAATATTGATAACCTGTGGCAGCCAATCAACTCTTTTCAACTGAACCTTGATAAAATCCACTTCTTTATCATTTGCAAACCACAAAATAGATGTTACTAGAGATAGAATTCATGAATAATATAACACAAAAAATAGTGAGGCAAAAGGAGAAAATGCTGATAATCAGCATTTTCTTCTTTTGTCTTAATGTTTTCCCAAGCTTCCTTGATTGGGCATTTCAATTCCAGGTCGTTTTAGGAAAGGTTTAAATTAATTACCTCCGGCGGTCCATCAACTCTCGACAACTGAACCTTGATAAAATCCACCTCTTTGTCATTGTCCATCTTTACTTTGTCTGTTCTTTTCTCTATAGCATCTAAATTGTGGATCAAAATGCCCCGCTTATGCTGAAAAAATAAGGACAAGGCCAACTCAAGAGTATTTTTTCTTCAAATGGTAAAGCTACAATGACTAATATGTTATTAATATTTCATAAAAATGCCAGCTTTGAACACCACAAAAAAGGTATGCTTTGGAAAACAATGAGGGAAAAGGGTGCTTTAAAATCAATTCATTTCTACTTCTTGCATCTTTTCATTTTCCTTCGTTTCAAATAAATGGAAAAGTAGGTAATAAACTAAATATTTCTTTTCTCAAGGACAAACCTTTGAATTTTTGCCATAAAAAGCGTCAATGTGTGGAAATGGATTTGAGCCATGATCTGGAAAAACGTCCATTCAGGTTTTTGAGCCCAACATAGATCTAGATCAGCCTGTGCATATGCACAGTCTGATCAGGATCAATGTTGTGCTCTAATAGCTTCTTCGTGACCTGTAGTAACTTAAAAAGAGCAGCATGGATGCATATTGGATCCCATTTGACTACAGACTGATCTTTAAACACAATTTTGAAAAATGCTATAAGTGACGTTCTTCCAGATCCCGGCCCATTTGTTTTTCTATACAAACCTTGCCTCTGTTGATAAACATTTCAGCCGGAGATCGCCCAAAATCAACAATAATACTGAGTTCTTCCTTTTCCTTATATATTCTCTCAAGCTCCTTTGGGTTGCCACGGACAGCAATTGTGTTGAAATGGATTGTTGAAGCCATGTGGAGCTCACAAAATAAGTTTTTATCCTTTTGTAACACATTTCTGATGAGAGTTTGCATTAATGCTAGAGAGTTGTAACTATGATCTTCTGAAGGACATCGCTGTTGATATTCCAATACTTTCTTCTCCATGTTTGACACTAAAACTATCCCATCAATGAATGTTTTCTTTAATGTCTCGGGCAGATAGTGTTTGAATTTTTTGTCTGCCAGAAAGGTTTGTAAGTTTTCAGGCACATTAGGCTGACCGTTTGTTTGGCGCAGTTCTGTATCGATTCTCATCTGTATCAATACATTGAGAACAACTAGGCCTCTGGCTTTTTCAGCATTATCTTTGTTGCGGTAATACCCGATATCATCGTGTAAAAAGTCCCAATACAGTTGCCAAAACAAGTATCGAACACAATTCCAATCTTCAGACAAAGTACCGTCATCTTGAGCCCAACTTGTGGGAATGAATCTCATACGAAAATGAATATCCACCTGTTCTGTCTGAATGCTCATTCTATGGTGCGGACTTAACCAAACATGGCTGGTTTTGTAGCATTTCTTCAATCCAAAGCAGTGAAGCATGGTTGGAGTAATTCCAAGTTTCTCTCCTATGGCTTGACATAGATCCTCACAAGTAACGCCTTCCTCAAATTTATAGCGTTCTCCTTCAAGATATTTATTGTAAAGTTGGACAGACAGATTTTCATTTGTTCGCCGACTTGATCGCCGAGACGGCAGGAGACCCATCACAAAACTCATCCTTGTCCCTCAATAATTTTGTTGGTTTTCTGTCTTCTCTAGATATTACAAGCTGTTTCTATCTGAATGATACATCATTTACCTGGAATAAAACAAAATCAAGGTAATTCCATCCATCATTAGATACTAAAAACTTTGTTGATACTCAATGCAGGATTCGGTGTACTTTTTCACAATTCAATCAATATGCTCATACAATAAATGACACATGCAAGCTTTATAATGGTCTTCAGGCATGTATCATAGATAGTTTTATTTAGAGTATCACACAGGACAACATTATCAGTGGCGGATCCAGGGGGGTTCGGGGGGTTCAAACGAACCCCCCTCTGTAGCCTGATTATTTCATTTTCATGCAGAATTTCAGTCAAAATTGTGCAACACTAGAAAAACGAACCCCCTATTTGCATATAATCCGAACCCCCCTTGTAGAAATCCTGGATCCGCCACTGATTATTGTGTGAGACCTCACAGAAGCGCATATGTGTAGAGGTGTCTCCGGAAGGGGAGTTAGGCAGTATTGTGATATATCTGATGTACTGATGTACTAACTCTATATAATCATCAATTTCCCTTGAAGTCGGAAGCTAACTTGGGGAAAGAAGTATGACATTGTTAAAATTTGTGGTTTCCGTAGTCAAGTGGTAAAGTGTCGGCCTTGTGACTAAAAGGTTCGGAGTTTGATTCCCTGTAGCAGAGGTTGTTCTTGGCTTCTAATTTGCCCACATATTCGGCGCGAGTACTGGTGGATATCTTAGAAGCTCAATCGAGAGGGGTTAACATAAGTTGAAGATACTTGCTTCCTAATGGATGTAAAATAAATATGTTCAAAAGAATGTCTGCAGAAATTGAATACTGTCAGAATGAGATTGGAGAACTATAAACAGAGCTCCCGATAAGAGGGGGTGATGACTTTTTAAACTCTAATAATTCTGTTATTGTTCATCAAACTCTATATTGTAGGTACTCATTTGCATTGTCTCGCCAAACGATTCAAATGAGTACCCACAACATACTAGGGTTTGGAATTGAAATTGATTCAGTCGGCACAATACCTTCAGCCAATCAAAAACGTTGTCAGTCATAAAGTGCAGACCTGCACTCATACAGTGGAGGTGAAAGCTTCTGTCTTTTTCGTTAAAGCATTACCAACTTTCAGCATTAATATCTCGACCACTACGCCTGATTATTAAAAATGTGTTGGTAGTTAGAAAGTTTAAATCACATTCTTTAAAGAAAGAGTTTTGTTAATGAATTTTAACAATGGATTTTTGAAATATTCTGCTTCAAAAATGGTATCCCGTAATGATAAAGACTGAGGATGACAAAATGAAAGTGAGGCCAAGCGCAGATCCAGACATTTTTCCCATGGGGGGGATGTCATGCGATCTTTAACCCCTTTTCTCCCCAAATTCCAGGGGGGGTCAGGCTACCCCTTTGTAGCAGTCAGACTTTGTTACCCACCCCCAAATAATTGCATTTTCTTTGAAGAAAAATATGTTGGCTCTTAGTTAACGAAAGATTGGACAGATTATCTGCTAATTTGAAAAAGTTTCGCCGTATTTTGTGATAGAGGGGGTGACGATCTGAGTGAATGTAGAAAAGTCCCTTGTCATAAGTAATGACTAGATGGTTTCAAGGGTCAAATTACAGACCCTAGATGCCATGGTAACAAACACCTAGGCCCTTTAATTAAAGACAGCATATGCAATGTAGATTAAGATAAGCCAGGAACATTGAGATCATAATGACAAGTACCTACCAAATATCATACGGGTCATTATAAAACGACGGGGGACAAAACAGAATGTTGGCTGTTGCAATGTGTTTTTAGAAAACTCGAAACCGAAAGTAAACCGATCATCACTCGACTCAACTTGGATTCAGATCATTCAGCCACTTTCATTTCTACTTGGCA
Source organism: Fragum sueziense (assembly GCA_963680895.1). Classification (NCBI taxonomy): domain Eukaryota; kingdom Metazoa; phylum Mollusca; class Bivalvia; order Cardiida; family Cardiidae; genus Fragum; species Fragum sueziense. Next base: position 52,588,348 of record OY804598.1, on the reverse strand, counting down.
ATGACATCTCGTATTCTAAGCAATAGGGGAGATTCGGGATTTCTCGGACATGTGGGTAATCTCGGACAGCCAGACGTTTCTCGTTATAAGTAAAGAGTCTTTATTAAATATTTCCCAAAATCAGCTGTATTTATAGGTATAACGCGTCATCAATCGAATGCGCCTGAATAGATGACACCACGTGACATGTATCGTGACGTGTGGGGGAGTTTACTCATTTCTGTGACGAAGTGTCCGACTTTACCCGGCGTAAAATCGAATTTAGCTATTTTAAACTCGGACACTAAAGTTTTCTCCATGTTTTCTCCGATTTTCATGCGCGAATTAGCAACATAAATGATGTCGACTGCAACAGCTTTAAATTGGAGCAGTGTGCAAAACTTTACCCTTTTGGAATGTGTTAAAACAACAGGTGCGTCCGAGATTCCCCGGTGCATGTCCGAGTTTACCTTACTCTGATAGTATACTTTATTTCGTAAAATTATCTGCCTTGGCTTTATTTTAACTGTTTTAGCCAATGAAATTAGTGTAGAATTGGAATACTTTACTGTTTTCGATGTTGTAAACCGTTTGGCAATACCTTCCCGTTTGGCAATTTCAAGGTATTGCGAATCCGCTCGATCCATTTGGAAATGGGAAGGGGGCGTGGCAAAGTAGTTCCTTCTACAATATCATGACATCGTATCCTATTACATTCTTCAAATGTAATGTTTTTAAAGGTGGAAACTATCAAATAAGCTTAAAATCGAGTTGTAAGTGAAATAAGAGGTGTTGTGATATGATACGAAGTCTTATGTTGCCACGGCCGCTTTTGTGACTTAAAAGATGCATACCTTTTCCCCTGAAATAACTTTTATGAATTTTAATACCTATGCCAGAGAAAATCTTTTCAAAACAAAGAGAACAAATGAGAAACCAGTGGCGGATCCAGAGGTGGTTCGGGGGTGGGGTGGGGGTGGGATGGCGGCGGATCAAACGAACCCCCATATGAAGCCTGATTATTTTATTTTCATGCAGAAATTTAGTCAAAAGTGTGTGATACTAGTAAAACGATACCCCCTTTGTGTACAAACGAACCCCTTCACAGAAATCCTTGATCCGCCGCTGGAAACTGGTGATAAACAGCATTTTCTCCTTTTTCCACCAATATTTTCTATGCTAAAGGACTATTTCAATTCGAAATCTCGACAGTAGGTTGAAGTATGGATTCGTTTTGTTCCTTTTTACTTTCATATACATGTACATGTTTCACTTTTTAGCAATTATAAATTACTATGGGCCAATTCCATTCAATTAAAAATGCCTAGATTAACCCTTGCCCAAACAAGACCTGATTTTGACGTCCCTTATAGAAAAGGATTGGGAAAACATTGAAACAAAAGAAGAAACTGCTGGTAACCAGCAGTTTCTCCTTTTGTCTCAATATTTTCTATCCCATATTTTACATAAATTTTATCTTTAATAACTTCAGTTTTGTCATATAGGGCAGGTTTTGAAGTGGATTACCCTGAAATTTTGCCGTTTAGGAAAGGGTTAATACATATTTCTAAAGATTCTTCTTCTTTAACATTTTCTTGAGACATCTAATTTTGGGGATACCTAATCTTCTGCTTTTTTAAAGCCAGCAGCTAGAGCTCAGATCTAAAATGACTTACCGGGTAAGACAAAATTAAATGGGTCAGACATGTTTGCGATGTGTACAAAGTTGCGTTTGGCTATTAGACTTGTAGCAATATTCTGCCTGATCGTCGAGTTTGAGTTTGAGTTTATTGGGGTTTTACGCCGTTTTCAACTACCAGGGTCATATCGCGGCGGCTGGAGCACCTACCCATGGATTCCTGTTGTTTCTCAAACCAGTACTACCACAACACCCTTACCGAGCCTCCAGCTGCTCGCCCACTTAGGTTAACGATTTCAAACCCATTGGTGGGTGACAATTTTGTCAGAAAGGATATTGGCCGCGGCCGGGTATCGAACCCGGGACCTCTCGAATGAGGGTCAGATGCGCTACCAACTGCGCTAAGGCCGCGGCCTGCCTGATTGTCGATGAGTAGTCACCAACTCTTTATTGTATCCAAGAAATACCACTGTTTGATCTGTTGATTTTCGTTGATCGATTACTAGTTATGAATAATAACAAGTTTAGAGGTCTTTAATCGCCAAATAAAAACCGATGTCCGATGGACTAATTGTGTAGGTAAAAAGCAAGGTGCTCAGGGCCGAAGTATTTGCTTTAACATGTAGTTTAGAGCAGAGAGGTTTTTATTTGGCAAATAAAGACCTCTAAACTTAATATTATCTCCATTATAACACAATTAATTAGAAAACGCACTTTCGAAATGTGTTATTTTGTGGAAATTCTGCCATGATCTAGTTTTTGGCGTAGGAAACACATTGGCGGTTTAGTGACATCATTGATGATGTCATTTGACATTACCTTGACGCCACATGACACTGTGGCACATACACAAAGCATAATTACATAGAGTCTTTGTTGTTCAAATAAAAACCAATGCAGTTCCTCTCTCGCTATATATGGATTTTACAATAGAGTGTTATAATGTCACAGAAGTACTCGGACATGCAGGTGATGTTTTTGTCGTTGGTTTTGTCATATTATTGAAATGAGAATTTACAGCAATTAGTCTGAGATGCCTTGTCAAGTGAGTCGGGACTCCATGTCCGGGACTTAATGTCACAGCCCTTGTGTCTGCGCAGGCATCACTTCGATCGAGTCTTCAGGGGGTTACAGATAAACGTTCTGACGCCCCGGGGATGTGGTACTGTCATATTTTTTTGTAGAATCATAGATATTATCTTAGATTAGTTGGCGGTAGGCCTATGTCATTGATTGATAGAGGCATTGGTCAACAAAACAGAATATTTTCATGATCGAAAGCGTGTCAGCCAATATAGCTAGTTAAAACCATGTGCCAGTGGAACGTTCCACCACCAAATGTTTACGATGTTGCAGGCATAAGTTCGGATTAGGTAACAAATTTTAACAATGTCGCTCCAAAAATTCCAATGTCGCATGATTCCCAATAGGGGTGGACTACCTTAATTCAATTATCAGCAATCTATTAATAAGTTGGCAAAGCTGACATGTATCATTCTACCATATGTCAGCAAAGCCATAAGCCATCAAAGCAGAATACCAGAATAGAGCCATTAATCTGACAAAGTACAGCCTATATTTGCAACATGTTCTTAAGGTAGTCCATCCCTAATGAGATTCATGCGACATCGGAATTAATCCAGCAATGTGGTTAAGATACGGCATTGCAGCATTCCACCACCGTATGTTAACGACGCGACACACATAAGTTCGGATTAGGTAACATATGTTTACTATGTTGCATGAATCTCATTAGGGATGGACTACCTTAATTCAGATATCAGCAATCTATTAATAAGTTGGCAAAGCCGACATGAATCATTCTACCATACATGAGCAAAGCTATAAGCCATCAAAGCAGAATACCAGAATACAGCCATTCATCTGACAAAGTACAGCAGACATTACCAACATCTCCCTAAGGTAGTCCATCCTAAATGAGATTCATGTGACATCGAAATTATTCCTGCAATGTCGTTTAACATGCAGTTGTGGAACGTTTCACAGCAGAATAATATCAATGTTGCACATTTCAATAAGGATAACGTTACAAAGTTTAACGATGTCGCTCGAAAATTCTAAAGGTGCATGAATCTTATAAGGGGTGGACTACCTTAATTCTATTATCAGCAATCTATTTATAAGTTGGCAAAAACGACATACACTTTTATCATTCTACTATATGTCGGCAAAGCCATAATCCATTAAAGCAGAATACCAGAATATAGCCATTCATCTGACAAAGTACAGCCGACATTTCCAACATGTTCTTAAGGTAGTCCATCCCTTATAAGATTCACGCAACATGATCAGATTAGTATTCCAGTAATGTTGTTAACTTTCAGTTGTGGAATTCTCCACCTCTGCATGTTAATGATGTAGCACATTTACGTTTGGATTAGGTAACAATGTTAACAATGTCGCATGAATCTCTTTAGGGGTGGAGTACCTTAATTCAATCATCAGCAATCTATTGTTCAGTTGTAAAAGCCGACATGTATCATTCTACTGTACATCGGCAGAGCCATAAGCCATCAAAGAAGAATACCAGAATACAGCCATTCATCTGACAAAGGTACAGCCGACATTTCCAACATCTTCCTAAGGTAGTTCATCCCAAATGAGATTCATGTGACATCAAAATTATTCCTGCAATATCGTTAACATGCAGTTGTGGAACGTTTCACAGCGGAATAATATTAATGTCGCACATATCAATTTGGATAACGTTACAAAGTTAAGCAATGTCGCTTGAAAATTCTGAAGGTGCATGAATCTCATAAGGGGTGGACTACCTTAATTCTATTATCAGCAATCTATTTATAAGTTGGCAAAAACGACATACACTTTTATCATTCTACCATATGTTGGCAAGGCCATAATCCATTAAAGTAGAATACCAGAATACAGCCATTCATCTGACAAAGTCAGCCGACATTTCCAACATGCTCTTAAGGTAGTCCATCCCTTACCCTTATAAGATTCACGCGACATCAGATTAGTATTCCGGTAATGTTGTTAACATTCAGTTGAGGAATTCTCCACCACTGCATGTTAATGATGTTGCATGCATAAGTTTGGATTAAGTAACAATGTTAACAATGTCGCATGAATCTCTAGGGGTGGAGTACCTTAATTCAATCATCAGCAATCTATTGTTCAGTTGTAAAAGCCGACATGTATCATTCTACTGTACATTGGCAGAGCCATAAGCCATCAAAGAAGAATACCAGAATACAGCCATTCATCTGACAAAGGTACATCCGACATTTCCAACATCTTCCTAAGGTAGTTCATCCCAAATGAGATTCATGTGACATCAAAATTATTCCTGCAATGTTGTTAACATGCAGTTGTGGAACGTTTCACAGCGGAATAATATTAATGTCGCACATATCAATTTGGATAACATTACAAAGTTTAGCAATGTCGCTTGAAAATTCTGAAGGTGCATGAATCTCATAAGGGGTGGACTACCTTAATTCTATTATCAGCAATCTATTTATAAGTTGGCAAAAATGACATACACTTTTATCATTCTTCCATATGTCGGCAAAGCCATAATCCATTAAAGTAGAATACCAGAATACAGCCATTCATCTGACAAAGTACAGCCGACATTTCCAACATGTTCTAAGGTAGTCCATCCCTTATAAGATTCATGCGACATCAGATTAGTATTGCAGTAATGTTGTTAACGTTCAGCCGTGGAATTCTCCACCACTGCATGTTAATGATGTTGCACGTATAAGTTCGGATTAGGTAACAATACTAACAATGTTGCATGAATCTCTTTAGGGGTGGAGTACCTTAATTCAATCATCAGCAATCTATTGTTCAGTTGTAAAAGCTGACAGGTATCATTCTACTGTACATCAGCAGAGCCATCAAAGAAGAATACCAGAATACAGCCATTCATCTGACAAAGTACAGCCGACATTTCCAACATCTTCCTAAGGTAGTCCATCCCAAATGAGATTCATGTGACATGGAAATTATTCCTGCAATATTGTTAACATGCAGTTGTGGAACGTTTCACAGCGGAAAAATATCAATGTCGCACATATCAATTTGGATAACTTTACAAAGTTTAGCAATGTCGTTCGAAAATTCTGAAGGTGCATGAATCTTATAAGGGGTGGACTACCTTTATTCTATTTTCAGCAATCTATTTATAAGTTGGCAAAAACGACATGTACACTTTTATCATTCTACCATATGTCCGCAAAGCCATGATTCATTAAAGTAGAATACCAGAATACAGCCATTTGTCTGACAAAGTACAGCCGACATTTCCAATATGTTCTTAAGGTAGTCCATCCCATAAAAGATTCATGCGACATCAGATTAATATTCCGGTAATGTTGTTAACATTCAGCCGTGGAATTCTCCACCTCTGCATGTTAATGATGTCGCATGTATAAGGATTAGGTAACAATGTTAACAATGTCGCATGAGTGAAGTACCTTAATTCAATCATCAGCAATCTATAGTTCAGTTGTAAAAGCCGACATGTATCATTCTACCGTACATCGGCAAAGCCATAGGCCATCAAAGCAGAATACCAGAATACAGCCATTTATCTGACAAAGTACAGCGGACATTACCAGCATCTTCCTAAGGTAGTCCATCTCAAATGAGATTCACCGGACGTTGGAATTTTTTGAGTAATGTTGTTAACATGTGGCTGAGGAACTTTTCGCCGAGTAATGTTTACAACGTCGCACATATAAATTCTGATTACATAACAAATGTTGCTTGAAAAATTTTTAAGTTGCAAGAATCTCATTAGGGTTGGACTACCTTAAATCAATTATCAGCAATTTCTTGATAAGTTGGCAAAGCCTACATGTATCATTCTACCATATGTCGGCAGATGTTGTTTGGTCTTACAGAGTCGATATATATCCCCGATTTTTACAGAGGCTCTCAGGCCGATCATAGGAGACAATATCGGTCCAATAGAATCAGTCGGGATGACGTCATAGCCTCACTTTCATTTTTTCATCGAGGGTACAACCTCGGTCTTTATCGTTACGGGATACCAACTTTGAGGCAGATTATTTCAAAAATCCATCGTTAAAATTCATAAACAAAACTCTTTCATTAAAGAATGTGATTTAAACTTTCTAACTACCAACGCATTTTTAATAATCAGGCTTAGTCGTCGAGATATTAATGCTGAAAGTTGGTTATGCTTCAACGAAAAAGACCGAAGCTTTCACCTCCACCGAATGAGTGCAGGTCCGCTGACGACGTTTTTGATTGGCTGAAAGAATTGTGCCGACCGATTCAATCATGAAAGCGGATATCGAGTAACCAGCCTTTAGTGGTACAGGTCCAATATTGGACTGATCATGGAAGTCGATATTGGGAAGATCAAAGGAGCCGATATTGATCTGATCATGAAAGCCGATATCGGGCAGATATCATTTGGTGTTACAGAGCGCATATACGCCCAATTTTGACAGACGATATTGGTCCGATCATGAAAGCCAATATTGGGTAGGCAGATGTTGGTGTTACAGGGCTGATATCGGACTGGTCACAGGCGTAGATATTGGGAAGATCATAGGAGCCGATATCAGGCCGATTATCAAAACCGATATCGGACGGATAGCGTTTGCTGTTACAGAGACGATATTTCTGGTAATATCAGGCCAATCTGAAATGTTTGCTTGGAATAAAGACTTAATTTTAAGAGGCAACACAGTTGGGATTAAACCTCTTCTAATCTCTTCCAATCTCTTCCTTAAATCCCTTTGAGCCTCTGGCATCTTCCATGTGAATCTCATTATGGGTGTAAAACATCAAAATTTATATGAAGGGACAAAGTTGGGACTTGACAAACATTTCAATTTTTTCAGGAATATTGACTCATCTTAACTCGACACGTCAGTTTGGATTGAATTGTTCTCTCACCAATAGGATCGCAAAAACCAATTCAAGACTCCAGCTGTTCTCTCACTTAGATGATTCACATCCATTGGTGGGATACAAATGACTTAAATCAAATATCAAATATCAAAAATCTGGCCAAGCCGGTGTATATACCCACAATTTCTGAGTATACAGTTTGATAGCCCATAACTGGTCAAGAAGACTTTGCACACTTTTTGACTGGTTGGTTTGTCTTAAACTTGAAGTCAAAACATGCTGATTCACCATCAATCCTGAAAATATATTTAGGCCCTATTGTATATAATATATTTCTTTGCAAGGACCATCCATCAATTGATGGCATGTTGCCAACTCCCAAAGTTATCTTTGATTCCACCAAAAACTGTTGGTGGCCCATTGGTGGTTTCACATTCCAAATGTTTATGTGACACAAAAGCATACGGTTGTGCATGATGCAGACTTTTCACTATAGTCTACAGCTATATTTGATGTGAAGACTGCCAAGGATTATTTTTATTGTAAATGTTGCACAGACTGTTTGTGCATGATGCACTGACTGTCCACCCCAAGCTTAAATAATACCATCTTCGCAAGCCAAGGGTGACATCTACGATGTAACATCGTTTCTGTATTCACCCTTGGCGTATTTAGTCTGATTTTCTTGGTCTCCTGGAAAGCATTTTCATTGGTTCAAGCGAGGTCTCGCTAGAACCAATCAGATTGTCGACTGATACATTTGTTATGAGTAACCAAATCATGACAACGGGCGGGAAAAAGCATTGCATTTGCAACTCAAAACGCGAAGATGGGCGATTTTCCTAAGAAATTCACTGCAATAGACAGGAATTCCCTAACTTTAATCGACGAATCATTATACTTTCGACAATTCGACCAAAAAAGCAGCTAACTTTTACATAATCCGCATGACGTATAACGCGAAAGACAACACGCAATAATGACGTTATCAATAATGGACGTAAACAACAAGCAGAACAACCGCTAGGCGGCGCATCGCGATTTCAAGAAAATCGGACTAAATCCGCCAAGGGTGAATACAAAAGTAGGTGGGTTCAACCTTGGCTAGCGAAGATGAAATTATACAGGCTATGCGTGATGCACACCTTATGCTTGTTACAAGCAAATTCTTATTTTCCCATATTGTTTTCTAACTAGAAAGTGGGCAGAAAGTTGCAAAATTTCATTGTAAATTTTGTCATCTGCCACTTCCTTCAATAGGCACCCTACGTATTGAACAAAACTTTGCCGTTTGAGAGCGAGTTATAACTTAAATTATTTGTTTCCTTGTTATCAAGCATGGAAAACTAAGTTTAAAATTCCTGAGTCCTTTTTTTTTTTATCAAAGGCTTTCGTTTGTAAGGTGTTTAAAACCAATTAGTAAATTCTGGGAACACATTGATAGGTGCATAGGCCTATAAAATACATTTGAAATTTGTTAGTTTTCATAAAATAAAATGTCTTATGCCGTTCGTAGCTGTGCTAGGTAACTTGAAACACCAAGTGAGTTCTGTCGAACTTTCCCAATAGATCGACAGGCTTAATGAGATAATTATGCTCTAATATTAGTTTTTCCTATTGTATTTATTGAATAAGAATCTTTTCTGACCTTCTTTTATTCTTCGTCAAAGAATTAAAAGGTTTAAGTAACAAAGTATAGCTAGTTCAGTGTCGTACTTTCCGACCTTCCCATTTTAAAATGGGGCGATCGGATTAACAATTTTAAAATGGGGATATGCCCATTTTAAAATGGTAAGTATTGCCAAACGGTTTACAACATCGTTGTTGATTCAGAAGCTTGTCTGTCCGAGAGAGTGAGATATCCATGGTGTCCTGACAGAGACTACGTTTTGTGTCCGAGTTATACCGAATCTCCCCTACCACTTACGTGAAAACACTGTGGAAATAGTCTACCAACCCAACTTTTCTTGTAAGAAAATTGTTTACTTTTTCTAGGAAATGTTATTTCCTTGTGCAAGGCTTGATTCCGGCTGGACATGGTAAAATTGAAATGAGGCCGGGTACCATTAAGATAAGGTGGCAGGTCACTCACTTTTGTTCCTACATAATTCTATGTAAATTTCCCCCCATTTAAAATGCATTTTCACACCTTTTACAACATTTCACCAAGCCAATCTGCGACTTAAATGGAAAAAATCCATCATTCAAAGGAAATAGACCCATCTTAACATATATGACATTTTTAAATTCTTTTCATCAGACAACTACCTTGTATTTTTCCTACGCCAAAACAGAAAAAAAATGTGACCACGTGTAATCCGACACCCAATTACATCAATTAGTCCCGAAAAGAAATATGGCTTCTTGCTCCAAAATGAGAAAACATGTCACTCAAGAAGAATCAAATGAAAATCTTAGCTCAAAACTATTCATGCAGAGAACTAGAATCTAAATTCAAAGGTGTTGCAGGCGACAATTTATAGCGGACGAGAATTGACCTGGCAGAGCATTCCATTTGATTATTAAAGTATAGGCTGCTCTGCCAGGCCAATTCTCGTCCGCTATAAAGTGAATGGATTTTTATCCTTTTTTGTATTTTTGGTAAGAAAATATTGTGGGAAATGAAGAAATTACTTGTCACAAGCAAGGTCTTCATTTTCCACAATGTTTTCCGAAGGTGTGGTAATGGGTTTTAGAACTTATTATCCATACATGGAGATGACTGTTGGAAGCGTTATACTATAGATTCAGTGCTACTTACTTTGAATTCTATAATTTCTGCATCTGGTTTCTTGTTATATACTAAATACTGTTTTGCTCCATCTGCAGGACTAGGTTGAGCAGATCTATGTTTTCTGGGAGTGGTTTGGCCGCAAAGGCGGAATAATGTTTTCTGTACTGAAAATAGACGATTGTCACTGTGTTTGATATCTTGAAATTGTCATCATCATGATATATTCAAATTATACTTAAAGAAGGTGAAGAGTCAGGGCTTTAAACCAATGCAAGCCACTCATGCATGCGAGCATTGTGAAAGGTGCTGTGACATAGGAAAATTGACTGTTTTTGCATGGAGTAAAGAAGAGACAAATTACACAGATGTGCAAGCGACTATTGGCGCGGTTCAAATGACGTCTGTTTGGAGCTAAATAGCAAAGAAATCACTTGGCGATAGTCTGAAAATAGTCGGCCATGGAAACACACTACAACGATAAATACTTCCGGGTCGTAGTGCACAAAAAGTTCTGGTCAAAATTGATTTCGTCCCTTTTTTCAATGATTCTTTGTCTGTAGAATGGACGGATGCATGAAATATGATTCTGTACATTGGCAGACCATCGGTGCACTACTAGGATTAGTTTTAATTATTTTTGCCAGGAACTACTTTTTCCGGTTATGACTTTTCATTTGGTTTATGTCGTACGTAATCAGAGATGGTAATTGTGGTTGTTTACATCGAAGCGCAGTTTAATAGGCTATATTGTGCTCAAGATCGATATCACTTTCTTTGTAGAAAGTTAAAGACCAAAGAATGATATATCAAGCGGACTTGGTAAAAGGTCCCATCGAAACTTCTATTTACAAGATATATGCTGTTAAGCAGGCAATTTTACTATATACTTAATAGCCCACTTGGTTGAGAAGTAACACCATGTAAACATTATGGGAAGTAAGGTCACAGAGACAAGTACTTCCTAGGTCGTAGGGGGCTAAAATAGTTCTTTAGAAGAAATGGACCTTCTTTCAATCATGCATTGCTGTCTGCATGAATGATTTTGAACTAAGAATTCCATTGGATGCTTTAATTGACATGTTTTCACAGTTTTGGAGCCAGAATCTATCTTCCATACCAGGACTATTTGGCGTCTTTAAGCGGAAGAATATATGTGGCCACCATTTCCGGTGTTTGTATTTGGCTTGGAAAAATTCACGGTATGTATGTTTGACTGAAAATTTTGAAGAATCCTTTCCATGTTAATGGGTCCATTTCTCGGAAATTCCACAGGTCAAGGATGGACCTGTACCAGTTAAGGTAAAGTATATGCTAAATGAACGATTGGAATGATTTGACAAAGTGTGGAAAATGGGGATTTTACATATAATTATTGTAGAAGCCAATGTGAGGAATCTGCAACCATGTCAAGCTAGTTTCTTAGCTCCATTTTTGGGAGACACTCAACAACGGGAAATGCTTCCGGGTCGTAGTTCACAAACATAGTTCCGTCAAAAATGGATTCCCTCCCTTTGTTGCAAGGATTCAATGTATGTGGAATAGACAAAAACGTGAAATCTGGTAATGGCCACTGACAGACCATCAATGCAGCACTACGATACATTTAAACACCGGTGTAGGGAGAGGGGGCAGTACCCCCCCCCCCCCCCCTGCGTTAGTAATTCGAGTCAGAACTCCTTCAAAATGGCTTGAACAGTCTCAAAAGGCCCAGGCCACAGACAGCTTATTTTTCGCCAAAACCGTTTTTGCCCTAAATCCTATTTTCAGGCCTAAAGACGGGCCTCCGGTGTCCTATTTTTGTTCAGAGCATACCATGAGCTTCCAAATGTGCAAGTTTCAAGAAAATCCGAGACAAAAAAATTTTTGCCAAAAACGGCAAAATCGGTAAGGGGGGTGCGGAGGAAAAATCCCGATTTTGGCGAAAAAATGATTTCTCCCCAAACTTGTTCAAACTTTGATATTCTACCTGTCAACGCATGCTGCGTTAGTAATTCGAGTCAGAACTCCTTCAAAATGGCTTGAACAGTCTCAAAAGGCCCAGGCCACAGACAGCTTATTTTTCGCCAAAACCGTTTTTGCCCTAAATCCTATTTTCAGGCCTAAAGACGGGCCTCCGGTGTCCTATTTTTGTTCAGAGCATACCATGAGCTTCCAAATGTGCAAGTTTCAAGAAAATCCGAGACAAAAAAATTTTTGCCAAAAACGGCAAAATCGGTAAGGGGGGTGCGGAGGAAAAATCCCGATTTTGGCGAAAAAATGATTTCTCCCCAAACTTGTTCAAACTTTGATATTCTACCTGTCAACGCATGCTGCGTTAGTAATTCGAGTCAGAACTCCTTCAAAATGGCTTGAACAGTCTCAAAAGGCCCAGGCCACAGACAGCTTATTTTTCGCCAAAACCGTTTTTGCCCTAAATCCTATTTTCAGGCCTAAAGACGGGCCTCCGGTGTCCTATTTTTGTTCAGAGCATACCATGAGCTTCCAAATGTGCAAGTTTCAAGAAAATCCGAGACAAAAAAATTTTTGCCAAAAACGGCAAAATCGGTAAGGGGGGTGCGGAGGAAAAATCCCGATTTTGGCGAAAAAATGATTTCTCCCCAAACTTGTTCAAACTTTGATATTCTACCTGTCAACGCATGCTGCGTTAGTAATTCGAGTCAGAACTCCTTCAAAATGGCTTGAACAGTCTCAAAAGGCCCAGGCCACAGACAGCTTATTTTTCGCCAAAACCGTTTTTGCCCTAAATCATATTTTCAGGCCTAAAGACGGGCCTCCGGTGTCCTATTTTTGTTCAGAGCATACCATGAGCTTCCAAATGTGCAAGTTTCAAGAAAATCCGAGACAAAAAAATTTTTGCCAAAAACGGCAAAATCGGTAAGGGGGGTGCGGAGGAAAAATCCCGATTTTGGCGAAAAAATGATTTCTCCCCAAACTTGTTCAAACTTTGATATTCTACCTGTCAACGCATGCTGCGTTAGTAATTCGAGTCAGAACTCCTTCAAAATGGCTTGAACAGTCTCAAAAGGCCCAGGCCACAGACAGCTTATTTTTCGCCAAAACCGTTTTTGCCCTAAATCCTATTTTCAGGCCTAAAGACGGGCCTCCGGTGTCCTATTTTTGTTCAGAGCATACCATGAGCTTCCAAATGTGCAAGTTTCAAGAAAATCCGAGACAAAAAAATTTTTGCCAAAAACGGCAAAATCGGTAAGGGGGGTGCGGAGGAAAAATCCCGATTTTGGCGAAAAAATGATTTCTCCCCAAACTTGTTCAGACTTTGATATTCTACCTGTCAACGCATGCTGCGTTAGTAATTCGAGTCAGAACTCCTTCAAAATGGCTTGAACAGTCTCAAAAGGCCCAGGCCACAGACAGCTTATTTTTCGCCAAAACCGTTTTTGCCCTAAATCCTATTTTCAGGCCTAAAGACGGGCCTCCGGTGTCCTATTTTTGTTCAGAGCATACCATGAGCTTCCAAATGTGCAAGTTTCAAGAAAATCCGAGACAAAAAAATTTTTGCCAAAAACGGCAAAATCGGTAAGGGGGGTGCGGAGGAAAAATCCCGATTTTGGCGAAAAAATGATTTCTCCCCAAACTTGTTCAAACTTTGATATTCTACCTGTCAACGCATGCTGCGTTAGTAATTCGAGTCAGAACTCCTTCAAAATGGCTTGAACAGTCTCAAAAGGCCCAGGCCACAGACAGCTTATTTTTCGCCAAAACCGTTTTTGCCCTAAATCCTATTTTCAGGCCTAAAGACGGGCCTCCGGTGTCCTATTTTTGTTCAGAGCATACCATGAGCTTCCAAATGTGCAAGTTTCAAGAAAATCCGAGACAAAAAAAATTTTGCCAAAAACGGCAAAATCGGTAAGGGGGGTGCGGAGGAAAAATCCCGATTTTGGCGAAAAAATGATTTCTCCCCAAACTTGTTCAAACTTTGATATTCTACCTGTCAACGCATGCTGCGTTAGTAATTCGAGTCAGAACTCCTTCAAAATGGCTTGAACAGTCTCAAAAGGCCCAGGCCACAGACAGCTTATTTTTCGCCAAAACCGTTTTTGCCCTAAATCCTATTTTCAGGCCTAAAGACGGGCCTCCGGTGTCCTATTTTTGTTCAGAGCATACCATGAGCTTCCAAATGTGCAAGTTTCAAGAAAATCCGAGACAAAAAAATTTTTGCCAAAAACGGCAAAATCGGTAAGGGGGGTGCGGAGGAAAAATCCCGATTTTGGCGAAAAAATGATTTCTCCCCAAACTTGTTCAAACTTTGATATTCTACCTGTCAACGCATGCTGCGTTAGTAATTCGAGTCAGAACTCCTTCAAAATGGCTTGAACAGTCTCAAAAGGCCCAGGCCACAGACAGCTTATTTTTCGCCAAAACCGTTTTTGCCCTAAATCCTATTTTCAGGCCTAAAGACGGGCCTCCGGTGTCCTATTTTTGTTCAGAGCATACCATGAGCTTCCAAATGTGCAAGTTTCAAGAAAATCCGAGACAAAAAAATTTTTGCCAAAAACGGCAAAATCGGTAAGGGGGGTGCGGAGGAAAAATCCCGATTTTGGCGAAAAAATGATTTCTCCCCAAACTTGTTCAAACTTTGATATTCTACCTGTCAACGCATGCTGCGTTAGTAATTCGAGTCAGAACTCCTTCAAAATGGCTTGAACAGTCTCAAAAGGCCCAGGCCACAGACAGCTTATTTTTCGCCAAAACCGTTTTTGCCCTAAATCCTATTTTCAGGCCTAAAGACGGGCCTCCGGTGTCCTATTTTTGTTCAGAGCATACCATGAGCTTCCAAATGTGCAAGTTTCAAGAAAATCCGAGACAAAAAAAATTTTGCCAAAAACGGCAAAATCGGTAAGGGGGGTGCGGAGGAAAAATCCCGATTTTGGCGAAAAAATGATTTCTCCCCAAACTTGTTCAAACTTTGATATTCTACCTGTCAACGCATGCTGCGTTAGTAATTCGAGTCAGAACTCCTTCAAAATGGCTTGAACAGTCTCAAAAGGCCCAGGCCACAGACAGCTTATTTTTCGCCAAAACCGTTTTTGCCCTAAATCCTATTTTCAGGCCTAAAGACGGGCCTCCGGTGTCCTATTTTTGTTCAGAGCATACCATGAGCTTCCAAATGTGCAAGTTTCAAGAAAATCCGAGACAAAAAAATTTTTGCCAAAAACGGCAAAATCGGTAAGGGGGGTGCGGAGGAAAAATCCCGATTTTGGCGAAAAAATGATTTCTCCCCAAACTTGTTCAAACTTTGATATTCTACCTGTCAACGCATGCTGCGTTAGTAATTCGAGTCAGAACTCCTTCAAAATGGCTTGAACAGTCTCAAAAGGCCCAGGCCACAGACAGCTTATTTTTCGCCAAAACCGTTTTTGCCCTAAATCCTATTTTCAGGCCTAAAGACGGGCCTCCGGTGTCCTATTTTTGTTCAGAGCATACCATGAGCTTCCAAATGTGCAAGTTTCAAGAAAATCCGAGACAAAAAAATTTTTGCCAAAAACGGCAAAATCGGTAAGGGGGGTGCGGAGGAAAAATCCCGATTTTGGCGAAAAAATGATTTCTCCCCAAACTTGTTCAAACTTTGATATTCTACCTGTCAACGCATGCTGCGTTAGTAATTCGAGTCAGAACTCCTTCAAAATGGCTTGAACAGTCTCAAAAGGCCCAGGCCACAGACAGCTTATTTTTCGCCAAAACCGTTTTTGCCCTAAATCCTATTTTCAGGCCTAAAGACGGGCCTCCGGTGTCCTATTTTTGTTCAGAGCATACCATGAGCTTCCAAATGTGCAAGTTTCAAGAAAATCCGAGACAAAAAAATTTTTGCCAAAAACGGCAAAATCGGTAAGGGGGGTGCGGAGGAAAAATCCCGATTTTGGCGAAAAAATGATTTCTCCCCAAACTTGTTCAAACTTTGATATTCTACCTGTCAACGCATGCTGCGTTAGTAATTCGAGTCAGAACTCCTTCAAAATGGCTTGAACAGTCTCAAAAGGCCCAGGCCACAGACAGCTTATTTTTCGCCAAAACCGTTTTTGCCCTAAATCCTATTTTCAGGCCTAAAGACGGGCCTCCGGTGTCCTATTTTTGTTCAGAGCATACCATGAGCTTCCAAATGTGCAAGTTTCAAGAAAATCCGAGACAAAAAAATTTTTGCCAAAAACGGCAAAAATCGGTAAGGGGGGTGCGGAGGAAAAATCCCGATTTTGGCGAAAAAATGATTTCTCCCCAAACTTGTTCAAACTTTGATATTCTACCTGTCAACGCATGCTGCGTTAGTAATTCGAGTCAGAACTCCTTCAAAATGGCTTGAACAGTCTCAAAAGGCCCAGGCCACAGACAGCTTATTTTTCGCCAAAACCGTTTTTGCCCAAATCCTATTTTCAGGCCTAAAGACGGGCCTCCGGTGTCCTATTTTTGTTCAGAGCATACCATGAGCTTCCAAATGTGCAAGTTTCAAGAAAATCCGAGACAAAAAAATTTTTGCCAAAAACGGCAAAATCGGTAAGGGGGGTGCGGAGGAAAAATCCCGATTTTGGCGAAAAAATGATTTCTCCCCAAACTTGTTCAAACTTTGATATTCTACCTGTCAACGCATGCTGCGTTAGTAATTCGAGTCAGAACTCCTTCAAAATGGCTTGAACAGTCTCAAAAGGCCCAGGCCACAGACAGCTTATTTTTCGCCAAAACCGTTTTTGCCCTAAATCCTATTTTCAGGCCTAAAGACGGGCCTCCGGTGTCCTATTTTTGTTCAGAGCATACCATGAGCTTCCAAATGTGCAAGTTTCAAGAAAATCCGAGACAAAAAAATTTTTGCCAAAAACGGCAAAATCGGTAAGGGGGGTGCGGAGGAAAAATCCCGATTTTGGCGAAAAAATGATTTCTCCCCAAACTTGTTCAAACTTTGATATTCTACCTGTCAACGCATGCTGCGTTAGTAATTCGAGTCAGAACTCCTTCAAAATGGCTTGAACAGTCTCAAAAGGCCCAGGCCACAGACAGCTTATTTTTCGCCAAAACCGTTTTTGCCCTAAATCCTATTTTCAGGCCTAAAGACGGGCCTCCGGTGTCCTATTTTTGTTCAGAGCATACCATGAGCTTCCAAATGTGCAAGTTTCAAGAAAATCCGAGACAAAAAAATTTTTGCCAAAAACGGCAAAATCGGTAAGGGGGGTGCGGAGGAAAAATCCCGATTTTGGCGAAAAAATGATTTCTCCCCAAACTTGTTCAAACTTTGATATTCTACCTGTCAACGCATGCTGCGTTAGTAATTCGAGTCAGAACTCCTTCAAAATGGCTTGAACAGTCTCAAAAGGCCCAGGCCACAGACAGCTTATTTTTCGCCAAAACCGTTTTTGCCCTAAATCCTATTTTCAGGCCTAAAGACGGGCCTCCGGTGTCCTATTTTTGTTCAGAGCATACCATGAGCTTCCAAATGTGCAAGTTTCAAGAAAATCCGAGACAAAAAAATTTTTGCCAAAAACGGCAAAATCGGTAAGGGGGGTGCGGAGGAAAAATCCCGATTTTGGCGAAAAAATGATTTCTCCCCAAACTTGTTCAAACTTTGATATTCTACCTGTCAACGCATGCTGCGTTAGTAATTCGAGTCAGAACTCCTTCAAAATGGCTTGAACAGTCTCAAAAGGCCCAGGCCACAGACAGCTTATTTTTCGCCAAAACCGTTTTTGCCCTAAATCCTATTTTCAGGCCTAAAGACGGGCCTCCGGTGTCCTATTTTTGTTCAGAGCATACCATGAGCTTCCAAATGTGCAAGTTTCAAGAAAATCCGAGACAAAAAAATTTTTGCCAAAAACGGCAAAATCGGTAAGGGGGGTGCGGAGGAAAAATCCCGATTTTGGCGAAAAAATGATTTCTCCCCAAACTTGTTCAAACTTTGATATTCTACCTGTCAACGCATGCTGCGTTAGTAATTCGAGTCAGAACTCCTTCAAAATGGCTTGAACAGTCTCAAAAGGCCCAGGCCACAGACAGCTTATTTTTCGCCAAAACCGTTTTTGCCCTAAATCCTATTTTCAGGCCTAAAGACGGGCCTCCGGTGTCCTATTTTTGTTCAGAGCATACCATGAGCTTCCAAATGTGCAAGTTTCAAGAAAATCCGAGACAAAAAAATTTTTGCCAAAAACGGCAAAATCGGTAAGGGGGGTGCGGAGGAAAAATCCCGATTTTGGCGAAAAAATGATTTCTCCCCAAACTTGTTCAAACTTTGATATTCTACCTGTCAACGCATGCTGCGTTAGTAATTCGAGTCAGAACTCCTTCAAAATGGCTTGAACAGTCTCAAAAGGCCCAGGCCACAGACAGCTTATTTTTCGCCAAAACCGTTTTTGCCCTAAATCCTATTTTCAGGCCTAAAGACGGGCCTCCGGTGTCCTATTTTTGTTCAGAGCATACCATGAGCTTCCAAATGTGCAAGTTTCAAGAAAATCCGGGACAAAAAAATTTTTGCCAAAAACGGCAAAATCGGTAAGGGGGGTGCGGAGGAAAAATCCCGATTTTGGCGAAAAAATGATTTCTCCCCAAACTTGTTCAAACTTTGATATTCTACCTGTCAACGCATGCTGCGTTAGTAATTCGAGTCAGAACTCCTTCAAAATGGCT
Source organism: Fragum sueziense (assembly GCA_963680895.1). Lineage (NCBI taxonomy): Eukaryota > Metazoa > Mollusca > Bivalvia > Cardiida > Cardiidae > Fragum > Fragum sueziense. The sequence goes on along the minus strand of OY804598.1, from coordinate 52,569,500 downwards.
TGAACAGTCTCAAAAGGCCCAGGCCACAGACAGCTTATTTTTCGCCAAAACCGTTTTTGCCCTAAATCCTATTTTCAGGCCTAAAGACGGGCCTCCGGTGTCCTATTTTTGTTCAGAGCATACCATGAGCTTCCAAATGTGCAAGTTTCAAGAAAATCCGAGACAAAAAAATTTTTGCCAAAAACGGCAAAATCGGTAAGGGGGGTGCGGAGGAAAAATCCCGATTTTGGCGAAAAAATGATTTCTCCCCAAACTTGTTCAAACTTTGATATTCTACCTGTCAACGCATGCTGCGTTAGTAATTCGAGTCAGAACTCCTTCAAAATGGCTTGAACAGTCTCAAAAGGCCCAGGCCACAGACAGCTTATTTTTCGCCAAAACCGTTTTTGCCCTAAATCCTATTTTCAGGCCTAAAGACGGGCCTCCGGTGTCCTATTTTTGTTCAGAGCATACCATGAGCTTCCAAATGTGCAAGTTTCAAGAAAATCCGAGACAAAAAAATTTTTGCCAAAAACGGCAAAATCGGTAAGGGGGGTGCGGAGGAAAAATCCCGATTTTGGCGAAAAAATGATTTCTCCCCAAACTTGTTCAAACTTTGATATTCTACCTGTCAACGCATGCTGCGTTAGTAATTCGAGTCAGAACTCCTTCAAAATGGCTTGAACAGTCTCAAAAGGCCCAGGCCACAGACAGCTTATTTTTCGCCAAAACCGTTTTTGCCCTAAATCCTATTTTCAGGCCTAAAGACGGGCCTCCGGTGTCCTATTTTTGTTCAGAGCATACCATGAGCTTCCAAATGTGCAAGTTTCAAGAAAATCCGAGACAAAAAAATTTTTGCCAAAAACGGCAAAATCGGTAAGGGGGGTGCGGAGGAAAAATCCCGATTTTGGCGAAAAAATGATTTCTCCCCAAACTTGTTCAAACTTTGATATTCTACCTGTCAACGCATGCTGCGTTAGTAATTCGAGTCAGAACTCCTTCAAAATGGCTTGAACAGTCTCAAAAGGCCCAGGCCACAGACAGCTTATTTTTCGCCAAAACCGTTTTTGCCCTAAATCCTATTTTCAGGCCTAAAGACGGGCCTCCGGTGTCCTATTTTTGTTTAGAGCATACCATGAGCTTCCAAATGTGCAAGTTTCAAGAAAATCCGAGACAAAAAAATTTTTGCCAAAAACGGCAAAATCGGTAAGGGGGGTGCGGAGGAAAAATCCCGATTTTGGCGAAAAAATGATTTCTCTCCAAACTTGTTCAAACTTTGATATTCTACCTGTCAACGCATGCTGCGTTAGTAATTCGAGTCAGAACTCCTTCAAAATGGCTTGAACAGTCTCAAAAGGCCCAGGCCACAGACAGCTTATTTTTCGCCAAAACCGTTTTTGCCCTAAATCCTATTTTCAGGCCTAAAGACGGGCCTCCGGTGTCCTATTTTTGTTCAGAGCATACCATGAGCTTCCAAATGTGCAAGTTTCAAGAAAATCCGAGACAAAAAAATTTTTGCCAAAAACGGCAAAATCGGTAAGGGGGGTGCGGAGGAAAAATCCCGATTTTGGCGAAAAAATGATTTCTCCCCAAACTTGTTCAAACTTTGATATTCTACCTGTCAACGCATGCTGCGTTAGTAATTCGAGTCAGAACTCCTTCAAAATGGCTTGAACAGTCTCAAAAGGCCCAGGCCACAGACAGCTTATTTTTCGCCAAAACCGTTTTTGCCCTAAATCCTATTTTCAGGCCTAAAGACGGGCCTCCGGTGTCCTATTTTTGTTCAGAGCATACCATGAGCTTCCAAATGTGCAAGTTTCAAGAAAATCCGAGACAAAAAAATTTTTGCCAAAAACGGCAAAATCGGTAAGGGGGGTGCGGAGGAAAAATCCCGATTTTGGCGAAAAAATGATTTCTCCCCAAACTTGTTCAAACTTTGATATTCTACCTGTCAACGCATGCTGCGTTAGTAATTCGAGTCAGAACTCCTTCAAAATGGCTTGAACAGTCTCAAAAGGCCCAGGCCACAGACAGCTTATTTTTCGCCAAAACCGTTTTTGCCCTAAATCCTATTTTCAGGCCTAAAGACGGGCCTCCGGTGTCCTATTTTTGTTCAGAGCATACCATGAGCTTCCAAATGTGCAAGTTTCAAGAAAATCCGAGACAAAAAAAATTTTGCCAAAAACGGCAAAATCGGTAAGGGGGGTGCGGAGGAAAAATCCCGATTTTGGCGAAAAAATGATTTCTCCCCAAACTTGTTCAAACTTTGATATTCTACCTGTCAACGCATGCTGCGTTAGTAATTCGAGTCAGAACTCCTTCAAAATGGCTTGAACAGTCTCAAAAGGCCCAGGCCACAGACAGCTTATTTTTCGCCAAAACCGTTTTTGCCCTAAATCCTATTTTCAGGCCTAAAGACGGGCCTCCGGTGTCCTATTTTTGTTCAGAGCATACCATGAGCTTCCAAATGTGCAAGTTTCAAGAAAATCCGAGACAAAAAAATTTTTGCCAAAAACGGCAAAATCGGTAAGGGGGGTGCGGAGGAAAAATCCCGATTTTGGCGAAAAAATGATTTCTCCCCAAACTTGTTCAAACTTTGATATTCTACCTGTCAACGCATGCTGCGTTAGTAATTCGAGTCAGAACTCCTTCAAAATGGCTTGAACAGTCTCAAAAGGCCCAGGCCACAGACAGCTTATTTTTCGCCAAAACCGTTTTTGCCCTAAATCCTATTTTCAGGCCTAAAGACGGGCCTCCGGTGTCCTATTTTTGTTCAGAGCATACCATGAGCTTCCAAATGTGCAAGTTTCAAGAAAATCCGAGACAAAAAAAATTTTGCCAAAAACGGCAAAATCGGTAAGGGGGGTGCGGAGGAAAAATCCCGATTTTGGCGAAAAAATGATTTCTCCCCAAACTTGTTCAAACTTTGATATTCTACCTGTCAACGCATGCTGCGTTAGTAATTCGAGTCAGAACTCCTTCAAAATGGCTTGAACAGTCTCAAAAGGCCCAGGCCACAGACAGCTTATTTTTCGCCAAAACCGTTTTTGCCCTAAATCCTATTTTCAGGCCTAAAGACGGGCCTCCGGTGTCCTATTTTTGTTCAGAGCATACCATGAGCTTCCAAATGTGCAAGTTTCAAGAAAATCCGAGACAAAAAAAATTTTGCCAAAAACGGCAAAATCGGTAAGGGGGGTGCGGAGGAAAAATCCCGATTTTGGCGAAAAAATGATTTCTCCCCAAACTTGTTCAAACTTTGATATTCTACCTGTCAACGCATGCTGCGTTAGTAATTCGAGTCAGAACTCCTTCAAAATGGCTTGAACAGTCTCAAAAGGCCCAGGCCACAGACAGCTTATTTTTCGCCAAAACCGTTTTTGCCCTAAATCCTATTTTCAGGCCTAAAGACGGGCCTCCGGTGTCCTATTTTTGTTCAGAGCATACCATGAGCTTCCAAATGTGCAAGTTTCAAGAAAATCCGAGACAAAAAAATTTTTGCCAAAAACGGCAAAATCGGTAAGGGGGGTGCGGAGGAAAAATCCCGATTTTGGCGAAAAAATGATTTCTCCCCAAACTTGTTCAAACTTTGATATTCTACCTGTCAACGCATGCTGCGTTGGTAATTCGAGTCAGAACTCCTTCAAAATGGCTTGAACAGTCTCAAAAGGCCCAGGCCACAGACAGCTTATTTTTCGCCAAAACCGTTTTTGCCCTAAATCCTATTTTCAGGCCTAAAGACGGGCCTCCGGTGTCCTATTTTTGTTCAGAGCATACCATGAGCTTCCAAATGTGCAAGTTTCAAGAAAATCCGAGACAAAAAAATTTTTGCCAAAAACGGCAAAATCGGTAAGGGGGGTGCGGAGGAAAAATCCCGATTTTGGCGAAAAAATGATTTCTCCCCAAACTTGTTCAAACTTTGATATTCTACCTGTCAACGCATGCTGCGTTAGTAATTCGAGTCAGAACTCCTTCAAAATGGCTTGAACAGTCTCAAAAGGCCCAGGCCACAGACAGCTTATTTTTCGCCAAAACCGTTTTTGCCCTAAATCCTATTTTCAGGCCTAAAGACGGGCCTCCGGTGTCCTATTTTTGTTCAGAGCATACCATGAGCTTCCAAATGTGCAAGTTTCAAGAAAATCCGAGACAAAAAATTTTTTGCCAAAAACGGCAAAATCGGTAAGGGGGGTGCGGAGGAAAAATCCCGATTTTGGCGAAAAAATGATTTCTCCCCAAACTTGTTCAAACTTTGATATTCTACCTGTCAACGCATGCTGCGTTAGTAATTCGAGTCAGAACTCCTTCAAAATGGCTTGAACAGTCTCAAAAGGCCCAGGCCACAGACAGCTTATTTTTCGCCAAAACCGTTTTTGCCCTAAATCCTATTTTCAGGCCTAAAGACGGGCCTCCGGTGTCCTATTTTTGTTCAGAGCATACCATGAGCTTCCAAATGTGCAAGTTTCAAGAAAATCCGAGACAAAAAAATTTTTGCCAAAAACGGCAAAATCGGTAAGGGGGGTGCGGAGGAAAAATCCCGATTTTGGCGAAAAAATGATTTCTCCCCAAACTTGTTCAAACTTTGATATTCTACCTGTCAACGCATGCTGCGTTAGTAATTCGAGTCAGAACTCCTTCAAAATGGCTTGAACAGTCTCAAAAGGCCCAGGCCACAGACAGCTTATTTTTCGCCAAAACCGTTTTTGCCCTAAATCCTATTTTCAGGCCTAAAGACGGGCCTCCGGTGTCCTATTTTTGTTCAGAGCATACCATGAGCTTCCAAATGTGCAAGTTTCAAGAAAATCCGAGACAAAAAAATTTTTGCCAAAAACGGCAAAATCGGTAAGGGGGGTGCGGAGGAAAAATCCCGATTTTGGCGAAAAAATGATTTCTCCCCAAACTTGTTCAAACTTTGATATTCTACCTGTCAACGCATGCTGCGTTAGTAATTCGAGTCAGAACTCCTTCAAAATGGCTTGAACAGTCTCAAAAGGCCCAGGCCACAGACAGCTTATTTTTCGCCAAAACCGTTTTTGCCCTAAATCCTATTTTCAGGCCTAAAGACGGGCCTCCGGTGTCCTATTTTTGTTCAGAGCATACCATGAGCTTCCAAATGTGCAAGTTTCAAGAAAATCCGAGACAAAAAAAAATTTGCCAAAAACGGCAAAATCGGTAAGGGGGTTGCGGAGGAAAAATCCCGATTTTGGCGAAAAAATGATTTCTCCCCAAACTTGTTCAAACTTTGATATTCTACCTGTCAACGCATGCTGCGTTAGTAATTCGAGTCAGAACTCCTTCAAAATGGCTTGAACAGTCTCAAAAGGCCCAGGCCACAGACAGCTTATTTTTCGCCAAAACCGTTTTTGCCCTAAATCCTATTTTCAGGCCTAAAGACGGGCCTCCGGTGTCCTATTTTTGTTCAGAGCATACCATGAGCTTCCAAATGTGCAAGTTTCAAGAAAATCCGAGACAAAAAAATTTTGCCAAAAACGGCAAAATCGGTAAGGGGGGTGCGGAGGAAAAATCCCGATTTTGGCGAAAAAATGATTTCTCCCCAAACTTGTTCAAACTTTGATATTCTACCTGTCAACGCATGCTGCGTTAGTAATTCGAGTCAGAACTCCTTCAAAATGGCTTGAACAGTCTCAAAAGGCCCAGGCCACAGACAGCTTATTTTTCGCCAAAACCGTTTTTGCCCTAAATCCTATTTTCAGGCCTAAAGACGGGCCTCCGGTGTCCTATTTTTGTTCAGAGCATACCATGAGCTTCCAAATGTGCAAGTTTCAAGAAAATCCGAGACAAAAAAATTTTTGCCAAAAACGGCAAAATCGGTAAGGGGGGTGCGGAGGAAAAATCCCGATTTTGGCGAAAAAATGATTTCTCCCCAAACTTGTTCAAACTTTGATATTCTACCTGTCAACGCATGCTGCGTTGGTAATTCGAGTCAGAACTCCTTCAAAATGGCTTGAACAGTCTCAAAAGGCCAAGGCCACAGACAGCTTATTTTTCGCCAAAACCGTTTTTGCCCTAAATCCTATTTTCAGGCCTAAAGACGGGCCTCCGGTGTCCTATTTTTGTTCAGAGCATACCATGAGCTTCCAAATGTGCAAGTTTCAAGAAAATCCGAGACAAAAAAATTTTTGCCAAAAACGGCAAAATCGGTAAGGGGGGTGCGGAGGAAAAATCCCGATTTTGGCGAAAAAATGATTTCTCCCCAAACTTGTTCAAACTTTGATATTCTACCTGTCAACGCATGCTGCGTTAGTAATTCGAGTCAGAACTCCTTCAAAATGGCTTGAACAGTCTCAAAAGGCCCAGGCCACAGACAGCTTATTTTTCGCCAAAACCGTTTTTGCCCTAAATCCTATTTTCAGGCCTAAAGACGGGCCTCCGGTGTCCTATTTTTGTTCAGAGCATACCATGAGCTTCCAAATGTGCAAGTTTCAAGAAAATCCGAGACAAAAAATTTTTTGCCAAAAACGGCAAAATCGGTAAGGGGGGTGCGGAGGAAAAATCCCGATTTTGGCGAAAAAATGATTTCTCCCCAAACTTGTTCAAACTTTGATATTCTACCTGTCAACGCATGCTGCGTTAGTAATTCGAGTCAGAACTCCTTCAAAATGGCTTGAACAGTCTCAAAAGGCCCAGGCCACAGACAGCTTATTTTTCGCCAAAACCGTTTTTGCCCTAAATCCTATTTTCAGGCCTAAAGACGGGCCTCCGGTGTCCTATTTTTGTTCAGAGCATACCATGAGCTTCCAAATGTGCAAGTTTCAAGAAAATCCGAGACAAAAAAATTTTTGCCAAAAACGGCAAAATCGGTAAGGGGGGTGCGGAGGAAAAATCCCGATTTTGGCGAAAAAATGATTTCTCCCCAAACTTGTTCAAACTTTGATATTCTACCTGTCAACGCATGCTGCGTTAGTAATTCGAGTCAGAACTCCTTCAAAATGGCTTGAACAGTCTCAAAAGGCCCAGGCCACAGACAGCTTATTTTTCGCCAAAACCGTTTTTGCCCTAAATCCTATTTTCAGGCCTAAAGACGGGCCTCCGGTGTCCTATTTTTGTTCAGAGCATACCATGAGCTTCCAAATGTGCAAGTTTCAAGAAAATCCGAGACAAAAAAATTTTTGCCAAAAACGGCAAAATCGGTAAGGGGGGTGCGGAGGAAAAATCCCGATTTTGGCGAAAAAATGATTTCTCCCCAAACTTGTTCAAACTTTGATATTCTACCTGTCAACGCATGCTGCGTTGGTAATTCGAGTCAGAACTCCTTCAAAATGGCTTGAACAGTCTCAAAAGGCCCAGGCCACAGACAGCTTATTTTTCGCCAAAACCGTTTTTGCCCTAAATCCTATTTTCAGGCCTAAAGACGGGCCTCCGGTGTCCTATTTTTGTTCAGAGCATACCATGAGCTTCCAAATGTGCAAGTTTCAAGAAAATCCGAGACAAAAAAATTTTTGCCAAAAACGGCAAAATCGGTAAGGGGGGTGCGGAGGAAAAATCCCGATTTTGGCGAAAAAATGATTTCTCCCCAAACTTGTTCAAACTTTGATATTCTACCTGTCAACGCATGCTGCGTTAGTAATTCGAGTCAGAACTCCTTCAAAATGGCTTGAACAGTCTCAAAAGGCCCAGGCCACAGACAGCTTATTTTTCGCCAAAACCGTTTTTGCCCTAAATCCTATTTTCAGGCCTAAAGACGGGCCTCCGGTGTCCTATTTTTGTTCAGAGCATACCATGAGCTTCCAAATGTGCAAGTTTCAAGAAAATCCGAGACAAAAAATTTTTTGCCAAAAACGGCAAAATCGGTAAGGGGGGTGCGGAGGAAAAATCCCGATTTTGGCGAAAAAATGATTTCTCCCCAAACTTGTTCAAACTTTGATATTCTACCTGTCAACGCATGCTGCGTTAGTAATTCGAGTCAGAACTCCTTCAAAATGGCTTGAACAGTCTCAAAAGGCCCAGGCCACAGACAGCTTATTTTTCGCCAAAACCGTTTTTGCCCTAAATCCTATTTTCAGGCCTAAAGACGGGCCTCCGGTGTCCTATTTTTGTTCAGAGCATACCATGAGCTTCCAAATGTGCAAGTTTCAAGAAAATCCGAGACAAAAAAATTTTTGCCAAAAACGGCAAAATCGGTAAGGGGGGTGCGGAGGAAAAATCCCGATTTTGGCGAAAAAATGATTTCTCCCCAAACTTGTTCAAACTTTGATATTCTACCTGTCAACGCATGCTGCGTTAGTAATTCGAGTCAGAACTCCTTCAAAATGGCTTGAACAGTCTCAAAAGGCCCAGGCCACAGACAGCTTATTTTTCGCCAAAACCGTTTTTGCCCTAAATCCTATTTTCAGGCCTAAAGACGGGCCTCCGGTGTCCTATTTTTGTTCAGAGCATACCATGAGCTTCCAAATGTGCAAGTTTCAAGAAAATCCGAGACAAAAAAATTTTTGCCAAAAACGGCAAAATCGGTAAGGGGGGTGCGGAGGAAAAATCCCGATTTTGGCGAAAAAATGATTTCTCCCCAAACTTGTTCAAACTTTGATATTCTACCTGTCAACGCATGCTGCGTTAGTAATTCGAGTCAGAACTCCTTCAAAATGGCTTGAACAGTCTCAAAAGGCCCAGGCCACAGACAGCTTATTTTTCGCCAAAACCGTTTTTGCCCTAAATCCTATTTTCAGGCCTAAAGACGGGCCTCCGGTGTCCTATTTTTGTTCAGAGCATACCATGAGCTTCCAAATGTGCAAGTTTCAAGAAAATCCGAGACAAAAAAAAATTTGCCAAAAACGGCAAAATCGGTAAGGGGGTTGCGGAGGAAAAATCCCGATTTTGGCGAAAAAATGATTTCTCCCCAAACTTGTTCAAACTTTGATATTCTACCTGTCAACGCATGCTGCGTTAGTAATTCGAGTCAGAACTCCTTCAAAATGGCTTGAACAGTCTCAAAAGGCCCAGGCCACAGACAGCTTATTTTTCGCCAAAACCGTTTTTGCCCTAAATCCTATTTTCAGGCCTAAAGACGGGCCTCCGGTGTCCTATTTTTGTTCAGAGCATACCATGAGCTTCCAAATGTGCAAGTTTCAAGAAAATCCGAGACAAAAAAATTTTGCCAAAAACGGCAAAATCGGTAAGGGGGGTGCGGAGGAAAAATCCCGATTTTGGCGAAAAAATGATTTCTCCCCAAACTTGTTCAAACTTTGATATTCTACCTGTCAACGCATGCTGCGTTAGTAATTCGAGTCAGAACTCCTTCAAAATGGCTTGAACAGTCTCAAAAGGCCCAGGCCACAGACAGCTTATTTTTCGCCAAAACCGTTTTTGCCCTAAATCCTATTTTCAGGCCTAAAGACGGGCCTCCGGTGTCCTATTTTTGTTCAGAGCATACCATGAGCTTCCAAATGTGCAAGTTTCAAGAAAATCCGAGACAAAAAAATTTTTGCCAAAAACGGCAAAATCGGTAAGGGGGGTGCGGAGGAAAAATCCCGATTTTGGCGAAAAAATGATTTCTCCCCAAACTTGTTCAAACTTTGATATTCTACCTGTCAACGCATGCTGCGTTGGTAATTCGAGTCAGAACTCCTTCAAAATGGCTTGAACAGTCTCAAAAGGCCAAGGCCACAGACAGCTTATTTTTCGCCAAAACCGTTTTTGCCCTAAATCCTATTTTCAGGCCTAAAGACGGGCCTCCGGTGTCCTATTTTTGTTCAGAGCATACCATGAGCTTCCAAATGTGCAAGTTTCAAGAAAATCCGAGACAAAAAAATTTTTGCCAAAAACGGCAAAATCGGTAAGGGGGGTGCGGAGGAAAAATCCCGATTTTGGCGAAAAAATGATTTCTCCCCAAACTTGTTCAAACTTTGATATTCTACCTGTCAACGCATGCTGCGTTAGTAATTCGAGTCAGAACTCCTTCAAAATGGCTTGAACAGTCTCAAAAGGCCCAGGCCACAGACAGCTTATTTTTCGCCAAAACCGTTTTTGCCCTAAATCCTATTTTCAGGCCTAAAGACGGGCCTCCGGTGTCCTATTTTTGTTCAGAGCATACCATGAGCTTCCAAATGTGCAAGTTTCAAGAAAATCCGAGACAAAAAATTTTTTGCCAAAAACGGCAAAATCGGTAAGGGGGGTGCGGAGGAAAAATCCCGATTTTGGCGAAAAAATGATTTCTCCCCAAACTTGTTCAAACTTTGATATTCTACCTGTCAACGCATGCTGCGTTAGTAATTCGAGTCAGAACTCCTTCAAAATGGCTTGAACAGTCTCAAAAGGCCCAGGCCACAGACAGCTTATTTTTCGCCAAAACCGTTTTTGCCCTAAATCCTATTTTCAGGCCTAAAGACGGGCCTCCGGTGTCCTATTTTTGTTCAGAGCATACCATGAGCTTCCAAATGTGCAAGTTTCAAGAAAATCCGAGACAAAAAAATTTTTGCCAAAAACGGCAAAATCGGTAAGGGGGGTGCGGAGGAAAAATCCCGATTTTGGCGAAAAAATGATTTCTCCCCAAACTTGTTCAAACTTTGATATTCTACCTGTCAACGCATGCTGCGTTAGTAATTCGAGTCAGAACTCCTTCAAAATGGCTTGAACAGTCTCAAAAGGCCCAGGCCACAGACAGCTTATTTTTCGCCAAAACCGTTTTTGCCCTAAATCCTATTTTCAGGCCTAAAGACGGGCCTCCGGTGTCCTATTTTTGTTCAGAGCATACCATGAGCTTCCAAATGTGCAAGTTTCAAGAAAATCCGAGACAAAAAAATTTTTGCCAAAAACGGCAAAATCGGTAAGGGGGGTGCGGAGGAAAAATCCCGATTTTGGCGAAAAAATGATTTCTCCCCAAACTTGTTCAAACTTTGATATTCTACCTGTCAACGCATGCTGCGTTAGTAATTCGAGTCAGAACTCCTTCAAAATGGCTTGAACAGTCTCAAAAGGCCCAGGCCACAGACAGCTTATTTTTCGCCAAAACCGTTTTTGCCCTAAATCCTATTTTCAGGCCTAAAGACGGGCCTCCGGTGTCCTATTTTTGTTCAGAGCATACCATGAGCTTCCAAATGTGCAAGTTTCAAGAAAATCCGAGACAAAAAAAATTTTGCCAAAAACGGCAAAATCGGTAAGGGGGGTGCGGAGGAAAAATCCCGATTTTGGCGAAAAAATGATTTCTCCCCAAACTTGTTCAAACTTTGATATTCTACCTGTCAACGCATGCTGCGTTAGTAATTCGAGTCAGAACTCCTTCAAAATGGCTTGAACAGTCTCAAAAGGCCCAGGCCACAGACAGCTTATTTTTCGCCAAAACCGTTTTTGCCCTAAATCCTATTTTCAGGCCTAAAGACGGGCCTCCGGTGTCCTATTTTTGTTCAGAGCATACCATGAGCTTCCAAATGTGCAAGTTTCAAGAAAATCCGAGACAAAAAAATTTTGCCAAAAACGGCAAAATCGGTAAGGGGGGTGCGGAGGAAAAATCCCGATTTTGGCGAAAAAATGATTTCTCCCCAAACTTGTTCAAACTTTGATATTCTACCTGTCAACGCATGCTGCGTTAGTAATTCGAGTCAGAACTCCTTCAAAATGGCTTGAACAGTCTCAAAAGGCCCAGGCCACAGACAGCTTATTTTTCGCCAAAACCGTTTTTGCCCTAAATCCTATTTTCAGGCCTAAAGACGGGCCTCCGGTGTCCTATTTTTGTTCAGAGCATACCATGAGCTTCCAAATGTGCAAGTTTCAAGAAAATCCGAGACAAAAAAATTTTTGCCAAAAACGGCAAAATCGGTAAGGGGGGTGCGGAGGAAAAATCCCGATTTTGGCGAAAAAATGATTTCTCCCCAAACTTGTTCAAACTTTGATATTCTACCTGTCAACGCATGCTGCGTTGGTAATTCGAGTCAGAACTCCTTCAAAATGGCTTGAACAGTCTCAAAAGGCCCAGGCCACAGACAGCTTATTTTTCGCCAAAACCGTTTTTGCCCTAAATCCTATTTTCAGGCCTAAAGACGGGCCTCCGGTGTCCTATTTTTGTTCAGAGCATACCATGAGCTTCCAAATGTGCAAGTTTCAAGAAAATCCGAGACAAAAAAATTTTTGCCAAAAACGGCAAAATCGGTAAGGGGGGTGCGGAGGAAAAATCCCGATTTTGGCGAAAAAATGATTTCTCCCCAAACTTGTTCAAACTTTGATATTCTACCTGTCAACGCATGCTGCGTTAGTAATTCGAGTCAGAACTCCTTCAAAATGGCTTGAACAGTCTCAAAAGGCCCAGGCCACAGACAGCTTATTTTTCGCCAAAACCGTTTTTGCCCTAAATCCTATTTTCAGGCCTAAAGACGGGCCTCCGGTGTCCTATTTTTGTTCAGAGCATACCATGAGCTTCCAAATGTGCAAGTTTCAAGAAAATCCGAGACAAAAAAATTTTTGCCAAAAACGGCAAAATCGGTAAGGGGGGTGCGGAGGAAAAATCCCGATTTTGGCGAAAAAATGATTTCTCCCCAAACTTGTTCAAACTTTGATATTCTACCTGTCAACGCATGCTGCGTTAGTAATTCGAGTCAGAACTCCTTCAAAATGGCTTGAACAGTCTCAAAAGGCCCAGGCCACAGACAGCTTATTTTTCGCCAAAACCGTTTTTGCCCTAAATCCTATTTTCAGGCCTAAAGACGGGCCTCCGGTGTCCTATTTTTGTTCAGAGCATACCATGAGCTTCCAAATGTGCAAGTTTCAAGAAAATCCGAGACAAAAAAATTTTTGCCAAAAACGGCAAAATCGGTAAGGGGGGTGCGGAGGAAAAATCCCGATTTTGGCGAAAAAATGATTTCTCCCCAAACTTGTTCAAACTTTGATATTCTACCTGTCAACGCATGCTGCGTTAGTAATTCGAGTCAGAACTCCTTCAAAATGGCTTGAACAGTCTCAAAAGGCCCAGGCCACAGACAGCTTATTTTTCGCCAAAACCGTTTTTGCCCTAAATCCTATTTTCAGGCCTAAAGACGGGCCTCCGGTGTCCTATTTTTGTTCAGAGCATACCATGAGCTTCCAAATGTGCAAGTTTCAAGAAAATCCGAGACAAAAAAAAATTTGCCAAAAACGGCAAAATCGGTAAGGGGGGTGCGGAGGAAAAATCCCGATTTTGGCGAAAAAATGATTTCTCCCCAAACTTGTTCAAACTTTGATATTCTACCTGTCAACGCATGCTGCGTTAGTAATTCGAGTCAGAACTCCTTCAAAATGGCTTGAACAGTCTCAAAAGGCCCAGGCCACAGACAGCTTATTTTTCGCCAAAACCGTTTTTGCCCTAAATCCTATTTTCAGGCCTAAAGACGGGCCTCCGGTGTCCTATTTTTGTTCAGAGCATACCATGAGCTTCCAAATGTGCAAGTTTCAAGAAAATCCGAGACAAAAAAAAATTTGCCAAAAACGGCAAAATCGGTAAGGGGGGTGCGGAGGAAAAATCCCGATTTTGGCGAAAAAATGATTTCTCCCCAAACTTGTTCAAACTTTGATATTCTACCTGTCAACGCATGCTGCGTTAGTAATTCGAGTCAGAACTCCTTCAAAATGGCTTGAACAGTCTCAAAAGGCCCAGGCCACAGACAGCTTATTTTTCGCCAAAACCGTTTTTGCCCTAAATCCTATTTTCAGGCCTAAAGACGGGCCTCCGGTGTCCTATTTTTGTTCAGAGCATACCATGAGCTTCCAAATGTGCAAGTTTCAAGAAAATCCGAGACAAAAAATTTTTTGCCAAAAACGGCAAAATCGGTAAGGGGGGTGCGGAGGAAAAATCCCGATTTTGGCGAAAAAATGATTTCTCCCCAAACTTGTTCAAACTTTGATATTCTACCTGTCAACGCATGCTGCGTTAGTAATTCGAGTCAGAACTCCTTCAAAATGGCTTGAACAGTCTCAAAAGGCCCAGGCCACAGACAGCTTATTTTTCGCCAAAACCGTTTTTGCCCTAAATCCTATTTTCAGGCCTAAAGACGGGCCTCCGGTGTCCTATTTTTGTTCAGAGCATACCATGAGCTTCCAAATGTGCAAGTTTCAAGAAAATCCGAGACAAAAAAATTTTTGCCAAAAACGGCAAAATCGGTAAGGGGGGTGCGGAGGAAAAATCCCGATTTTGGCGAAAAAATGATTTCTCCCCAAACTTGTTCAAACTTTGATATTCTACCTGTCAACGCATGCTGCGTTAGTAATCGAGTCAGAACTCCTTCAAAATGGCTTGAACAGTCTCAAAAGGCCCAGGCCACAGACAGCTTATTTTTCGCCAAAACCGTTTTTGCCCTAAATCCTATTTTCAGGCCTAAAGACGGGCCTCCGGTGTCCTATTTTTGTTCAGAGCATACCATGAGCTTCCAAATGTGCAAGTTTCAAGAAAATCCGAGACAAAAAAATTTTTGCCAAAAACGGCAAAATCGGTAAGGGGGGTGCGGAGGAAAAATCCCGATTTTGGCGAAAAAATGATTTCTCCCCAAACTTGTTCAAACTTTGATATTCTACCTGTCAACGCATGCTGCGTTAGTAATTCGAGTCAGAACTCCTTCAAAATGGCTTGAACAGTCTCAAAAGGCCCAGGCCACAGACAGCTTATTTTTCGCCAAAACCGTTTTTTGCCCTAAATCCTATTTTCAGGCCTAAAGACGGGCCTCCGGTGTCCTATTTTTGTTCAGAGCATACCATGAGCTTCCAAATGTGCAAGTTTCAAGAAAATCCGAGACAAAAAAATTTTTGCCAAAAACGGCAAAATCGGTAAGGGGGTGCGGAGGAAAAATCCCGATTTTGGCGAAAAAATGATTTCTCCCCAAACTTGTTCAAACTTTGATATTCTACCTGTCAACGCATGCTGCGTTAGTAATTCGAGTCAGAACTCCTTCAAAATGGCTTGAACAGTCTCAAAAGGCCCAGGCCACAGACAGCTTATTTTTCGCCAAAACCGTTTTTGCCCTAAATCCTATTTTCAGGCCTAAAGACGGGCCTCCGGTGTCCTATTTTTGTTCAGAGCATACCATGAGCTTCCAAATGTGCAAGTTTCAAGAAAATCCGAGACAAAAAAATTTTTGCCAAAAACGGCAAAATCGGTAAGAGGGGTGCGGAGGAAAAATCCCGATTTTGGCGAAAAAATGATTTCTCCCCAAACTTGTTCAAACTTTGATATTCTACCTGTCAACGCATGCTGCGTTAGTAATTCGAGTCAGAACTCCTTCAAAATGGCTTGAACAGTCTCAAAAGGCCCAGGCCACAGACAGCTTATTTTTCGCCAAAACCGTTTTTGCCCTAAATCCTATTTTCAGGCCTAAAGACGGGCCTCCGGTGTCCTATTTTTGTTCAGAGCATACCATGAGCTTCCAAATGTGCAAGTTTCAAGAAAATCCGAGACAAAAAAATTTTTGCCAAAAACGGCAAAATCGGTAAGGGGGGTGCGGAGGAAAAATCCCGATTTTGGCGAAAAAATGATTTCTCCCCAAACTTGTTCAAACTTTGATATTCTACCTGTCAACGCATGCTGCGTTAGTAATTCGAGTCAGAACTCCTTCAAAATGGCTTGAACATTTTTCGCCAAAACCGTTTTTGCCCTAAATCCTATTTTCAGGCCTAAAGACGGGCCTCCGGTGTCCTATTTTTGTTCAGAGCATACCATGAGCTTCCAAATGTGCAAGTTTCAAGAAAATCCGAGACAAAAAATTTTTTGCCAAAAACGGCAAAATCGGTAAGGGGGTGCGGAGGAAAAATCCCGATTTTGGCGAAAAAATGATTTCTCCCCAAACTTGTTCAAACTTTGATATTCTACCTGTCAACGCATGCTGCGTTAGTAATTCGAGTCAGAACTCCTTCAAAATGGCTTGAACAGTCTCAAAAGGCCCAGGCCACAGACAGCTTATTTTTCGCCAAAACCGTTTTTGCCCTAAATCCTATTTTCAGGCCTAAAGACGGGCCTCCGGTGTCCTATTTTTGTTCAGAGCATACCATGAGCTTCCAAATGTGCAAGTTTCAAGAAAATCCGAGACAAAAAAAAATTTGCCAAAAACGGCAAAATCGGTAAGGGGGGTGCGGAGGAAAAATCCCGATTTTGGCGAAAAAATGATTTCTCCCCAAACTTGTTCAAACTTTGATATTCTACCTGTCAACGCATGCTGCGTTAGTAATTCGAGTCAGAACTCCTTCAAAATGGCTTGAACAGTCTCAAAAGGCCCAGGCCACAGACAGCTTATTTTTCGCCAAAACCGTTTTTGCCCTAAATCCTATTTTCAGGCCTAAAGACGGGCCTCCGGTGTCCTATTTTTGTTCAGAGCATACCATGAGCTTCCAAATGTGCAAGTTTCAAGAAAATCCGAGACAAAAAAATTTTTGCCAAAAACGGCAAAATCGGTAAGGGGGGTGCGGAGGAAAAATCCCGATTTTGGCGAAAAAATGATTTCTCCCCAAACTTGTTCAAACTTTGATATTCTACCTGTCAACGCATGCTGCGTTAGTAATTCGAGTCAGAACTCCTTCAAAATGGCTTGAACAGTCTCAAAAGGCCCAGGCCACAGACAGCTTATTTTTCGCCAAAACCGTTTTTGCCCTAAATCCTATTTTCAGGCCTAAAGACGGGCCTCCGGTGTCCTATTTTTGTTCAGAGCATACCATGAGCTTCCAAATGTGCAAGTTTCAAGAAAATCCGAGACAAAAAAAAATTTGCCAAAAACGGCAAAATCGGTAAGGGGGGTGTGGAGGAAAAATCCCGATTTTGGCGAAAAAATGATTTCTCCCCAAACTTGTTCAAACTTTGATATTCTACCTGTCAACGCATGCTGCGTTAGTAATTCGAGTCAGAACTCCTTCAAAATGGCTTGAACAGTCTCAAAAGGCCCAGGCCACAGACAGCTTATTTTTCGCCAAAACCGTTTTTGCCCTAAATCCTATTTTCAGGCCTAAAGACGGGCCTCCGGTGTCCTATTTTTGTTCAGAGCATACCATGAGCTTCCAAATGTGCAAGTTTCAAGAAAATCCGAGACAAAAAAATTTTTGCCAAAAACGGCAAAATCGGTAAGGGGGGTGCGGAGGAAAAATCCCGATTTTGGCGAAAAAATGATTTCTCCCCAAACTTGTTCAAACTTTGATATTCTACCTGTCAACGCATGCTGCGTTAGTAATTCGAGTCAGAACTCCTTCAAAATGGCTTGA
Organism: Fragum sueziense; assembly: GCA_963680895.1. Taxonomy (NCBI): domain Eukaryota; kingdom Metazoa; phylum Mollusca; class Bivalvia; order Cardiida; family Cardiidae; genus Fragum; species Fragum sueziense. Next base: position 52,552,373 of record OY804598.1, on the reverse strand, counting down.
ACAGTCTCAAAAGGCCCAGGCCACAGACAGCTTATTTTTCGCCAAAACCGTTTTTGCCCTAAATCCTATTTTCAGGCCTAAAGACGGGCCTCCGGTGTCCTATTTTTGTTCAGAGCATACCATGAGCTTCCAAATGTGCAAGTTTCAAGAAAATCCGAGACAAAAAAAATTTGCCAAAAACGGCAAAATCGGTAAGGGGGGTGCGGAGGAAAAATCCCGATTTTGGCGAAAAAATGATTTCTCCCCAAACTTGTTCAAACTTTGATATTCTACCTGTCAACGCATGCTGCGTTAGTAATTCGAGTCAGAACTCCTTCAAAATGGCTTGAACAGTCTCAAAAGGCCCAGGCCACAGAAAGCTTATTTTTCGCCAAAACCGTTTTTTGCCCTAAATCCTATTTTCAGGCCTAAAGACGGGCCTCCGGTGTCCTATTTTTGTTCAGAGCATACCATGAGCTTCCAAATGTGCAAGTTTCAAGAAAATCCGAGACAAAAAAATTTTTGCCAAAAACGGCAAAATCGGTAAGGGGGGTGCGGAGGAAAAATCCCGATTTTGGCGAAAAAATGATTTCTCCCCAAACTTGTTCAAACTTTGATATTCTACCTGTCAACTCATGCTGCGTTAGTAATTCGAGTCAGAACTCCTTCAAAATGGCTTGAACAGTCTCAAAAGGCCCAGGCCACAGACAGCTTATTTTTCGCCAAAACCGTTTTTGCCCTAAATCCTATTTTCAGGCCTAAAGACGGGCCTCCGGTGTCCTATTTTTGTTCAGAGCATACCATGAGCTTCCAAATGTGCAAGTTTCAAGAAAATCCGAGACAAAAAAATTTTTGCCAAAAACGGCAAAATCGGTAAGGGGGGTGCGGAGGAAAAATCCCGATTTTGGCGAAAAAATGATTTCTCCCCAAACTTGTTCAAACTTTGATATTCTACCTGTCAACGCATGCTGCGTTAGTAATTCGAGTCAGAACTCCTTCAAAATGGCTTGAACAGTCTCAAAAGGCCCAGGCCACAGACAGCTTATTTTTCGCCAAAACCGTTTTTGCCCTAAATCCTATTTTCAGGCCTAAAGACGGGCCTCCGGTGTCCTATTTTTGTTCAGAGCATACCATGAGCTTCCAAATGTGCAAGTTTCAAGAAAATCCGAGACAAAAAAATTTTTGCCAAAAACGGCAAAATCGGTAAGGGGGGTGCGGAGGAAAAATCCCGATTTTGGCGAAAAAATGATTTCTCCCCAAACTTGTTCAAACTTTGATATTCTACCTGTCAACGCATGCTGCGTTAGTAATTCGAGTCAGAACTCCTTCAAAATGGTTTGAACAGTCTCAAAAGGCCCAGGCCACAGACAGCTTATTTTTCGCCAAAACCGTTTTTGCCCTAAATCCTATTTTCAGGCCTAAAGACGGGCCTCCGGTGTCCTATTTTTGTTCAGAGCATACCATGAGCTTCCAAATGTGCAAGTTTCAAGAAAATCCGAGACAAAAAAAATTTGCCAAAAACGGCAAAATCGGTAAGGGGGGTGCGGAGGAAAAATCCCGATTTTGGCGAAAAAATGATTTCTCCCCAAACTTGTTCAAACTTTGATATTCTACCTGTCAACGCATGCTGCGTTAGTAATTCGAGTCAGAACTCCTTCAAAATGGCTTGAACAGTCTCAAAAGGCCCAGGCCACAGAAAGCTTATTTTTCGCCAAAACCGTTTTTGCCCTAAATCCTATTTTCAGGCCTAAAGACGGGCCTCCGGTGTCCTATTTTTGTTCAGAGCATACCATGAGCTTCCAAATGTGCAAGTTTCAAGAAAATCCGAGACAAAAAAATTTTTGCCAAAAACGGCAAAATCGGTAAGGGGGGTGCGGAGGAAAAATCCCGATTTTGGCGAAAAAATGATTTCTCCCCAAACTTGTTCAAACTTTGATATTCTACCTGTCAACTCATGCTGCGTTAGTAATTCGAGTCAGAACTCCTTCAAAATGGCTTGAACAGTCTCAAAAGGCCCAGGCCACAGACAGCTTATTTTTCGCCAAAACCGTTTTTGCCCTAAATCCTATTTTCAGGCCTAAAGACGGGCCTCCGGTGTCCTATTTTTGTTCAGAGCATACCATGAGCTTCCAAATGTGCAAGTTTCAAGAAAATCCGAGACAAAAAAATTTTTGCCAAAAACGGCAAAATCGGTAAGGGGGGTGCGGAGGAAAAATCCCGATTTTGGCGAAAAAATGATTTCTCCCCAAACTTGTTCAAACTTTGATATTCTACCTGTCAACGCATGCTGCGTTGGTAATTCGAGTCAGAACTCCTTCAAAATGGCTTGAACAGTCTCAAAAGGCCCAGGCCACAGACAGCTTATTTTTCGCCAAAACCGTTTTTGCCCTAAATCCTATTTTCAGGCCTAAAGACGGGCCTCCGGTGTCCTATTTTTGTTCAGAGCATACCATGAGCTTCCAAATGTGCAAGTTTCAAGAAAATCCGAGACAAAAAAATTTTTGCCAAAAACGGCAAAATCGGTAAGGGGGTGCGGAGGAAAAATCCCGATTTTGGCGAAAAAATGATTTCTCCCCAAACTTGTTCAAACTTTGATATTCTACCTGTCAACGCATGCTGCGTTAGTAATTCGAGTCAGAACTCCTTCAAAATGGCTTGAACAGTCTCAAAAGGCCCAGGCCACAGACAGCTTATTTTTCGCCAAAACCGTTTTTGCCCTAAATCCTATTTTCAGGCCTAAAGACGGGCCTCCGGTGTCCTATTTTTGTTCAGAGCATACCATGAGCTTCCAAATGTGCAAGTTTCAAGAAAATCCGAGACAAAAAAATTTTTGCCAAAAACGGCAAAATCGGTAAGGGGGGTGCGGAGGAAAAATCCCGATTTTGGCGAAAAAATGATTTCTCCCCAAACTTGTTCAAACTTTGATATTCTACCTGTCAACGCATGCTGCGTTAGTAATTCGAGTCAGAACTCCTTCAAAATGGCTTGAACAGTCTCAAAAGGCCCAGGCCACAGACAGCTTATTTTTCGCCAAAACCGTTTTTGCCCTAAATCCTATTTTCAGGCCTAAAGACGGGCCTCCGGTGTCCTATTTTTGTTCAGAGCATACCATGAGCTTCCAAATGTGCAAGTTTCAAGAAAATCCGAGACAAAAAAATTTTTGCCAAAAACGGCAAAATCGGTAAGGGGGGTGCGGAGGAAAAATCCCGATTTTGGCGAAAAAATGATTTCTCCCCAAACTTGTTCAAACTTTGATATTCTACCTGTCAACGCATGCTGCGTTAGTAATTCGAGTCAGAACTCCTTCAAAATGGCTTGAACAGTCTCAAAAGGCCCAGGCCACAGACAGCTTATTTTTCGCCAAAACCGTTTTTGCCCTAAATCCTATTTTCAGGCCTAAAGACGGGCCTCCGGTGTCCTATTTTTGTTCAGAGCATACCATGAGCTTCCAAATGTGCAAGTTTCAAGAAAATCCGAGACAAAAAAATTTTTGCCAAAAACGGCAAAATCGGTAAGGGGGGTGCGGAGGAAAAATCCCGATTTCGGCGAAAAAATGATTTCTCCCCAAACTTGTTCAAACTTTGATATTCTACCTGTCAACGCATGCTGCGTTAGTAATTCGAGTCAGAACTCCTTCAAAATGGCTTGAACAGTCTCAAAAGGCCCAGGCCACAGACAGCTTATTTTTCGCCAAAACCGTTTTTGCCCTAAATCCTATTTTCAGGCCTAAAGACGGGCCTCCGGTGTCCTATTTTTGTTCAGAGCATACCATGAGCTTCCAAATGTGCAAGTTTCAAGAAAATCCGAGACAAAAAAATTTTTGCCAAAAACGGCAAAATCGGTAAGGGGGGTGCGGAGGAAAAATCCCGATTTTGGCGAAAAAATGATTTCTCCCCAAACTTGTTCAAACTTTGATATTCTACCTGTCAACGCATGCTGCGTTAGTAATTCGAGTCAGAACTCCTTCAAAATGGCTTGAACAGTCTCAAAAGGCCCAGGCCACAGACAGCTTATTTTTCGCCAAAACCGTTTTTGCCCTAAATCCTATTTTCAGGCCTAAAGACGGGCCTCCGGTGTCCTATTTTTGTTCAGAGCATACCATGAGCTTCCAAATGTGCAAGTTTCAAGAAAATCCGAGACAAAAAAATTTTTGCCAAAAACGGCAAAATCGGTAAGGGGGGTGCGGAGGAAAAATCCCGATTTTGGCGAAAAAATGATTTCTCCCCAAACTTGTTCAAACTTTGATATTCTACCTGTCAACGCATGCTGCGTTAGTAATTCGAGTCAGAACTCCTTCAAAATGGCTTGAACAGTCTCAAAAGGCCCAGGCCACAGACAGCTTATTTTTCGCCAAAACCGTTTTTGCCCTAAATCCTATTTTCAGGCCTAAAGACGGGCCTCCGGTGTCCTATTTTTGTTCAGAGCATACCATGAGCTTCCAAATGTGCAAGTTTCAAGAAAATCCGAGACAAAAAAATTTTTGCCAAAAACGGCAAAATCGGTAAGGGGGGTGCGGAGGAAAAATCCCGATTTTGGCGAAAAAATGATTTCTCCCCAAACTTGTTCAAACTTTGATATTCTACCTGTCAACGCATGCTGCGTTAGTAATTCGAGTCAGAACTCCTTCAAAATGGCTTGAACAGTCTCAAAAGGCCCAGGCCACAGACAGCTTATTTTTCGCCAAAACCGTTTTTGCCCTAAATCCTATTTTCAGGCCTAAAGACGGGCCTCCGGTGTCCTATTTTTGTTCAGAGCATACCATGAGCTTCCAAATGTGCAAGTTTCAAGAAAATCCGAGACAAAAAAAAATTTGCCAAAAACGGCAAAATCGGTAAGGGGGGTGCGGAGGAAAAATCCCGATTTTGGCGAAAAAATGATTTCTCCCCAAACTTGTTCAAACTTTGATATTCTACCTGTCAACGCATGCTGCGTTAGTAATTCGAGTCAGAACTCCTTCAAAATGGCTTGAACAGTCTCAAAAGGCCCAGGCCACAGACAGCTTATTTTTCGCCAAAACCGTTTTTGCCCTAAATCCTATTTTCAGGCCTAAAGACGGGCCTCCGGTGTCCTATTTTTGTTCAGAGCATACCATGAGCTTCCAAATGTGCAAGTTTCAAGAAAATCCGAGACAAAAAAATTTTTGCCAAAAACGGCAAAATCGGTAAGGGGGGTGCGGAGGAAAAATCCCGATTTTGGCGAAAAAATGATTTCTCCCCAAACTTGTTCAAACTTTGATATTCTACCTGTCAACGCATGCTGCGTTAGTAATTCGAGTCAGAACTCCTTCAAAATGGCTTGAACAGTCTCAAAAGGCCCAGGCCACAGACAGCTTATTTTTCGCCAAAACCGTTTTTGCCCTAAATCCTATTTTCAGGCCTAAAGACGGGCCTCCGGTGTCCTATTTTTGTTCAGAGCATACCATGAGCTTCCAAATGTGCAAGTTTCAAGAAAATCCGAGACAAAAAAAAATTTGCCAAAAACGGCAAAATCGGTAAGGGGGGTGCGGAGGAAAAATCCCGATTTTGGCGAAAAAATGATTTCTCCCCAAACTTGTTCAAACTTTGATATTCTACCTGTCAACGCATGCTGCGTTAGTAATTCGAGTCAGAACTCCTTCAAAATGGCTTGAACAGTCTCAAAAGGCCCAGGCCACAGACAGCTTATTTTTCGCCAAAACCGTTTTTGCCCTAAATCCTATTTTCAGGCCTAAAGACGGGCCTCCGGTGTCCTATTTTTGTTCAGAGCATACCATGAGCTTCCAAATGTGCAAGTTTCAAGAAAATCCGAGACAAAAAAAATTTTGCCAAAAACGGCAAAATCGGTAAGGGGGGTGCGGAGGAAAAGTCCCGATTTTGGCGAAAAAATGATTTCTCCCCAAACTTGTTCAAACTTTGATATTCTACCTGTCAACGCATGCTGCGTTAGTAATTCGAGTCAGAACTCCTTCAAAATGGCTTGAACAGTCTCAAAAGGCCCAGGCCACAGACAGCTTATTTTTCGCCAAAACCGTTTTTGCCCTAAATCCTATTTTCAGGCCTAAAGACGGGCCTCCGGTGTCCTATTTTTGTTCAGAGCATACCATGAGCTTCCAAATGTGCAAGTTTCAAGAAAATCCGAGACAAAAAAATTTTTGCCAAAAACGGCAAAATCGGTAAGGGGGGTGCGGAGGAAAAATCCCGATTTTGGCGAAAAAATGATTTCTCCCCAAACTTGTTCAAACTTTGATATTCTACCTGTCAACGCATGCTGCGTTAGTAATTCGAGTCAGAACTCCTTCAAAATGGCTTGAACAGTCTCAAAAGGCCCAGGCCACAGACAGCTTATTTTTCGCCAAAACCGTTTTTGCCCTAAATCCTATTTTCAGGCCTAAAGACGGGCCTCCGGTGTCCTATTTTTGTTCAGAGCATACCATGAGCTTCCAAATGTGCAAGTTTCAAGAAAATCCGAGACAAAAAAATTTTTGCCAAAAACGGCAAAATCGGTAAGGGGGGTGCGGAGGAAAAATCCCGATTTTGGCGAAAAAATGATTTCTCCCCAAACTTGTTCAAACTTTGATATTCTACCTGTCAACGCATGCTGCGTTAGTAATTCGAGTCAGAACTCCTTCAAAATGGCTTGAACAGTCTCAAAAGGCCCAGGCCACAGACAGCTTATTTTTCGCCAAAACCGTTTTTGCCCTAAATCCTATTTTCAGGCCTAAAGACGGGCCTCCGGTGTCCTATTTTTGTTCAGAGCATACCATGAGCTTCCAAATGTGCAAGTTTCAAGAAAATCCGAGACAAAAAAATTTTTGCCAAAAACGGCAAAATCGGTAAGGGGGGTGCGGAGGAAAAATCCCGATTTTGGCGAAAAAATGATTTCTCCCCAAACTTGTTCAAACTTTGATATTCTACCTGTCAACGCATGCTGCGTTAGTAATTCGAGTCAGAACTCCTTCAAAATGGCTTGAACAGTCTCAAAAGGCCCAGGCCACAGACAGCTTATTTTTCGCCAAAACCGTTTTTGCCCTAAATCCTATTTTCAGACCTAAAGACGGGCCTCCGGTGTCCTATTTTTGTTCAGAGCATACCATGAGCTTCCAAATGTGCAAGTTTCAAGAAAATCCGAGACAAAAAAATTTTTGCCAAAAACGGCAAAATCGGTAAGGGGGGTGCGGAGGAAAAATCCCGATTTTGGCGAAAAAATGATTTCTCCCCAAACTTGTTCAAACTTTGATATTCTACCTGTCAACGCATGCTGCGTTAGTAATTCGAGTCAGAACTCCTTCAAAATGGCTTGAACAGTCTCAAAAGGCCCAGGCCACAGACAGCTTATTTTTCGCCAAAACCGTTTTTGCCCTAAATCCTATTTTCAGGCCTAAAGACGGGCCTCCGGTGTCCTATTTTTGTTCAGAGCATACCATGAGCTTCCAAATGTGCAAGTTTCAAGAAAATCCGAGACAAAAAAATTTTTGCCAAAAACGGCAAAATCGGTAAGGGGGGTGCGGAGGAAAAATCCCGATTTTGGCGAAAAAATGATTTCTCCCCAAACTTGTTCAAACTTTGATATTCTACCTGTCAACGCATGCTGCGTTAGTAATTCGAGTCAGAACTCCTTCAAAATGGCTTGAACAGTCTCAAAAGGCCCAGGCCACAGACAGCTTATTTTTCGCCAAAACCGTTTTTGCCCTAAATCCTATTTTCAGGCCTAAAGACGGGCCTCCGGTGTCCTATTTTTGTTCAGAGCATACCATGAGCTTCCAAATGTGCAAGTTTCAAGAAAATCCGAGACAAAAAATTTTTTGCCAAAAACGGCAAAATCGGTAAGGGGGGTGCGGAGGAAAAATCCCGATTTTGGCGAAAAAATGATTTCTCCCCAAACTTGTTCAAACTTTGATATTCTACCTGTCAACGCATGCTGCGTTAGTAATTCGAGTCAGAACTCCTTCAAAATGGCTTGAACAGTCTCAAAAGGCCCAGGCCACAGACAGCTTATTTTTCGCCAAAACCGTTTTTGCCCTAAATCCTATTTTCAGGCCTAAAGACGGGCCTCCGGTGTCCTATTTTTGTTCAGAGCATACCATGAGCTTCCAAATGTGCAAGTTTCAAGAAAATCCGAGACAAAAAAATTTTTGCCAAAAACGGCAAAATCGGTAAGGGGGGTGCGGAGGAAAAATCCCGATTTTGGCGAAAAAATGATTTCTCCCCAAACTTGTTCAAACTTTGATATTCTACCTGTCAACGCATGCTGCGTTAGTAATTCGAGTCAGAACTCCTTCAAAATGGCTTGAACAGTCTCAAAAGGCCCAGGCCACAGAAAGCTTATTTTTCGCCAAAACCGTTTTTGCCCTAAATCCTATTTTCAGGCCTAAAGACGGGCCTCCGGTGTCCTATTTTTGTTCAGAGCATACCATGAGCTTCCAAATGTGCAAGTTTCAAGAAAATCCGAGACAAAAAAATTTTTGCCAAAAACGGCAAAATCGGTAAGGGGGGTGCGGAGGAAAAATCCCGATTTTGGCGAAAAAATGATTTCTCCCCAAACTTGTTCAAACTTTGATATTCTACCTGTCAACGCATGCTGCGTTAGTAATTCGAGTCAGAACTCCTTCAAAATGGCTTGAACAGTCTCAAAAGGCCCAGGCCACAGACAGCTTATTTTTCGCCAAAACCGCTTTTGCCCTAAATCCTATTTTCAGGCCTAAAGACGGGCCTCCGGTGTCCTATTTTTGTTCAGAGCATACCATGAGCTTCCAAATGTGCAAGTTTCAAGAAAATCCGAGACAAAAAAATTTTTGCCAAAAACGGCAAAATCGGTAAGGGGGGTGCGGAGGAAAAATCCCGATTTTGGCGAAAAAATGATTTCTCCCCAAACTTGTTCAAACTTTGATATTCTACCTGTCAACGCATGCTGCGTTAGTAATTCGAGTCAGAACTCCTTCAAAATGGCTTGAACAGTCTCAAAAGGCCCAGGCCACAGACAGCTTATTTTTCGCCAAAACCGTTTTTGCCCTAAATCCTATTTTCAGGCCTAAAGACGGGCCTCCGGTGTCCTATTTTTGTTCGGAGCATACCATGAGCTTCCAAATGTGCAAGTTTCAAGAAAATCCGAGACAAAAAATTTTTTGCCAAAAACGGCAAAATCGGTAAGGGGGGTGCGGAGGAAAAATCCCGATTTTGGCGAAAAAATGATTTCTCCCCAAACTTGTTCAAACTTTGATATTCTACCTGTCAACGCATGCTGCGTTAGTAATTCGAGTCAGAACTCCTTCAAAATGGCTTGAACAGTCTCAAAAGGCCCAGGCCACAGACAGCTTATTTTTCGCCAAAACCGTTTTTGCCCTAAATCCTATTTTCAGGCCTAAAGACGGGCCTCCGGTGTCCTATTTTTGTTCAGAGCATACCATGAGCTTCCAAATGTGCAAGTTTCAAGAAAATCCGAGACAAAAAAATTTTTGCCAAAAACGGCAAAATCGGTAAGGGGGGTGCGGAGGAAAAATCCCGATTTTGGCGAAAAAATGATTTCTCCCCAAACTTGTTCAAACTTTGATATTCTACCTGTCAACGCATGCTGCGTTAGTAATTCGAGTCAGAACTCCTTCAAAATGGCTTGAACAGTCTCAAAAGGCCCAGGCCACAGAAAGCTTATTTTTCGCCAAAACCGTTTTTGCCCTAAATCCTATTTTCAGGCCTAAAGACGGGCCTCCGGTGTCCTATTTTTGTTCAGAGCATACCATGAGCTTCCAAATGTGCAAGTTTCAAGAAAATCCGAGACAAAAAAATTTTTGCCAAAAACGGCAAAATCGGTAAGGGGGGTGCGGAGGAAAAATCCCGATTTTGGCGAAAAAATGATTTCTCCCCAAACTTGTTCAAACTTTGATATTCTACCTGTCAACGCATGCTGCGTTAGTAATTCGAGTCAGAACTCCTTCAAAATGGCTTGAACAGTCTCAAAAGGCCCAGGCCACAGACAGCTTATTTTTCGCCAAAACCGCTTTTGCCCTAAATCCTATTTTCAGGCCTAAAGACGGGCCTCCGGTGTCCTATTTTTGTTCAGAGCATACCATGAGCTTCCAAATGTGCAAGTTTCAAGAAAATCCGAGACAAAAAAATTTTTGCCAAAAACGGCAAAATCGGTAAGGGGGGTGCGGAGGAAAAATCCCGATTTTGGCGAAAAAATGATTTCTCCCCAAACTTGTTCAAACTTTGATATTCTACCTGTCAACGCATGCTGCGTTAGTAATTCGAGTCAGAACTCCTTCAAAATGGCTTGAACAGTCTCAAAAGGCCCAGGCCACAGACAGCTTATTTTTCGCCAAAACCGTTTTTGCCCTAAATCCTATTTTCAGGCCTAAAGACGGGCCTCCGGTGTCCTATTTTTGTTCGGAGCATACCATGAGCTTCCAAATGTGCAAGTTTCAAGAAAATCCGAGACAAAAAAATTTTTGCCAAAAACGGCAAAATCGGTAAGGGGGGTGCGGAGGAAAAATCCCGATTTTGGCGAAAAAATGATTTCTCCCCAAACTTGTTCAAACTTTGATATTCTACCTGTCAACGCATGCTGCGTTAGTAATTCGAGTCAGAACTCCTTCAAAATGGCTTGAACAGTCTCAAAAGGCCCAGGCCACAGACAGCTTATTTTTCGCCAAAACCGTTTTTGCCCTAAATCCTATTTTCAGGCCTAAAGACGGGCCTCCGGGGTCCTATTTTTGTTCAGAGCATACCATGAGCTTCCAAATGTGCAAGTTTCAAGAAAATCCGAGACAAAAAAATTTTTGCCAAAAACGGCAAAATCGGTAAGGGGGGTGCGGAGGAAAAATCCCGATTTTGGCGAAAAAATGATTTCTCCCCAAACTTGTTCAAACTTTGATATTCTACCTGTCAACGCATGCTGCGTTAGTAATTCGAGTCAGAACTCCTTCAAAATGGCTTGAACAGTCTCAAAAGGCCCAGGCCACAGAAAGCTTATTTTTCGCCAAAACCGTTTTTGCCCTAAATCCTATTTTCAGGCCTAAAGACGGGCCTCCGGTGTCCTATTTTTGTTCGGAGCATACCATGAGCTTCCAAATGTGCAAGTTTCAAGAAAATCCGAGACAAAAAAATTTTTGCCAAAAACGGCAAAATCGGTAAGGGGGGTGCGGAGGAAAAATCCCGATTTTGGCGAAAAAATGATTTCTCCCCAAACTTGTTCAAACTTTGATATTCTACCTGTCAACGCATGCTGCGTTAGTAATTCGAGTCAGAACTCCTTCAAAATGGCTTGAACAGTCTCAAAAGGCCCAGGCCACAGACAGCTTATTTTTCGCCAAAACCGTTTTTGCCCTAAATCCTATTTTCAGGCCTAAAGACGGGCCTCCGGTGTCCTATTTTTGTTCAGAGCATACCATGAGCTTCCAAATGTGCAAGTTTCAAGAAAATCCGAGACAAAATTTTTTTTGCCAAAAACGGCAAAATCGGTAAGGGGGGTGCGGAGGAAAAATCCCGATTTTGGCGAAAAAATGATTTCTCCCCAAACTTGTTCAAACTTTGATATTCTACCTGTCAACGCATGCTGCTTTAGTAATTCGAGTCAGAACTCCTTCAAAATGGCTTGAACAGTCTCAAAAGGCCCAGGCCACAGAAAGCTTATTTTTCGCCAAAACCGTTTTTGCCCTAAATCCTATTTTCAGGCCTAAAGACGGGCCTCCGGTGTCCTATTTTTGTTCAGAGCATACCATGAGCTTCCAAATGTGCAAGTTTCAAGAAAATCCGAGACAAAAAAATTTTTGCCAAAAACGGCAAAATCGGTAAGGGGGGTGCGGAGGAAAAATCCCGATTTTGGCGAAAAAATGATTTCTCCCCAAACTTGTTCAAACTTTGATATTCTACCTGTCAACGCATGCTGCGTTAGTAATTCGAGTCAGAACTCCTTCAAAATGGCTTGAACAGTCTCAAAAGGCCCAGGCCACAGAAAGCTTATTTTTCGCCAAAACCGTTTTTGCCCTAAATCCTATTTTCAGGCCTAAAGACGGGCCTCCGGTGTCCTATTTTTGTTCAGAGCATACCATGAGCTTCCAAATGTGCAAGTTTCAAGAAAATCCGAGACAAAAAAATTTTTGCCAAAAACGGCAAAATCGGTAAGGGGGGTGCGGAGGAAAAATCCCGATTTTGGCGAAAAAATGATTTCTCCCCAAACTTGTTCAAACTTTGATATTCTACCTGTCAACGCATGCTGCGTTAGTAATTCGAGTCAGAACTCCTTCAAAATGGCTTGAACAGTCTCAAAAGGCCCAGGCCACAGAAAGCTTATTTTTCGCCAAAACCGTTTTTGCCCTAAATCCTATTTTCAGGCCTAAAGACGGGCCTCCGGTGTCCTATTTTTGTTCAGAGCATACCATGAGCTTCCAAATGTGCAAGTTTCAAGAAAATCCGAGACAAAAAAAATTTTGCCAAAAACGGCAAAATCGGTAAGGGGGGGTGCGGAGGAAAAATCCCGATTTTGGCGAAAAAATGATTTCTCCCCAAACTTGTTCAAACTTTGATATTCTACCTGTCAACGCATGCTGCGTTAGTAATTCGAGTCAGAACTCCTTCAAAATGGCTTGAACAGTCTCAAAAGGCCCAGGCCACAGAAAGCTTATTTTTCGCCAAAACCGTTTTTGCCCTAAATCCTATTTTCAGGCCTAAAGACGGGCCTCTGGTGTCCTATTTTTGTTCAGAGCATACCATGAGCTTCCAAATGTGCAAGTTTCAAGAAAATCCGAGACAAAAAATTTTTTGCCAAAAACGGCAAAATCGGTAAGGGGGGGTGCGGAGGAAAAATCCCGATTTTGGCGAAAAAATGATTTCTCCCCAAACTTGTTCAAACTTTGATATTCTACCTGTCAACGCATGCTGCGTTAGTAATTCGAGTCAGAACTCCTTCAAAATGGCTTGAACAGTCTCAAAAGGCCCAGGCCACAGAAAGCTTATTTTTCGCCAAAACCGTTTTTGCCCTAAATCCTATTTTCAGGCCTAAAGACGGGCCTCCGGTGTCCTATTTTTGTTCAGAGCATACCATGAGCTTCCAAATGTGCAAGTTTCAAGAAAATCCGAGACAAAAAATTTTTTGCCAAAAACGGCAAAATCGGTAAGGGGGTGCGGAGGAAAAATCCCGATTTTGGCGAAAAAATGATTTCTCCCCAAACTTGTTCAAACTTTGATATTCTACCTGTCAACGCATGCTGCGTTAGTAATTCGAGTCAGAACTCCTTCAAAATGGCTTGAACAGTCTCAAAAGGCCCAGGCCACAGAAAGCTTATTTTTCGCCAAAACCGTTTTTGCCCTAAATCCTATTTTCAGGCCTAAAGACGGGCCTCCGGTGTCCTATTTTTGTTCAGAGCATACCATGAGCTTCCAAATGTGCAAGTTTCAAGAAAATCCGAGACAAAAATTTTTTTGCCAAAAAACGGCAAAATCGGTAAGGGGGGTGCGGAGGAAAAATCCCGATTTTGGCGAAAAAATGATTTCTCCCCAAACTTGTTCAAACTTTGATATTCTACCTGTCAACGCATGCTGCGTTAGTAATTCGAGTCAGAACTCCTTCAAAATGGCTTGAACAGTCTCAAAAGGCCCAGGCCACAGAAAGCTTATTTTTCGCCAAAACCGTTTTTGCCCTAAATCCTATTTTCAGGCCTAAAGACGGGCCTCCGGTGTCCTATTTTTGTTCAGAGCATACCATGAGCTTCCAAATGTGCAAGTTTCAAGAAAATCCGAGACAAAAAAATTTTTGCCAAAAACGGCAAAATCGGTAAGGGGGGTGCGGAGGAAAAATCCCGATTTTGGCGAAAAAATGATTTCTCCCCAAACTTGTTCAAACTTTGATATTCTACCTGTCAACGCATGCTGCGTTAGTAATTCGAGTCAGAACTCCTTCAAAATGGCTTGAACAGTCTCAAAAGGCCCAGGCCACAGAAAGCTTATTTTTCGCCAAAACCGTTTTTGCCCTAAATCCTATTTTCAGGCCTAAAGACGGGCCTCCGGTGTCCTATTTTTGTTCAGAGCATACCATGAGCTTCCAAATGTGCAAGTTTCAAGAAAATCCGAGACAAAAAAATTTTTGCCAAAAACGGCAAAATCGGTAAGGGGGGTGCGGAGGAAAAATCCCGATTTTGGCGAAAAAATGATTTCTCCCCAAACTTGTTCAAACTTTGATATTCTACCTGTCAACGCATGCTGCGTTAGTAATTCGAGTCAGAACTCCTTCAAAATGGCTTGAACAGTCTCAAAAGGCCCAGGCCACAGAAAGCTTATTTTTCGCCAAAACCGTTTTTGCCCTAAATCCTATTTTCAGGCCTAAAGACGGGCCTCCGGTGTCCTATTTTTGTTCAGAGCATACCATGAGCTTCCAAATGTGCAAGTTTCAAGAAAATCCGAGACAAAAAAATTTTTGCCAAAAACGGCAAAATCGGTAAGGGGGTGCGGAGGAAAAATCCCGATTTTGGCGAAAAAATGATTTCTCCCCAAACTTGTTCAAACTTTGATATTCTACCTGTCAACGCATGCTGCGTTAGTAATTCGAGTCAGAACTCCTTCAAAATGGCTTGAACAGTCTCAAAAGGCCCAGGCCACAGAAAGCTTATTTTTCGCCAAAACCGTTTTTGCCCTAAATCCTATTTTCAGGCCTAAAGACGGGCCTCCGGTGTCCTATTTTTGTTCAGAGCATACCATGAGCTTCCAAATGTGCAAGTTTCAAGAAAATCCGAGACAAAAAATTTTTTGCCAAAAACGGCAAAATCGGTAAGGGGGTGCGGAGGAAAAATCCCGATTTTGGCGAAAAAATGATTTCTCCCCAAACTTGTTCAAACTTTGATATTCTACCTGTCAACGCATGCTGCGTTAGTAATTCGAGTCAGAACTCCTTCAAAATGGCTTGAACAGTCTCAAAAGGCCCAGGCCACAGAAAGCTTATTTTTCGCGAAAACCGTTTTTGCCCTAAATCCTATTTTCAGGCCTAAAGACGGGCCTCCGGTGTCCTATTTTTGTTCAGAGCATACCATGAGCTTCCAAATGTGCAAGTTTCAAGAAAATCCGAGACAAAAAAATTTTTGCCAAAAACGGCAAAATCGGTAAGGGGGGTGCGGAGGAAAAATCCCGATTTTGGCGAAAAAATGATTTCTCCCCAAACTTGTTCAAACTTTGATATTCTACCTGTCAACGCATGCTGCGTTAGTAATTCGAGTCAGAACTCCTTCAAAATGGCTTGAACAGTCTCAAAAGGCCCAGGCCACAGACAGCTTATTTTTCGCCAAAACCGTTTTTGCCCTAAATCCTATTTTCAGGCCTAAAGACGGGCCTCCGGTGTCCTATTTTTGTTCAGAGCATACCATGAGCTTCCAAATGTGCAAGTTTCAAGAAAATCCGAGGCAAAAAAAATTTTGCCAAAAACGGCAAAATCGGTAAGGGGGTGCGGAGGAAAAATGCCGATTTTTGCGAAAAAATGATTTCTCCCCAAACTTGTTCAAACTTTGATATTCTACCTGTCAACGCATGCTGCGTTAGTAATTTGAGTCAGAACTCCTTCAAAATGGCTTGAACAGTCTCAAAAGGCCCAGGCCACAGAAAGCTTATTTTTCGCCAAAACCGTTTTTGCCCTAAATCCTATTTTCAGGCCTAAAGACGGGCCTCCGGTGTCCTATTTTTGTTCAGAGCATACCATGAGCTTCCAAATGTGCATGTTTCAAGAAAATCCGAGACAAAAAATTTTTTGCCAAAAACGGCAAAATCGGTAAGGGGAGTGCGGAGGAAAAATCCCGATTTTGGCGAAAAAATCCCCAAACTTGTTCAAACTTTGATATTCTACCTGTCAACGCATGCTGCGTTAGTAATTCGAGTCAGAACTCCTTCAAAATGGCTTGAACAGTCTCAAAAGGCCCAGGCCACAGAAAGCTTATTTTTCGCCAAAACCGTTTTTGCCCTAAATCCTATTTTCAGGCCTAAAGACGGGCCTCCGGTGTCCTATTTTTGTTCAGAGCATACCATGAGCTTCCAAATGTGCAAGTTTCAAGAAAATCTGAGACAAAAATTTTTTTGCCAAAAACGGAAAAATCGGTAAGGGGGGTGCGGAGGAAGGTGCGGAGGAAAAATCCCGATTTTGGAAAAAAATGATTTCTCCCCAAACCTGTTCAAACTTTGATATTCTACCTGTCAACGCATGCTGCGTTAGTAATTCGAGTCAGAACTCCTTCAAAATGGCTTGAACAGTCTCAACAGGCCCAGGCCACAGAAAGCTTATTTTTCGCGAAAACCGTTTTTGCCCTAAATCCTATTTTCAGGCCTAAAGACGGGCCTCCGGTGTCCTATTTTTGTTCAGAGCATACCATGAGCTTCCAAATGTGCAAGTTTCAAGAAAATCCGGGACAAAATTTTTTTTGTCAAAACGGCGAAATCGGTAAGGGGGGTGCGGAGGAAAAATCCCGATTTTGGCGAAAAAATGATTTCTCCCCAAACATGATCAAACTTTGATATTCTACCTGTCAACGCATGCTGCGTTAGTAATTCGAGTCAGAACTCCTTCAAAATGGCTTAACCCTTTCCCAAACAAGACCTGGTTTTGACGTCCTTAATAGAAAAGGCTAGGGAAAACATTGAAACAAAAGAAGAAACTGCTGATAACCAGCAGTTTCTCCTTTTGTCTCAATATTTTCTGTGCCATATTTTACACAAATACTACCTTTAATAACTCCCATTTGGTCATTTGTGGCAGTTTTTGAAGTGGATCACCCTAAAATTTTGCCGTTTGGGAAAGGGTTAAACAGTCTCAAAAGGCCCAGGCCACAGAAAGCCTATTTTTCGCCAAAACCGTTTTTGCCCTAAATCCTATTTTCAGGCCTAAAGACGGGCCTCCGGAGTCCTATTTTTGTTCAGAGCATACCATGAGCTTCCAAATGTGCAAGTTTCAAGAAAATCCGAGACAACAAATTGTTTGCCAAAAACAGCAAAATCGGTCAGGGGGGGGGGGGGGGGGTGCGGAGGAAAAATCCCGATTTTGGCGAAAAAAATGATTTCTCCCCAATCTTGTTCAAACTTTGATATTCTACCTGTCAACGCATGCTGCGTTAGTAATTCGAGTCAGAACTCCTTCAAAATGGCTTGAACAGTCTCAAAAGGCCCAGGCCACAGAAAGCCTATTTTTCGCCAAAACCGTTTTTGCCCTAAATCCTATTTTCAGGCCTAAAGACGGGCCTCCGGTGTCCTATTTTTGTTCAGAGCATACCATGAGCTTCCAAATGTGCAAGTTTCAAGAAAATCCGAGACAAATTTTTTTTTGCCAAAAACGGCAAAATCGGTACGGGGGGTGCGGAGGAAAAATCCCGATTTTGGCGAAAAAATGATTTCTCCCCAAACTTGTTCAAACTTTGATATTCTACCTGTCAACGCATGCTGCGTTAGTAATTCGAGTCAGAACTCCTTCAAAATGGCTTGAACAGTCTCAAAAGGCCCAGGCCACAGAAAGCCTATTTTTCGCCAAAACCGTTTTTGCCCTAAATCCTATTTTCAGGCCTAAAGACGGGCCTCCGGTGTCCTATTTTTGTTCAGAGCATACCATGAGCTTCCAAATGTGCAAGTTTCAAGAAAATCCGAGACTAAAAATTTTTTGCCAAAAACCGCAAAATCGGTAAGGGGGTGCGGAGGAAAAATCCCGATTTTGGCGAAAAAATGATTTCTCACAAAAACTTGTTCAAACTTTGATATTCTACCTGTCAACGCATGCTGCGTTAGTAATTCGAGTCAGAACTCCTTCAAAATGGCTTGAACAGTCTCAAAAGGCCCAGGCCACAGAAAGCTTATTTTTCGCCAAAACCGTTTTTGCCCTAAATCCTATTTTCAGGCCTAAAGACGGGCCTCCGGTGTCCTATTTTTGTTCAGAGCATACCATGAGCTTCCAAATGTGCAAGTTTCAAGAAAATCCGAGACAAAAAAATTTTTGCCAAAAACAGCAAAATCGGTAAGGGGGGTGCGGAGGAAAAATCCCGATTTTGGCGAAAAAATGATTTCTCCCCAAACTTGTTCAAACTTTGATATTCTACCTGTCAACGCATGCTGCGTTAGTAATTCGAGTCAGAACTCCTTCAAAATGGCTTGAACAGTCTCAAAAGGCCCAGGCCACAGAAAGCTTATTTTTCGCCAAAACCGTTTTTGCCCTAAATCCTATTTTCAGGCCGAAAGACGGGCCTCCGGTGTCCTATTTTTGTTCAGAGCATACCATGAGCTTCCAAATGTGCAAGTTTCAAGAAAATCCGAGACAAAAAAAAATTTGCCAAAACGGCAAAATCGGTAAGGGGGGTGCGGAGGAAAAATCGCGATTTTGGCGAAAAAATGATTTCTCCCCAAACTTGTTCAAACTTTGATATTCTACCTGTCAACGCATGCTGCGTTAGTAAATTCGAGTCAGAACTCCTTCATAATGGCTTGAACAGTCTCAAAAAGCCCAGGCCACAGAAAGCCTATTTTTCGCCAAAACCGTTTTTGCCCTAAATCCTATTTTCAGGCATAAAGAAGGGCCTCCGGTGTCCTATTTTTGTTCAGAGCATACCATGAGCTTCCAAATGTGCAAGTTTCAAGAAAATCCGAGACAAAAATTTTTTTGCCAAAAACGGCAAAATCGGTAAGGGGGTGCGGAGGAAAAATCCCGATTTTGGCGAAAAAATGATTTCTCCCCAAACTTGTTCAAACTTTGATATTCTACCTGTCAACGCATGCTGCGTTAGTAATTCGAGTCAGAACTCCTTCAAAATGGCTTGAACAGTCTCAAAAGGCCCAGGCCACAGAAATCTTATTTTTCGCCAAAACCGTTTTTGCCCTAATTCCTATTTTCAGGCCTAAAGACGGGCCTCCGGTGTCCTATTTTTGTTCAGAGCATACCATGAGCTTCCAAATATGCAAGTTTCAAGAAAATCCGAGACAAAAAAATTTTTGCCAAAACGACAAAAACGGTAAGGGGGTGCGGAGGAAAAATCCCGATTTTGGCGAAAAAATGATTTCTCCCCAAACTTGTTCAAACTTTGATATTCTACCTGTCAACGCATGCTGCGTTAGTAATTCGAGTCAGAACTCCTTCAAAATGGCTTGAACAGTCTCAAAAGGCCCAGGCCACAGAAAGCCTATTTTTCGCCAAAATCGTTTTTGCCCTAAATCCTATTTTCAGGCCTAAAGACGGGCCTCCGGTGTCCTATTTTTGTTCAGAGCATACCATGAGCTTCCAAATGTGCAAGTTTCAAGAAAATCCGAGACAAAATTTTTTTTTGCCAAAAAACGCAAAATCGGTAAGGGGGTGCGAAGGAAAAATCCCGATTTTGGCGAAAAAATGATTTCTCCCAAAACTTGTTCAAACTTTGATATTCTACCTGTCAACGCATGCTGCGTTAGTAATTCGAGTCAGAACTCCTTCAAAATGGCTTGAACAGTCTCAAAAGGCCCAGGCCACAGAAAGCTTATTTTTCGCCAAAACCGTTTTTGCCCTAAATCCTATTTTCAGGCCTAAAGACGGGCCTCCGGTGTCCTATTTTTGTTCAGAGCATACCATGAGCTTCCAAATGTGCAAGTTTCAAGAAAATCCGAGACAAAAATTTTTTTGCCAAAAACGGCAAAATCGGTAAGGGGGGTGCGGAGGAAAAATCCCGATTTTGGCGAAAAAATGATTTCTCCCCAAACTTGTTCAAACTTTGATATTCTACCTGTCAACGCATGCTGCGTTAGTAATTCGAGTCAGAACTCCTTCGAAATGGCTTGAACAGTCTCAAAAGGCCCAGGCCACAGAAAGCTTATTTTTCGCCAAACCTGTTTTTGCCCTAAATCCTATTTTCAGGCCTAAAGACGGGCCTCCGGTGTCCTATTTTTGTTCAGAGCATACCATGAGCTTCCAAATGTGCAAGTTTCAAGAAAATCTGAGACAAAGTTTTTTTGCCAAAACGGCAAAATCGGTAAGGGGGATGCGTAGGAAAAATCCCGATTTTGGCGAAAAAATGATTTCTCCCCAAACTTGTTCAAACTTTGATATTCTACCTGTCAACGCATGCTGCGTTAGTAATTCGAGTCAGAACTCCTTCAAAATGGCTTGAACAGTCTCAAAAGGCCCAGGCCACAGAAAGCCTATTTTTCGCCAAAACCGTGTTTGCCCTAAATCCTATTTTCAGGCCTAAAGACGGGCCTCCGGGGTCCTATTTTTGTTCAGAGCATACCATGAGCTTCCAAATGTGCAAGTTTCAAGAAAATCCGAGACAACAAATTTTTTGCCAAAAACGGCAAACTCGGTAAGGGGTGTGCGGAGGAAAAATCCCGATTTTGGCGAAAAAATGATTTCTCCCCAAACTTGTTCAAACTTTGATATTCTACCTGTCAACGCATGCTGCGTTAGTAATTCGAGTCAGAACTCCTTCAAAATGGCTTGAACAGTCTCAAAATGCCCAGGCCACAGAAAGCCTATTTTTTGCCAAAACCGTTTTTGCCCTAAATCCTATTTTCAGGCCTAAAGACGGGCCTCCGGTGTCCTATTTTTGTTCAGAGCATACCATGAGCTTCCAAATGTGCAAGTTTAAAAAAATCCGAGACCAAAAAAAATTTGTCAAAAACGGCAAAATCGGTAATGGGGCTACGGAGGAAAAATCCCGATTTTGGCGAAAAAATGATTGAGTCCCAAACTTGTTCAAACTTTGATATTTTACCTGTCAACGCATGCTGCGTTAGTAATTCGAGTCAGAACTCCTTCAAAGTGGCTTTAACAGTTTCAAAAGGCCCAGGCCACAGACAGTCTATTTTTCGCCAAAACCGTTTTTGCCCTATATCCTATTTCCAGGCCTAAAGACGGGCCTCCGGTGTCCTATTTTTGTTCAAAGCATACCATGAACTTCCAAATGTGCAAGTTTCAAGAAAATCCGAGACAAATTTTTTTTTGCCAAAAACAGCAAAATCGGTAAGGGGGTGCGGAGGAAAAATCCCGATTTTGGCGAAAAAATGATTTCACCCCAAACTTGTTTAAACTTTGATATTCTACCTGTCAACGCATGCTGCGTTAGTAATTCGAGTCAGAACTCCTTCAAAATGACTTGAAAAGTCTCAAAAGGCCCAGGCCACAGAAAGCCATTTTTCGCCAAAACCGTTTTTGCCCTAAATCCTATTTTCAGGCCTAAAGACGGGCCTACGGTGTCCTATTTTTGTTCAAAGCATACCATGAGCTTCCAAATGTGCAAGTTTCAAGAAAATCCGAGACAAAAAATTTTTTTGCCAAAAACGGCAAAATCGGTAAGGGGGGTGCGGAGGAAAAATCCCGATTTTGGCGAAAAAATGATTTCTCCCCAAACTTGTTCAAACTTTGATATTCTACTTGTAAACGCATGCTGCGTTAGTAATTCGAGCCATAACTCCTTCAAAATGGCTTGAACAGTCTTAAAAGGCCCAGGCCACAGAAAGCCTATTTTTCGCCAAAACCGTTTTTGCCCTAAATCCTATTTTCAGGCCTAAAGACAGGCCTCCGGTGTCCTATTTTTGTTCAGAGCATACCATGAGCTTCGAAATGTGCAAGTTTCAAAAAATCCGAGACAAAAAATGTCGGTAAGGGGGGTGCGGAGGAAAAATCCCGATATTGGCGAAAAAATGATTTCTCCCCAAACTTGTTCAAACTTTGATATTTTACCTGTCAACGATGCTGCGTTAGTAATTCGAGTCAGAACTCCTTCAAAATGGCTTGAACAGTCTCAAAAGGCCCAGGCCACAGAAAGCCTATTTTTACCAAAACCGTTTTTGCCCTAAATCCTATTTTCAGGCCTAAAGACGGGCCTCCGGTGTCCTATTTTTGTTCAGAGCATACCATGAGCTTCCAAATGTGCAAGTTTCAAGAAAATCCGAGACAAAAAATTTTTTGCCAAAAACGGCAAAATCGGTAAGGGGGTGCGGAGAAAAAATCCCGATTTTGGCGAAAAAATGATTTCTCCCCAAACTTGTTCAAACTTTGACATTTTACCTGTCAACGCATGCTGCGTTAGTAATTCGAGTCAGAACTCCTTCAAAGTGGCTTTAACAGTCTCAAAAGGCCAAGACCACAGAAAGCCTATTTTTCGCCAAAACCGTTTTTGCCCTAAATCCTATTTTCAGTCCTAAAGACGGGCCCCCGGTGTCCTATTTTTGTTCAGAGCATACCATGAGCTTCCAAATATGCAAGTTTCAAGAAAATCCGAGATAATTTTTTTTTGTCAAAAACGGCAAAATCGGTAAGGGAGGTGCGGAGGAAAAATCCCGATTTTGGCGAAAAAATGATTTCTCCCCAAACTTGTTTAAACTTTGATATTTTACCTGTCAACGCATGCTGCGTTAGTAATTCGAGTCAGAACTCCTTCAAAATGGCTTGAACAGTCTCAAAAGGCCCAGGCCACAGACAGCTTATTTTTCGCCAAAACCGTTTTTGCCCTAAATCCTATTTTCAGGCCTAAACACGGGCCTCCGGTGTCCTATTTTTGTTCAGAGCACACCATGAGCTTCCAAATGTGCAAGTTTCAAGAAAATCCGAGACAAAAATTTTTTGGCCAAAAACGGCAAAAATGGTAAGGGGGGTGCGGAGGAAAAATCCCGATTTTGGCGAAAAAAACGAATTCTCCCCAAACTTCTTCAAACTTTGATATATTACCTGTCAACGCATGCTGCGTTAGTAATTCGAGTCAGAACTCCTTCAAAATGGCTTAAACAGTCTCAAAAGGCCCAGGCCACAGAAAGCCTATTTTTCGCCAAAACCGTTTTTGCCCTAAATCCTATTTTCAGGCCTAAAGACAGGCCTCCGGTGTCCTTTTTTGTTCAGAGCATACCATGAGCTTCCAAATGTGCAAGTTTCAAGAAAATCCGAGACAAAATTTTTTTTGCCAAAAACGGCAAAATCGGTAAGGGGGGTGCGGAGGAGAAATCCCGATTTTGGCGAAAAAATGATTTCTCCCCAAACTTGTTCTAACTTTGATATTTTACCTGTCAACGCATGCTGCGTTAGTAATTCGAGTCAGAACTCCTTCAAAATGGCTTGAACAGTCTCAAAAGGCCCAGGCCACAGAAAGCCTATTTTTCGCCAAAACCGTTTTTGCCCTAAATCCTATTTTCAGGCCTAAAGACGGGCCTCCGGTGTCCTATTTTTGTTCAGAGCATACCATGAGCTTTCAAATGTGCAAGTTTCAAAAAAATCCGAGACAAAAAAATTTTTGCCAAAAACGGCAAAATCGGTAAGGGGGTGCGAAGGAAAAATCCCGATTTTGGCGAAAAAATGATTTCTCCCCAAACTTGTTCAAACTTTGATATTCTACCTGTCAACGCATGCTGCGTTAGTAATTCGAGTCAGAACTCCTTTAAAATGGCTTGAACAGTCTCAAAAGGCGCAGGCCACAGAAAGCCTATTTTTCGCCAAAACTGTTTTTGCCCTAAATCCTGATTTCAGGCCTAAAGACGGGCCTCCGGTGTCCTATTTTTGTTCAGAGCATACCATGAGCTTCCAAATGTGCGAGTTTCAAGAAAATCCGAGACAAAATTTCTTTTACCAAAAACGGCAAAATCGGTAAGGGGGTGCGGAGGAAAAAACCCGATTTTGGCGAAAAAATGATTTCTCCCCAAACTTGTTCAAACTTTGATATTCTACCTGTCAACGCATGCTGCATTAGTAATTCGAGTCAGAACTCCTTCAAAGTGGCTTGAACAGTCTCAAAAGGCCCAGGCCACAGAAAGCTTATTTTTCGCCAAAACCGTTTTTGCCCTAAATCCTATTTTCATGCCTAAAGACGGGCCTCCGGTGTCCTATTTTTGTTCAGAGCACACCATGAGCTTCCAAATGTGCAAGTTTCAAGAAAATCCGAAACAAAATTTTTTTTGCCAAAAACGGCAAAATCGGTAAGGGGGGTGCGGCGGAAAAATCCCGATTTTGGCGAAACAATGATTTCTCCCCAAACTTGTTCAAACTTTGATATTCTACCTGTCAACGCATGCTGCGTTAGTAATTCGAGTCAGAACTCCTTCAAAATGGCTTGAACAGTCTCAAAAGGCCCAGGCCACAGAAAGCCTATTTTTCGCCAAAACCGTTTTTGCCCTAAATCCTATTTTCAGGCCTAAAGACGGGCCTCCGGTGTCCTATTTTTGTTCAGAGCATACCATGAGCTTCCAAATGTGCAAGTTTCAAGAAAATCCGAGACAAAAATTTTTTTGCCAAAAACGGCAAAATCGGTAAGGGGGGGGGTGCGGAGGAAAAATCCCGATTTTGGCGAAAAAATGATTTCTCCCCAAACTTGTTCAAACTTTGATATTCTACCTGTCAACGCATGCTGCGTTAGTAATTCGAGTCAGAACTCTTTCAAAATGGCTTGAACAGTCTCAAAAGGCCCAGGCCACAGAAAGCCTATTTTTCGCCAAAACCGTTTTTGCCCTAAATCCTATTTTTAGGCCTGAAGACGGGCCTCCGGTGTCCTATTTTTGTTCAGAGCATACCATGAGCTTCCAAATGTGCAAGTTTCAAGAAAATCCGAGACAAAAATTTTTTGCCAAAAACGGCAAAATCGGTAAGGGGGGTGCGGAGGAAAAATCCCGATTTTGGCGAAAAAATGATTTCTCCCCAAACTTGTTCAAACTTTGATATTCTACCTGTCAACGCATGCTGCGTTAGTAATTCGAGTCAGAACTCCTTCAAAATGGCTTGAACAGTCTCAAAAGGCCCAGGCCACAGATAGCCTATTTTTCCACAGGCGGCAATCACATGACTTTGTTATGATATATTTTCCTCACTTATGTAAACAAAAACACTCGGTAAGAACACATTTTCTCAAATTTTGAATCAAATACTTAACACTCAATATTGAGATACGTGACATTCTATACGTCGTACTCTCCGGTCTATTTTGGTACCAAGATCTTCCCTCAAATCCCTGTCAAAGCTGAGAACATTCGTGCAAAGTATTTTAAATGCCGTGATATATTTTCTTAAGAAATGTTTGCACTTTGCAAGAATTTTCTCAGCTTTGACATGGATTTGAGGGATGATCTTGGTATCAAAATAAACCGGAGATTACGACGCATCGAATGGTACGTAGCATAATTCTGAGAGTTAAGTATTTGATTTAAAGTTTGAGAAAATGTGTTCTCACCGAGTTTTTATGTTTACATAAGTGAGGAAAATATATCATAACAAAGTCACGTGATTGCCGCCTGTGTTTTCGCCAAATCCGTTTTTGCCCTAAATCCTATTTTCAGGCCTAAAGACGGGCCTCCGGTGTCCTTTTTTGTTCAGAGCATACCATGAGCTTCCAAATGTGCAAGTTTCAAGAAAATCCGAGACAAATTTTTTTTTGCCAAAAACGGCAAAATCGGTAAGGGGGTGTGGAGGAAAAATCCCGATTTTGGCGAAAAAATGATTTCTCCCCAAACTTGTTCAAACTTTGATATTCTACCTGTCAACGCATGCTGCGTTAGTAATTCGAGTCAGAACTCCTTCAAAATGACTTGAACAGTCTCAAAAGGCCGAGGCCACAGAAAGCCTATTTTTCCACAGGCGGCAATCACATGACTTTGTTATGATATATTTTCCTCACTTATGTAAACAAAAACACTCGGTAAGAACACATTTTCTCAAATTTTGAATCAAATACTTAACACTCAATATTGAGATACGTGACATTCTATACGTCGTACTCTCCGGTCTATTTTGGTACCAAGATCTTCCCTCAAATCCCTGTCAAAGCTGAGAACATTCGTGCAAAGTATTTTAAATGCCGTGATATATTTTCTTAAGAAATGTTTGCACTTTGCAAGAATTTTCTCAGCTTTGACATGGATTTGAGGGATGATCTTGGTATCAAAATAAACCGGAGATTACGACGCATCGAATGGTACGTAGCATAATTCTGAGAGTTAAGTATTTGATTTAAAGTTTAAGAAAATGTGTTCTCACCGAGTTTTTATGTTTACATAAGTGAGGAAAATATATCATAACAAAGTCACGTGATTGCCGCCTGTGTTTTCGCCAAAACTTTTTTTGCCCTAAATCCTATTTTCAGGCCTAAAGACGGGCCTCCGGTGTCCTTTTTTGTTCAGAGCATACCATGAGCTTCCAAATGTGCAAGTTTCAAGAAAATCCGAGACAAATTTTTTTTTGCCAAAAACGGCAAAATCGGTAAGGGGGGTGCGGAGGAAAAATCCCGATTTTGGCGAAAAAATTATTTCTCCCCAAACTTGTTCAAACTTTGATATTCTACCTGTTAACGCAGGCTGCGTTAGTAATTCGAGTCAGAACTCCTTCAAAAAGACTTGAACAGTCTCAAAAGGCCCAGGCCACAGAAAGCCTATTTTTCGCCAAAACCGTTTTTGCCCTAAATCCTATTTTCAGGCCTAAAGACGGGCCTCCGGTGTCCTATTTTTGTTCAGAGCATACCATGAGCTTCCAAATGTGCAAGTTTCAAGAAAATCCGAGACAAAAATTTTTTTGCCAAAAACGGCAAAATCGGTAAGGGGGGTGCGGAGGAAAAATCCTGATTTTTGCGAATAAATGATTTCTCCCCAAACTTGTTCAAACTTTGATATTCTACCAGTCAACGCATGCTGCGTTAGTAATTCGAGTCAGAACTCCTTCAAAATGGCTTAAACAGTCTCAAAAGGCCCAGGCCACAGAAAGCCTATTTTTCGCCAAAACCGTTTTTGCCCTAAATCTTATTTTCAGACCTAAAGATGGGCCTCCGGTGTCCTATTTTTGTTCAGAGCATACCATGAGCTTCCAAATGTGCAAGTTTCAAGAAAATCCGAGACAAAAAATATTTTGCCAAAAACGGCAAAATCGGTAAGGGGGGTGCGGAGGAAAAATCCCGATTTTGGCGAAAAAATGATTTCTCCCCAAACTTGTTCAAACTTTGATATTCTACCTGTCAACGCATGCTGCGTTAGTAATTCGAGTCAGAACTCCTTCAAAATGACTTGAACAGTCTCAAAAGGCCGAGGCCACAGAAAGCCTATTTTTCCACAGGCGGCAATCACATGACTTTGTTATGATATATTTTCCTCACTTATGTAAACAAAAACACTCGGTAAGAACACATTTTCTCAAATTTTGAATCAAATACTTAACACTCAATATTGAGATACGTGACATTCTATACGTCGTACTCTCCGGTCTATTTTGGTACCAAGATCTTCCCTCAAATCCCTGTCAAAGCTGAGAACATTCTTGCAAAGTATTTTAAATGCCGTGATATATTTTCTTTAGAAATGTTTGCACTTTGCAAGAATTTTCTCAGCTTTGACATGGATTTGAGGGATGATCTTGGTATCAAAATAAACCGGAGATTACGACGCATCGAATGGTACGTAGCATAATTCTGAGAGTTAAGTATTTGATTTAAAGTTTGAGAAAATGTGTTCTCACCGAGTTTTTATGTTTACATAAGTGAGGAAAATATATCATAACAAAGTCACGTGATTGCCGCCTGTGTTTTCGCCAAAACCTTTTTTGCCCTAAATCCTATTTTCAGGCCTAAAGACGGGCCTCCGGTGTCCTTTTTTGTTCAGAGCATACCATGAGCTTCCAAATGTGCAAGTTTCAAGAAAATCCGAGACAAAATTTTTTTTGCCAAAAACGGCAAAATCGGTAAGGGGGGTGCGGAGGAAAAATCCCGATTTTGGCGAAAAAATTATTTCTCCCCAAACTTGTTCAAACTTTGATATTCTACCTGTCAACGCATGCTGCGTTAGTAATTCGAGTCAGAACTCCTTCAAAAAGACTTGAACAGTCTCAAAAGGCCCAGGCCACAGAAAGCCTATTTTTCGCCAAAACCGTTTTTGCCCTAAATCCTATTTTCAGGCCTAAAGACGGGCCTCCGGTGACCTATTTTTGTTCAGAGCACACCATGAGCTTCCAAATGTGCAAGTTTCAAGAAAATCCGAGACAAATTTTTTTTCCAAAAACGGCAAAATCGGTAAGGGGGGTGCGGAGGAAAAATCCCGATTTTGGCGAAAAAATGATTTCTCCCCAAACTTGTTCAAACTTTGATATTCTACCTGTCAACGCATGCTGCGTTAGTAATTCGAGTCAGAACTCCTTCAAAATGGCTTAAACAGTCTCAAAAGGCCCAGGCCACAGAAAGCCTATTTTTCGCCAAAACCGTTTTTGCCCTAAATCCTATTTTCAGACCTAAAGATGGGCCTCCGGTGTCCTATTTTTGTTCAGAGCATACCATGAGCTTCCAAATGTGCAAGTTTCAAGAAAATCCGAGACAAAATTTTTTTTGCAAAAAACGGCAAAATCGGTAAGGGGGTGCGGAGGAAAAATCCCGATTTTGGCGAAAAAATGATTTCTCCCCAAACTTGTTCAAACTTTGATATTCTACCTGTCAACGCATGCTGCGTTAGTAATTCGAGTCAGAACTCCTTCAAAATGGCTTGAACAGTCTCAAAAGGCCCAGGCCACAGAAAGCCTGTTTTTCGCCAAAACCGTTTTTGCCCTAAATCCTATTTTCAGGCCTAAAGACGGGCCTCCGATGTCCTATTTTTGTTCAGAGCATACCATGAGCTTCCAAATGTGCAAGTTTCAAGAAAATCCGAGACAAAAATTTTTTTGCCAAAAACGGCAAAATCGGTAAGGGGGGGGGGGGGGTGCGGAGGAAAAATCCCGATTTTGGCGAAAAAATGATTTCTCCCCAAACTTGTTCAAACTTTGATATTCTACCTCTCAGCGCATGCTGCGTTAGTAATTCGAGTCAGAACTCCTTCAAAATGGCTTGAACAGTCTCAAAAGGCCGAGGCCACAGAAAGCCTATTTTTCCACAGGCGGCAATCACATGACTTTTTTATGATATATTTTCCTCACTTATGTAAACAAAAACACTCGGTAAGAACACATTTTCTCAAATTTTGAATCAAATACTTAACACTCAATATTGAGATACGTGACATTCTATACGTCGTACTCTCCGGTCTATTTTGGTACCAAGATCTTCTCTCAAATCCCTGTCAAAGCTGAGAACATTCGTGCAAAGTATTTTAAATGCCGTGATATATTTTCTTAAGAAATGTTTGCACTTTGCAAGAATTTTCTCAGCTTTGACATGGATTTGAGGGATGATCTTGGTATCAAAATAAACCGGAGATAACGACGCATCGAATGGTACGTAGCATAATTCTGAGAGTTAAGTATTTGATTTAAAGTTTGAGAAAATGTGTTCTCACCGAGTTTTTATGTTTACATAAGTGAGGAAAATATATCATAACAAAGTCACGTGATTGCCGCCTGTGTTTTCGACAAAACCTTTTTTGCCCTAAATCCTATTTTCAGGCCTAAAGACGGGCCTCCGGTGTCCTATTTTTGTTCAGAGCATACCATGAGCTTCCAAATGTGCAAGTTTCAAGAAAATCCGAGACAAAATTTTTTTTGCCAAAAACGGCAAAATCGGTAAGGGGGGTGCGGAGGAAAAATCCCGATTTTGGCGAAAAAATGATTTCTCCGCAAACTTGTTCAAACTTTGATATTCTACCTGTCAACGCATGCTGCGTTAGTAATTCGAGTCAGAACTCCTTCAAAAAGACTTGAACAGTCTCAAAAGGCCCAGGCCACAGAAAGCCTATTTTTCGCCAAAACCGTTTTTGCCCTAAATCCTATTTTCAGGCCTAAAGACGGGCCTCCGGTGTCCTATTTTTGTTCAGAGCATACCATGAGCTTCCAAATGTGCAAGTTTCAAGAAAATCCGAGACAAAAAATTTTTTGCCAAAAACGGCAAAATCGGTAAGGGGGGTGCGGAGGAAAAATCCCGATTTTGGCGAAAAAATGATTTCTCCCCAAACTTGTTCAAACTTTGATATTCTACCTGTCAACGCATGCTGCGTTAGTAATTCGAGTCAGAACTCCTTCAAAATGGCTTAAACAGTCTCAAAAGGCCCAGGCCACAGAAAGCCTATTTTTCGCCAAAACCGTTTTTGCCCTAAATCCTATTTTCAGACCTAAAGATGGGCCTCCGGTGTCCTATTTTTGTTCAGAGCATACCATGAGCTTCCAAATGTGCAAGTTTCAAGAAAATCCGAGACAAAATTTTTTTTGCCAAAAACGGCAAAATCGGTAAGGGGGTGCGGAGGAAAAATCCCGATTTTGGCGAAAAAATGATTTCTCCCCAAACTTGTTCAAACTTTGATATTCTACCTGTCAACGCATGCTGCGTTAGTAATTCGAGTCAGAACTCCTTCAAAATGGCTTGAACAGTCTCTAAAGGCCCAGGCCACAGAAAGCCTATTTTTCGCCAAAACCGTTTTTGCCCTAAATCCTATTTTCAGGCCTAAAGACGGGCCTCCGGTGTCCTATTTTTGTTCAGAGCATACCATGAGCTTCCAAATGTGCAAGTTTCAAGAAAATCCGAGACAAAAAATTTTTTGCCAAAAACGACAAAATCGGTAAGGGGGGTGCGGAGGAAAAATCCCGATTTTGGCGAAAAAATGATTTCTCCCCAAACTTGTTCAAACTTTGATATTCTACCTGTCAACGCATGCTGCGTTAGTAATTCGAGTCAGAACTCCTTCAAAATGGCTTGAACAGTCTCAAAAGGCCGAGGCCACAGAAAGCCTATTTTTCCACAGGCGGCAATCACATGACTTTGTTATGATATATTTTCCTCACTTATGTAAACAAAAACACTCGGTAAGAACACATTTTCTCAAATTTTGAATCAAATACTTAACACTCAATATTGAGATACGTGACATTCTATACGTCGTACTCTCCGGTCTATTTTGGTACCAAGATCTTCCCTCAAATCCCTGTCAAAGCTGAGAACATTCGTGCAAAGTATTTTAAATGCCGTGATATATTTTCTTAAGAAATGTTTGCACTTTGCAAGAATTTTCTCAGCTTTGACATGGATTTGAGGGATGATCTTGGTATCAAAATAAACCGGAGATAACGACGCATCGAATGGTACGTAGCATAATTCTGAGAGTTAAGTATTTGATTTAAAGTTTGAGAAAATGTGTTCTCACCGAGTTTTTATGTTTACATAAGTGAGGAAAATATATCATAACAAAGTCACGTGATTGCCGCCTGTGTTTTCGCCAAAACCTTTTTTGCCCTAAATCCTATTTTCAGGCCTAAAGACGGGCCTCCGGTGTCCTTTTTTGTTCAGAGCATACCATGAGCTTCCAAATGTGCAAGTTTCAAGAAAATCCGAGACAAAATTTTTTTTGCCAAAAACGGCAAAATCGGTAAGGGGGTGCGGAGGAAAAATCCCGATTTTGGCGAAAAAAGGATTTCTCCCCAAACTTGTTCAAACTTTGATATTCTACCTGTCAACGCATGCTGCGTTAGTAATTCGAGTCAGAACTCCTTCAAAAAGACTTGAACAGTCTCAAAAGGCCCAGGCCACAGAAAGCCTATTTTTCGCCAAAACCGTTTTTGCCCTAAATTCTATTTTCAGGCCTAAAGACGGGCCTCCGGTGTCCTATTTTTGTTCAGAGCATACCATGAGCTTCCAAATGTGCAAGTTTCAAGAAAATCCGAGACAAAAAATTTTTTGCCAAAAACGGCAAAATCGGTAAGGGGGGTGCGGAGGAAAAATCCCGATTTTGGCGAAAAAATGATTTCTCCCCAAACTTGTTCAAACTTTGATATTCTACCTGTCAACGCATGCTGCGTTAGTAATTCGAGTCAGAACTCCTTCAAAATGGCTTAAACAGTCTCAAAAGGCCCAGGCCACAGAAAGCCTATTTTTCGCCAAAACCGTTTTTGCCCTAAATCCTATTTTCAGACCTAAAGATGGGCCTCCGGTGTCCTATTTTTGTTCAGAGCATACCATGAGCTTCCAAATGTGCAAGTTTCAAGAAAATCCGAGACAAAATTTTTTTTGCCAAAAACGGCAAAATCGGTAAGGGGGTGCGGAGGAAAAATCCCGATTTTGGCGAAAAAATGATTTCTCCCCAAACTTGTTCAAACTTTGATATTCTACCTGTCAACGCATGCTGCGTTTGTAATTCGAGTCAGAACTCCTTCAAAATGGCTTGAACAGTCTCTAAAGGCCCAGGCCACAGAAAGCCTATTTTTCGCCAAAACCGTTTTTGCCCTAAATCCTATTTTCAGGCCTAAAGACGGGCCTCCGGTGTCCTATTTTTGTTCAGAGCATACCATGAGCTTCCAAATGTGCAAGTTTCAAGAAAATCCGAGACAAAAATTTTTTTGCCAAAAACGACAAAATCGGTAAGGGGGGTGCGGAGGAAAAATCCCGATTTTGGCGAAAAAATGATTTCTCCCCAAACTTGTTCAAACTTTGATATTCTACCTGTCAAAGCATGCTGCGTTAGTAATTCGAGTCAGAACTCCTTCAAAATGGCTTGAACAGTCTCAAAAGGCCCAGGCCACAGAAAGCCTATTTTTCGCCAAAACCGTTTTTGCCCTAAATCCTATTTTCAGGCCTAAAGACAGGCCTCCGATGTCCTATTTTTGTTCAGAGCATACCATGAGCTTCCAAATGTGCAAGTTTCAAGAAAATCCGAGACAAAAATTTTTTTGCCAAAAACGGCAAAATCGGTAAGGGGGGTGCGGAGAAAAAATCCCGATTTTGGCGAAAAAATGATTTCTCCCCAAACTTGTTCAAACTTTGATATTCTACCTGTCAACGCATGCTGCGTTAGTAATTCGAGTCAGAACTCCTTCAAAATGGCTTGAACAGTCTCAAAAGGCCCAGGCCACAGATAGCCTATTTTTCGCCAAAACCGTTTTTGCCCTAAATCCTATTTTCAGGCCTAAAGACGGGCCTCCGGTGTCCTATTTTTGTTCAGAGCATACCATGAGCTTCCAAATGTGCAAGTTTCAAAAAATCCGAGACAAAAAATGTCGGTAAGGGGGGTGCGGAGGAAAAATCCCGATTTTGGCGAAAAAATGATTTCTCCCCAAACTTGTTCAAACTTTGATATTCTACCTGTCAACGCATGCTGCGTTAGTAATTCGAGTCAGAACTCCTTTAAAATGGCTTGAACAGTCTCAAAAGGCCGAGGCCACAGAAAGCCTATTTTTCGCCAAAACCGTTTTTGTCCTTAATCCTATTTTCAGGCCTAAAGACAGGCCTCCGGTGTCCTATTTTTGTTCAGAGCATACCATGAGCTTCCAAATGTGCAAGTTTCAAAAAATCCGAGACAAAAAATGTCGGAAAGGGGGGTGCGGAGGAAAAATCCCGATTTTGGCGAAAAAATGATTTCTCCCCAAACTTGTTCAAACTTTGATATTTTACCTGTCAACGCATGCTGCGTTAGTAATTCGAGTCAGAACTCCTTTAAAATGGCTTGAACAGTCTCAAAAGGCCGAGGCCACAGAAAGCCTATTTTTCGCCAAAACCGTTTTTGTCCTTAATCCTATTTTCAGGCCTAAAGACAGGCCTCCGGTGTCCTATTTTTGTTCAGAGCATACCATGAGCTTCCAAATGTGCAAGTTTCAAAAAATCCGAGACAAAAAATGTCGGAAAGGGGGGTGCGGAGGAAAAATCCCGATTTTGGCGAAAAAATGATTTCTCCCCAAACTTGTTCAAACTTTGATATTTTACCTGTCAACGCATGCTGCGTTAGTAATTCGAGTCAGAACTCCTTCAAAATGGCTTGAACAGTCTCAAAAGGCCCAGGCCACAGAAAGCCTATTTTTCGCCAAAACCGTTTTTGCCCTAAATCCTATTTTCAGGCCTAAAGACGGGCCTCCGGTGTCCTATTTTTGTTCAGAGCATACCATGAGCTTCCAAATGTGCAAGTTTCAAGAAAATCCGAGATAAAAAAATTTGTGCCAAAAACGGCAAAATCGGTAAGGGAGGTGCGGAGGAGAAATCCCGATTTTGGCGAAAAAATGATTTCTCCCCAAACTTGTTTAAACTTTGATATTCTACCTGTCAACGCATGCTGCGTTAGTAATTCGAGTCAGAACTCCTTCAAAATGGCTTGAACAGTCTCAAAAGGCCCAGGCCACAAAAAGCCTATTTTTTGCCAAAACCGTTTTTGCCCTAAATCCTATTTTCAGGCCTAAAGACGGGCCTCCGGTGTCCTATTTTTGTTCAGAGCATACCATGAGCTTCCAAATTTGCAAGTTTAAAAAATCCGAGACCAAAAAAAAATTGTCAAAAACGGCAAAATCGGTAAGGGGGGTGCGGAGGAAAAATCCCGATTTTGGCGAAAAAATGATTTCTCCCCAAACTTGTTCAAACTTTGATATTTTACCTGTCAACGCATGCTGCGTTAGTAATTCGAGTCAGAACTCCTTCAAAATGGCTTGAACAGTTTCAAAAGGCCCAGGCCACAGAAAGCCTATTTTTCGCCAAAACCGTTTTTGCCCTAAATCCTATTTTCAGGCCTAAAGACGGGCCTCCGGTGTCCTATTTTTGTTCAGAGCATACCATGAGCTTCCAAATGTGCAAGTTTCAAGAAAATCCGAGATAAAAAATTTTTTGCCAAAAACGGCAAAATCGGTAAGGTGGTGCGGAGAAAAAATCCCGATTTTGGCGAAAAAATGATTTCTCCCCAAACTTGTTCAAACTTTGATATTTTACCTGTCAACGCATGTTGCGTTAGTAATTCGAGTCAGAACTCCTTCAAAATGGCTTGAACAGTCAAAAACGGCAAAATCGGTAAGGGGGGGTGCGGAAGAAAAATCCCGATTTTGGCGAAAAAATGATTTCTCCCCAAACTTGTTCAAACTTTGATATTCTACCTGTCAACGCATGCTGCGTTAGTAATTCGAGTCAAAACTCCTTCAAAATGGCTTGAACAGTCTCAAAAGGCCCAGGTCACAGAAAGCCTATTTTTCGCCAAAACCGTTTTTGCCCTAAATCCTATTTTCAGGCCTAAAGACGGGCCTCCGGTGTCCTATTTTTGTTCAGAGCATACCATGAGCTTCCAAATGTGCAAGTTTCAAGAAAATCCGAGATAAAATTTTTTTTGCCAAAAACGGCAAAATCGGTAAGGGAGGTGCGGAGGAAAAATCCCGATTTTGGCGAAAAAATGATTTCTCCCCAAACTTGTTTAAACTTTGATATTCTACCTGTCAACGCATGCTGCGTTAGTAATTCGAGTCAGAACTCCTTCAAAATGGCTTGAACAGTCTCAAAAGGCCCAGGCCACAAAAAGCCTATTTTTTGCCAAAACCGTTTTTGCCCTAAATCCTATTTTCAGGCCTAAAGACGGGCCTCCGGTGTCCTATTTTTGTTCAGAGCATACCATGAGCTTCCAAATGTGCAAGTTTAAAAAAATCCGAGACCAAAAAAAAATTGTCAAAAACGGCAAAATCGGTAAGGGGGCTACGGAGGAAAAATCCCGATTTTGGCGAAAAAATGATTTCTCCCCAAACTTGTTCAAACTTTGATATTTTACCTGTCAACGCATGCTGCGTTAGTAATTCGAGTCAGAACTCCTTCAAAATGGCTTGAACAGTTTCAAAAGGCCCAGGCCACAGAAAGCCTATTTTTCGCCAAAACCGTTTTTGCCCTAAATCCTATTTTCAGGCCTAAAGACGGGCCTCCGGTGTCCTATTTTTGTTCAGAGCATACCATGAGCTTCCAAATGTGCAAGTTTCAAGAAAATCCGAGACAAAAAATTTTTTGCCAAAAACGGCAAAATCGGTAAGGTGGTGCGGAGGAAAAATCCCGATTTTGGCGAAAAAATGATTTCTCCCCAAACTTGTTCAAACTTTGATATTTTACCTGTCAACGCATGCTGCGTTAGTAATTCGAGTCAGAACTCCTTCAAAATGGCTTGAACAGTCTCAAAAGGCCCAGGCCACAGAAAGCCTATTTTTCGCCAAAACCGTTTTTGCCCTAAATCCTATTTTCAGGCCTAAAGACGGGCCTCCGGTGTCCTATTTTTGTTCAGAGCATACCATGAGCTTCCAAATGTGCAAGTTTCAAGAAAATCCGAGACAAAATTTTTTTTGCCAAAATCGGCAAAATCGGTAAGGGGGGTGCGGAAGAAA
Organism: Fragum sueziense; assembly: GCA_963680895.1. Lineage (NCBI taxonomy): Eukaryota > Metazoa > Mollusca > Bivalvia > Cardiida > Cardiidae > Fragum > Fragum sueziense. Next base: position 52,516,490 of record OY804598.1, on the reverse strand, counting down.
AATCCCGATTTTGGCGAAAAAATGATTTCTCCCCAAACTTGTTCAAACTTTGATATTCTACCTGTCAACGCATGCTGCGTTAGTAATTCGAGTCAGAACTCCTTCAAAATGGCTTGAACAGTCTCAAAAGGCCCAGGTCACAGAAAGCCTATTTTTCGCCAATACCGTTTTTGCCCTAAATCCTATTTTCAGGCCTAAAGACGGGCCTCCGGTGTCCTATTTTTGTTCAGAAAAGAAACTCCAAACTGGACAAGTCCCAAAAGGCCAATTTGACCCCTTCCCCTTCCCCGCCTATCCGAAACCGTATATCCCCTTTTCAAATTTTTTAGCAAAGACAGGAATTTTGAAGCATACTTATTTTTCAGAACATACCTTAAAGCTTCCAAATATACAAGTTTCAAGAAAATTAGAGGGGAAAATTGGCCAAAAATGATAATCATATTGATTTTTTCCTTCATAACGGATGTTATCACCTTTTTCCCAGCTGGGTGCATACTTAACCGCGGCACCGTCGTATCTCCTTGAGACTGACCAGTATTAACTATGAAGCAAAGAGTGATTTATTTTTTGTTTTCATCATATTTCATTTAATAGCTTATTGTAAATAAAACTCTGTTATTACGATTAACTTCCATTTCTCAGTTTTCCAATGGCACATGTATGCCTCATGTTTCTCTGGTACATTTTTTTCTTGCTTCTAAATCATTTCGAAAACGACTAGGTCTATGTCAATTCACTTTACATGTATAACTGCTAACTGTGATACCTTCCTAAAATGAATATTTTGAAGATGAGTTCTGCACAGAAAATGGCCCGATCTACCATAAAATAATTATAAATAAGCTATTTCGCCGAGTTATGAAACGGCAAATGAGTTCTGCAGGGATTTGCCGATTTACGTAAATGGACAAAATCGAAAATCGGCACAATATATATACATGTATACTCTTTGCAAATTGTCGGATAATGTTTTCGACCAAATGTCTGTTCGGAACGTGCCTAAAAGCATCTAGATATACAAGTTCCATGGAAATCCGAGAGATTAAGTATGATCTAAACTATGGCTGTAGCCATTGATTTTGACATCAGACTTGAATTAATTAATTTTACATGATTATCTAGACAGTCAAAAACTTATTCAATAGCGAAAACATGGCGGATCTAGAGGGGGGTCGGGGGGGGGGGGAGAGTCCGGACCCCCCCCTGGCATTGGCCGAAAATTAAATTTTGACTATATAAATTTAGTGTGACGTTACATATTTATTACATTTTAAGCCATAATTTGAGCTTGAACCCCCAAGGAAAAAAATCTTGGGCTTGAACCCCCTCCCCCCTGGAAAAAATTCCTGGGTCCGCCCTTGGCGAAAATATTGTATAGCATGTAATCAATAATCGCGTTAGGTAGGCCAAGGTGTGGAATTCATTTGGAAATCCACAAATGGAAACTCGCCTGCATGTTCCAATTGGTTGGTTGAGAAAACTCAATTTATGAATTATCCATTTGTGCGGGTATCCGGGTATCCGTTGCTAATTATTATACGGGTATAAGGGGGAAATTTTGTTCCCGTTTCAGCCTTAACCCATTACTGCACAGTGACTCTGTTTGACTCCCTACAAGAAACTGACTATGTAAAGCATTGTGGAAAATGAAGAAATTGCTTGTGACAAGCAATTTCTTTATTTCCCACAAAATTTTCCATACAAAATGATTAAAAATGTACCTTTTCATTCATTTTTAATGGTCTTCTGCAACATCTTTGAATTTGGACAAGTCGAAACTTTGTCGTTTGGTAATGGGTTCAGGTAGAAGATGCATTATGGAAAAAACACATTTTGAAAAGTGCCAGTAATTCCTAAACTGTGTTACATTTCCATTCCAAATATAAACATAATCATTTTGAACCGTTTAGAATTTTGAATCCATGCATACTTATGAAAATATTTGACAAAAATGTTCAAAATTACCTCCCTTGCATATGAATATAGACTAAAATGATATTTGTAAATTCTTTTCTTCTTGAAGCATAATCTTGAATTCCGGTACGGTGAATCAACTAATGTGAAGTGTATTAACAAGTGTGTGTAATTTGATGCATTTCGTATGGCTAGAAAGTGTTGTTTTTCATTATGGGTCTTCTACCTTAATCTGAACAAAATTGCGTTTTCATGGCCTGGTCCATTTTTAATCGTTCAATCCAGTTTCAATGAGTTCTGACTTGAAATTCACACAAAGCCTAGGCTGAGAGGCTATAAGATAAGAACATGCCCGATTTTAGCTTCCACGCATAATCATGGTGGATAATCATAAACGATTTTTAGAAAATCTTCAATATTTTTGTTAATACGAGACCGATTCGAATTCGGTTTGAAGCAGGGACGGCGGACAGACGTTACGCATTAGATACTCTTAATGAACAAAACATGTTTTCGAAAATCAACCATAATTTTTTTTATTTTATTTTTTTTTTTTTTTTTTTTTTTTTTGTATTTTTAAATTTTAAATAACTTTTTTATCGGTCAATTTTCCAAAAATCACCCACGTCAATCTTATTTCTGGTATTATCCCACTTCTCTGCTTCAAACCGAATTCAAATTCATTAAGTACAAATGTATAAACAAAAATATTGATGATTTTCTTGAATCTGAGCCACGTGATTATCCACCGTGATAATGTGAAATTTTACCATTTACCATCATTTTTACCCAAAATGTTGACCTTTAGCCGACCTTTGTCATTCTACACTTCCCCAACATGTCGAGAGAAATTGATTACTAACCCATTACCAAACGGCAAAATTTTTTACTTGTCCAAATTCAAAGATGTTGCAGACGACAATTTGAATTGAATGGATTGTTTTTTATTTTTCATTCATTCTTTTTTATTTATTTTTTTTGTACGTTTTTTTAGAAAAATATTGTGGGAAATGAAGAAATTGCTTTTCACAAGCAGTTTCTTCATTTCCCACAATATTTTCACAACCCTTATCTTGTCGGACTTCAAAATGTGTCATTGTGTGGGAATGGAGTAGAAATATCAAAACGCGTGATTTTCTGTGAAAGGGTTAAAACTTGAGAACTTCGTTTTTGGGAAGCAAATTTGGAAAATTTGCTTTTCTTTGCAGCCGTGCTTCTCTGCACTTTAACATTCTCTGCATACCACACAACATCTTCCGGTCCTCCTCACTATAAATAGTTCTATCAAAAGCAAAAATTAATGAGGTAACAGTCATTCGAATGTTCATATGTAACTCTGAAGTTATACATGTAGATATTGAATAGTGTGACTGAAAGTGAAACATTCTATTAATCATGTCTTTAAGCGAAGAAAAGACCGACGTAGTAATTTGCTTTATTATGGTTCAAAGATCAGTCCAATGATCTTCCTTGTAAATCAGGGTCAGTCAAGTTTACTGAACTATGAAATATATTCAAAGGCTCAAAGCTATAAATAGACAATTTACACACTGATAAACCGTAGCGTGTATACTATGTATTTACAACTGGTAGTACCTGGCAAACCGCGTCCATTGATTGGTTAGTACTAGTATACACATAAAGGTTGTCAACTTGTGCTAAAAATAGATTCAACATCACCAGCATGGAATCAAAGTATTCAAGGTATTCAAATGGATAATCAAAGTACCTAATCAAAGTAATCTACTTCTGGATAGGCCTACACTGTACATTATTAACAAATTTGCTTCCCAACAGTACTTTCAGTACTTTGATTATCCATAAGGGTAGTGACCTGTCTAAGGCAATGACCCCTAAACGAGAAGTTAAACATTGCGCCCCTTTACCAAAAAACCTCATAACTGCAGCTTATTCTAAGCTGTAATTACGAGTTTTTTTGTAGAAAAGCGACGAGGGTTGTCTATTTGGAAGACCGATGAAATTAGTGCGGTTGACGAGTTTGGCCTTGAAACGCATCAGAACCCTTCTCCAAACAGTACCTGATTTTGACGTCCCTGTCTTAAAAATCATTGTGAAAACATTGATGCAAAAAGAAGGAAATGATGAATGTTCATTTGTCTCAATATTGCTTTTGAAATATTCTACACAAATTCGGTCCTTACCAATAGAAGTTGTCTGGATTTCGTTGTATTCAGTAGAGCTTTTCAAGTCGGATCAACCTGTATCATATTTTGTGGTTAAGGAAAGGGTTTATTTCAAATATCGGTTGTTGTTCTAGATAAGTCATATTCAATCGCAACCAACATCAACCCTATTGCAAAACGCCAATAAAATGGACCATGGAAATAGGGAGCGATTTTATGAAGCAAAAGGTAACCAGGATTTCTCTCATTTTGTCTCAATATTTTGTATGCTATTGTATACAGATAACCTTTAAGCTTTATCAAAAATGTCGTCTGAAGCAGCTCTCAAATTGGACTTCCTGATTTTTTCCTTTTTCGTTTGGGAAAGGGCAAATGCATCTTCATAATCTTTATACGTTTATCTTTAACTGACACTATTAATATTTACATGTATTTGTCTCGGTGAAGTATATAAATCCTTTTAAAAAAGTTTCTGCATTTAGCCTACTCCACTCTACTCAGTGTTTCTTCCGTTTACCTTTTTTTACGTGTTATATATTGCTACCTTGTAACAAATCCAATCTTTATCAACTGTCGTTTTCCTTTCCTTTTTCGTCTGCAGCAGCTTTGAAAGTGGAAAAGGCTGATTTTATCGCCGATGGGAAAGGCTAAGATACAATTATTCCATGGATTATGGAGTTTTCTAGATTGAGGTGTGCTCATTTTGCTTCTTTCTTCCTGAAACACATAACTGCGTCTGAAAAGAGGCTGCAATTACGACGTGTTTGAAGAAAGGCGACGACTTATTGTAACCTTTTGGTCTATGACGATGCTTGTCAACACAAACCTCGTAACTGCAGCTTGTCTTAAGCTGCAGTTACGAGGTTTTTGTTGAAAAGCGACGACAATAGCACAGTGTGAAAGCCCCTGTGTACACCGCTATCTCAGATTCAATGTGATAGTCTATTTGTTATCATTTGACGCGATGTGTCCAGGACGTTAAACTTAGTATAAGGGACCTTTATGTTAAATTGTTGTGAACGGTGAGAAATCATTTAATGTATTTTCTTTTTCCATCTCAAATCTATTTAGATAAGAACAAAACCAAAAGCGGAAAAAAGTGTAATAAGCTTTCTTTATCAATCGTCTCAAAGAAAAAAAAATGAAAAAGAAGAAACATCTAGTAAGCAGACATAGGGTCATAAAAATCAGTGAAACCGAATTATGTAAATTCAATAATCTTCAGTTGATAATAATGAAGCAATTTTATTCCTTATGTCTCAATATTTTCACTGCTATTTCATTAATATCCGTTTCGCTGTTTGCAGGAAGTTTCAAATTGAAAACCGTGAGAAATGTTAATTGTTATTTGGAATGGGTTAATGATCATTAAGGAGTATGGGTGCGCTTTTATGCGCCAAAGAATAAGAAATATCCGTGGTGTTAGATGCATTATTCAATGTCGCTACAATGACAATTGTTTGTCCTCAAAGGTAGTCCAGTCCATCCCAAATGAGATTCACGCGATGTCAAGAGTTTTTGTGCGACATCGTTTAAACATTCGTTACGTATCCGACCTATTCGATTGACGTCATCAATATTCAACAAAAATTAAAACTATCCCAATTTGAAAGCTACTGTGACAAAAAATTAAATGAATGTTGATAAAAATATCATTTTTATTTAATCTATATTACAGCCGAGATAATATCTATCATGCGACAAAATGGAAAAATGGTACTTATCTACACTTTCTTGTTTTGTTTCATTGTTTTCCCAAGCCTTTTCTATAAAAGACGTCAAAACCTGGTCATTATAGAAAGTGATAGTATAGCTCGGTCATCCACAAGTAATAATGAAGCCTAGTAGGCTATATAATTTATTATATGTAAAGCCAGTGCTTGAAGTTCGCTTAGCCCCCGAATCTTTATTTTACACTGAGAATTAGCGAAAATCCAATTTACTCCCCCAATATTCAGACACAGAGGCTTGAGCCAAGCCAATAAGAATGTGCTTCCTACGGACATGTACGTTATGCTTTCTTTCTGACATTTATCCATTGAGCACCATGGATTTTGATCGGATCGCATTTAGACACATCCTGATCTGGATGCATGGTTATCTAAATTGTTATAAAGTTTTTTTTGAAATGTTAGACTGGAAAAATTTAGACCGACAGCTAGTCAATAGGGTTTGTTCATATCGTTCAAGGATGCTTCGTTATTCAGTTACCGTGCAAAATTCGCGTGTTTCATATATTGAAATTGTAATCCGTTACGCTAAAAGGGGCCTACAGAGAAGTGAGAAAAATATAATATATCCTTGTCAGTCTGCGTGAACTAGGATCAGTACTTTTCATTCTAATATATATTTTTTTAATCTAGCAAGTTTTCCCATATTACTCTTCGTTCATTTACCAAATGCGGTTTAACTGTGTGGAGTCTGGAAGATGTTCAAAAGTCAGTTTTAGGGAATTCTCATATGGATCCTTTTAGCGAGATGGGTCACATATTATATGCATTCACAAAAATCTAAGTCTATGTCTAAATTCTAAACAAGATACGTATATTACAAGCGTTCTCATTGCACCGGAGGTTTTGCTCGACCAATCATATTTGTTGTTATGTAATTTTCAAATAAGACTGGACCCACTACTTGTTGATAAATTCTACCTAGTTAGTGTTATTTTCATGACACTTTCTATAAACTCTTTTCCTCAAAAGATCTAGTATTGACGCTCCTAGAAGAAAACGACTGAAAAATATTGAGGGAAAAATTGGCTGATAATGAGCAATTTCTCCATTTGTTTCAACGTGCTTAAAACATACATTTTTTCTAGTGTTTTAAAAGTACTGATCGTTTTGTCAAGTTTCAATTCGGACAAGTCTAAAAATTCACATGGCTGTGTGGGAGGGAGTAACTAAAAAGCTAGTTTTAAGATACCATATTCTTAGCTATAAGAGATCACATTCTATTTCAAATACATCAAGGATCTTTCTTGCGTATCCCAGCCCGTCTATCTTGCTTTAGATAATATGTTTATCGTATTCGTAAGTACCCGTGCCTTTAAAGTAGGGTATCGATGTTTCCTTTTTTGTGTTCGTATCACCGAATTCTTGTTTACAATCATACTTTGAATCTGCGCTGAAGTGTATTTTCTTTAAATGTAAACGTATCCAAATAATCGTATCAAAGCCCAACCAAACCCCCCTTATTTAAATGTTTCCTTATTATTCTATTTTAAAAATAGTGTTTTGCCTTGTTGATAAATTGAAATCATTCAAGGCAATTTTCTGAAATAGACAGAAAGCTGTGAAGTCCTGTGTTTGTAAGACTGTGTATTCCATTCATCATCCGACATCACTTCAGAGGCAACGGAAATATTACGAGATCACATGGATTTTGAAGTCCAGTTAACCCATTACCACACAGTGACTCTTTTTGACTCGATCCCCACAAAATAATGACTAAGGAAAACATTGTGGAAAATGAAGAAATTGCTTGTGACAAGCAATTTCTTCATTTCCCACAATGTTTTCCATCCAAAAAGACCTAAAAATTAAGAATTCCTTTCACCTGAAATTGTCGTCTGCAGAATCTTTCAATTTGGACCGCCCTAAAATTTTGTCGTTTGGTAATGCGTTAAGGTAGTCCACCCCTAGTTAATGTTATGTGCACAGTGTTGGAATTATTCCGGCGACGTCGAAAACATTTCGCGGTGGAACTTTCCACCGCCGGATGTTTACGACCGCGCCCGAATAGGTTCGGATACGTAACGACTCCTCTCGGAAAAAAGTCTGATGTATCATTAATCCCAAAATAGCCACATTACGGGTATTGTACCTTAACCTGGTGATATATGTTGTCTCGGATAATGGTGAAGTTACTGATGTTTGGTGTGTAATAATGTGAAGCAGACTTCGTCCTAATTTGTAGAAAATAATCTGTCTCTTGACAAGACTTTTCAAATGAGTAACAATAACATAAGAATAAGATTTATATTCCTCCATCCGAATGTTTTTATTTTGATTCTATCAAAGGTAATTTATCCACAAATCAGTTGCAATTTTAGACACGAAGTATTTCTCATGAATATTTCAGAATTTGCTGAAAGATGGAAGAAGCGACAACAAAATACCGTCGACAGATCGGCCGATTCCGAATAGTCGTGGGACTTCTCTGCTTACTTTGTGCAGCACTGATAGTAGCATTGGTTTTAGTAATTGTAAAACCAGTAGGGATGAGACAACAGACGGAAACATGCACAGACAAGGGACAAACAATTGACCTTTCACACCCTGAGGTCAAGTCACCGTTTTATGATCTCACACCTGAAGAAATCACGAGTGTTCGAAACTTTTTGTACACACAAGACGACCTAAATTTAGTTCAAGCGCGTGATATTGACTGTAATGAAAGTTATATACATATCATCGAGCTACGCGTACCAAGTAAGGACGCAGCACTAGGTTATCTAGATGCGGGGAAACAACCGCCTCCGAGGGAAGCCAACGTTGTTATATTCAGAGGAGATAAAGCACAACCAATCGTGGAAGAATACACAGTTGGCCCACTTCCTAATCCAACATACAAGAAGAACCAACAAACATTCCCCTTCAGGTATCGACCATTGACTAACCCAGAGATGACTGCCTCTGCTAGCCTCCTGAAGACAGAACTACATAACAAGATAGGAGATCTCATGCTGGAGCTGTATGGTGGTCGCCTGATGGACTGTGCAGACAACTGTCTCGGGTTCGATATGATCACACCGATGAGTTCGGCATCTAGTGGCGAGCCCATGACCAGGAAGATGTGGTTCTGGCTTACCCCCATGGTTGAGTTCTGGTCACTCTATCCTCTAGACTTCATGGTGTTGCTCGATCTTAAAGGCAAGGATCCAAGCTCTTACAGAATCGACAAAATATACCACTCCGGTGAAAGCTTCACGTCTGTAGATCAACTTAAAAAGGCTTATGATGATGGATCTTTAAAGAAAACTAGGATTCCGTTTCCAAACGTCGAGGCCGATCCTTTTTCAACATTGACCCGACATGGTACCAAATTTCCCGAACAACCACTTCCAGCACCAAGAGTATTTGAACCAGCAGGAAAACGTTACTCAATTAAAGGCCGCCATATCTCTTACATGGGCTGGGACTTCGATGTTCGCATGGCAGCTGTGTCTGGCCCTCAGTTATTTGACATACGGTACCAGAATACCAGAATAGTTTACGAATTGAGTCTTCAAGAAATAGCTGTATTTTATTCCGCTGACAACCCCGCAAACCGAGTCGCCGATTACGTGGATAGTGTTGCATTGATTGGCACCATGGCAAGGTCTCTAGTACCTGGTAGTGACTGTCCCAATCATGCAACTTTTCTATCAACAACATTCGGATTCGAATATTCTGACGACCCCATAACGTATGATAGAGCGTTTTGCGTATTTGAACATGATACAGCAAAACCCTTACGACGACATCTTACAAGTTATGGGAAGAATAGCGTCTATGGCGGTATGTCTGATATTGTTTTAGTAGTCCGGACTATGGCGACTGTGATCAATTACGATTACATCTTCGATTTCGTGTTCCATCAAAATGGTGCCGTTGAAGTATCAGTCGCATCAACCGGATATATCCTCACTGCTTTCAGACTACTAGAAGAAGATCCATACGGCTTCCGGCTGCGCGAGCATATGACCGGAAGTATACATCATCACATGTTCAATTTCAAAGTCGACATGGATATAAATGGCCGTCGGAACAGATTTGAAACTTTACGTATTATACCCGAAGATGTCGACAATTCTAAATGGTCTGCAGAAATTGGAGCTCGGTATTATCAGACAAGATTTAATCGTACTCACATCAAGACAGAACGAGAGGCAGCGCTAAAGTACAACTTTGATAATCCACAATATCTCACCTTCTACAACAACCAGGAAAAAACGGCGTATGGTGTGCCTAGAGCTTACAGGCTTCTAAATAGAGGAATGTCCAAACAGGTCAGTAGTCGCTGCTTTTCAACAAAAAACCTCGTAACTACAGCTTATATAAGCTGTAGTTACGAGGTTTCTGTTGAAAAGCGATGCAAACAAGTAGACTATAATTTATCATCAATTTTGCTAGGGACACTCCGTTCAGATGGCGTTCAAATAAGGACACTTCAAATGAGTTTTGCGCAATGTCTGATTGCCCAAATTTCTATAGCTGGAAATTCGTTTTGCTAGGTTTTATATTTTATTTCTATAATTGTTTTTGCATAGTTGGAGGCTCATGTGGAAATCGGGTGCAAATGGGGTTGACTATATAGGCAGACTCGACGCTATCGCATGTCTTCAACCTTTATCATATATGCTGAGTCAAAAAAGAAAGTGTGCACAGAGAATAACTGGAATTTCTATCGTAATTTTGAATATTGATATTATAATACTGGTATCAAATTAAAGATAATTCAATTGCCTATAAGAGGGTGTCTTTTTAAATTGTGTGAAATGGAATTTTTCTTGTGTTTTCTTAAGATATTTGAGATAGGGGTCAATTTCGAAATTCACAGAACTTGCTGACGAACGTAAGAAGATTAAATAATGCAATTTTCTTGGGATTTATGCTTCAATTTCTATTGTGACATGTCTTAAATGAATGACGGCAGACATCTGCGGTCTCACTGATCGAATATAACGTTTCTTTTTATCGTTTGGAATTTTATTGCGTTTATATTGCAAGATGTGTTCCACGTCCTGCAAATTCTTTAACTGGACACTAAATTTTGCGAAACTCAGGCTGTAGAGATGTTCGGCCCTACACCACACTCAGAACTAATTTTCACATGTCCCTTGCCGATGACGATGTGCCTAATGCAAGCGTAACGTGAGATTAAGGCATCATGATAATGGAACAAACATATGGTCTCAAATCTCTTATGAGCCGTCTATCTGCCTTCGTCGATTTCAAATGTTGTTTACATATACTTGCTTTACTGAATTGCCATAAATTGTGTAGTTTTGAAACGTTGACGTTAGGGTGTCAACGTCATGTAACGATCTTGTCTAGTCATTGCTGCATTCATGATATCAGACCGAAGCCTATCAAAAATGTATCCTTTGTGTAAGAAACATGATTGCAAACGCCTAATTTCGGAACGATGACATTTAAACGACAACGACACATTTTACGCCGGTTCAAGACACTGACAAAACTAACGTGTAAAATCTGCTGTGTTTACTATGACGTAGCATCTTTTGCTATTCAGAATTTGGAAATTTTATGTTTGATTTAGCTTTTGTACACTTTGAATACAGATTTTAGACAATAAAGTTTTTTATGAAACGTTTGTTTTGATAACAACGTGCAAAAAGGTGCTAACAGCGTTTTACGATATGCCAGACAATTTAATCATCCAAAGTTGCTTCTCATGTCTATAGACGTGAGAACGTTGATAGCTTAACTCTGTGTAGAAGTTTGGTGTAGTTAATTGCAGTGGTTACGTAGATATTTAAAGTAGAAGTATGCACACTTTCTTTTTTGACTCAGTATATAAGATAGGCCTATGCAGAGAAAATATTTTAAGATGTAGGCTATTTCTTCGGTAGTATCATCTTGTGTTTTATTTTGCGAATGATTTCGACTTAAAGAGAAAAATATATCTTTAGTATCCTTTTCCAGTTGTTTAAAGCTGGTGAGAACCAGGAACCCTCCATATCTTGGGCGCGGAACCAGGTATCCGTGACAAAATACAAGGAAGGTGAACCAAGAAGTAGTTCTATGTACGCTATATGGGACGGAGACGATCCTATAGTCAACTTTCAGAGTTTTATAGACGACAACGACAATATTGCTGACGAGGTAGGACGTGATTATCGTGCACCCGAAATATATTTCGGGGAGCATATAAACGCCACGCTGTGTGTCTTTTGTGAGTTTGACGGGCCGTCAGTCCGTACTCCTTTTTTTCTTTAATTTCTTTTGATCAAAAGATCGGAATTTAATATAGAAAGTTTGTATCTTAGTAATAAATCAGATGCTCTAGACCATACACTTTCCATATTCTATTAACAAAAAACGGTCATGGCAACAAGGCGCTTTAAAATATTTTTTGTGACAAACATTTATTCGGGGGGCATATTCCATCTATGGTGGCTCTTGTTCCTAACGATCCATACATAAAGTTTCGGCTCGTTAAAATGCTAGAACAGTCAGTTTGTTCCAGGCTGGCACATAGGTGGAGCCTATACTATTACAATCATTACAAAATGACTGATCAATCGTTATGTGCCAGTGTACTGTTTTATCACAAATTAGACTGCATTTTTTGTCTTTTAGAATTTTCAAATTACGGATATCTTCATTTTAGGCTCAGTGTTTCAGAGCAGACTCTAAGATTTACTATAAAATTTGATCAGCTAGGTTACGAATGATGTTTGTTGACAAGTCAAAATTTTGAATGTATTGACTATTCTATTGTTTCGTTCGCTTCTTTAGGCCTACATGTTTTTTCTTCTTTTTTCCCGCGTATCGAAAGATCGGGGGCACTTAACTTGAAAACTTAAAATTGGCCTTTTCTCAAAAAGTATTCCACATAGGCTTACAAAGCTCAAATGATATGTATACTTCTTTCAGTGATATCTATCTGCTCCATGCAATGTGATCTTCCTCAAGGTCACCCTTTAACCCTTATCTACCCTTAATAAGCTACTTAACATGGAAACTTAAAGTGAAAACCTAATTTCGGCCTTTTCTCCAAAAGTATTCGAGATACAAACCTCAAATTTGGTATGTAATCTTCTTTCAATGATATGTAGTAAGAAGGTTAAGGTCATCCATGTAGGTTAAGGTCAATTATCAATTAAGATGATAAATATAGGGAAATGGCCATTTCGGGGACATTTGCGTTTCACAAACACATCCCTTTTTTTCATTATTTATTTATTTCCTTCAGGATCAAGTGACGTGGGTAACAATGGGCGTGCACCACATCCCACACACGGAGGACTTCCCCATTTCCCCGACCGTCGGTCTTAACCTCGACTTCTTCCTGTTACCCTACAACTACTTCGACCATGACCCGGCGATGGGCTCGGCAGACCTCGTGAGAATAGTTCCGGATCAACAGAACGGGCTGAAAAACGGTGTAAATATTCAGCGGTATGGCAATAAAGCGGAGCCTCAGTGTGTTCCCAGAAAATCGACGTACGATCAAGATATTCAAAACAATCCGTACTCTCTGTTTGATCCCATGGAGGAATCGCCTGCCATTTGAGCAAATGACAAATTCACGCCGGAAATCACGTGACACAACAATTTAGGAAAATAGTCAATAAGTTAATCATGACGAAGCAGAGAAAGTCGAAAACGTCAGGGATTTGCAAGATGTGGTAGATTGTTTACAAATCAGCATATACAAAATGATTGACGACCAAGTCAAATTTTACTTGGCAGCCAATAGGGTCAACCTTTTAATCACCTGTACTTTAAAGAATCTGCGACATCAAGTCAATTACTGGCATTTTTTTCACCTTCTATGCTGCAAACCGAATTCAAATTGGTCAAAGTCTTTTTTGAGATTTTCTGAAATCGATGTGTCACGTGATTCCCCGCTTATACCAACAAAAATATCCCCATCGTTGGTTTCTTTATTTGGATCACAATTCTAAAAGTGCTTTAGTAGGTCATGAATACGGCGCAGAACCCACGTGACTTGTGACGTCACGAATCGGTGGGTGGTGGACCAAACTTAGAAAAAGATTTGTATAAGATATTTGTCAAGTAACTCTCCTTACACTTGTCGTATCGTTATGATTAATAGGCAACAGACATTCCCTTTGATTGTTCGTTTACCTGTTTCCTGCATGACATTTTGAAATTTCTTTCCCCGTGATTGCAGTGATTCAAATATACTGAACAAAAGTGAAAACTTTACACTGCAAGATTTCTTGCTTCTGGAAAAGTATCGAACTGAAAGCATAAAATTTATGTTGACGTTATTTCCCATGCATTCAGCAATCGTTTTGTCAAAATTTCATTGCCTTGTCTCCTTTAATGTCAGAGTTATGGCCGTTTAATGCGCTTAGAGCTAATTTCATCTAATGTCACATATGGGCATGCGCAGGAAATGATTCATTATTTTTTTTGAATTGGTCATAAACGAGTTGCCAAAAAAAACACAAAGAAACTCTATTATCACTTGTAGCAAGCTCTAAAATAAAGGTCTAATCTGTCAATTTTGTGAATTACCCCCCTTTGACATAAACAAATAGGGAAGACTTGTAAGTTGTCAGACTACCACTCCGTTCAGTCTGGCATGGTTTGCATTCTTCTGCTTGGATTTATGAGGGTTTAAATTGTGTAAGATTTCCGTTTAAATGGTACACCTGAAAAACGGACCCCTGTCACACTTATAGGGTCCGTTTTTCACCTGTTTAAGATCAACAAAACGTTAAAGTGTCCGATGATTGGCAAAATTAAAGTCTTGTGCCGAAAGAACACCTTACTATTAACCAAATATCAAAGTTTCTACAATTTTCCAACATTAGAAGTGTTTTTATTTCGTCTTTTAAATTGGATATTTTGGTCTTTTCCGATCTTTGCCGAAGAAAATACGCTAAACTTCCGACTTGAAATTATGACGTCATACTGGCCACTGAATGACGTCATGGCGGGAAAAACGGGCAGTCATGGGTCATTTCCCGTAAAGTCTGAAATTTCTGTAAAAGTTAAATGTCCGACTTTTCTGTCATAAAGCGACTTCCCCAATCGATACTCAAAACAGGGAATTCGTCCTCAGTAAATGTTAGAAAAAATGTTAAAACAGTCAAAGAATAGGTCGTAAATGAATTAAGGAATGTGCCAAAGAACGGTTTAAGTTTGTCTGTATTACTCTTACGATCGAGAAATGGATAAAAACTGAGAATTCGCTATATGACAGAAACGTCGAACACATTATCTTTGTCAGACACCTCATGCTCTAGATTGGAGGCGGAGTCAAGCCATTGATGACGTCAATCCGTGGCAATTTTACGGAAATTGCCGATCTTTATTTTCTCGAAAATCAGTTTTTCAACGATGTAAAGAAAAGCAAATAAAACTTTTAAAACAACCGAGTTTGGCGGATCTTTTATAAAACACGTTAATTTAATGATTTTCTTCCAATATACGGTACAATAAGCTGCCAAGCTTGGTAGCCTTTAAGTGATTGGCGTAACCAAGTCAATGAACAATGCGAAGCATATTCATTTAATTTCTTTGCTTGATGCATTTAGAAGAAATATGACAATGTAGGTGTAAAGTTTTCAGTTTTGTTCAGTATATCTGTCATCTGGATTACGGTAGTCTATCCCTAATGAGATTCACGCGACGTCGCAATTATCCGAGTGGCGTCTGAAACATGTTAATGATGTCTCCCGAATAGCTTCGGATACGAAGCTGAAGCGAATGTTTACGAGGTCGTACAAAAAATTACGACGTAGCGTGAATCTTATTAGGAGTGGACTACCTTAAACAATTTCAATGACATTTCTTTGGATTCTTTGTAAAATACATGCCAACCAATGGTCTAGCATTAACCAAGGACGGCAATCGTCCATTTCTTGTAACGGCACTAACATATATCTAACCCGAATCGAGGGGTGTTCTCTATTATTTAACTCTATCCCGGACCATATCATGACGCCACGTGTCACGTTGGTTATGTATGGTGCTTAACTTACAAGCGGAAAGCGAAATATTTTTGATGGGATCAGATTGCAGTTTTGTAACAGTGTTATAAGATTATTTCATGCATTGTATTTTTTTCTTTTTTTTATCATAACTGCACATTTTCATTCAACATGTACATTTGACTATATAACCTTTTCTTACATTTTCTTCATACTCCAATTCAATATTGCCATATTATGTATGCAGAGCGACATAAAAAAGGGAGTGATACATTTTATATATTTTTTTTCAAATCCAAACCATATGTTGTGATTAGCCTTCTTATTTTAATCACTTCGGTGTATATATAACTAAAATTCGATGTTTTGAGCATTTTCGGACTCGCAGTATTATCGTAAACAGTGCGGTTTTGCCACAGAACGCAGTAGACCGTAACGTATTTTACAAACCAATAAGTTTATTTTCTTATCTTGACTTACTTATGGGTAGATATTGGACTTTTCGTGAATCGCTCACGATTCCGCGAGCCCACTATATAATCGATTCACCCCCTATTAAACGAGAATAATTACAGTTGAATTATATGGCGTGTGGAACGTTGCAAAATTCGATAAATATTTTATGTGATATAATTTTATATTTATATTCTATATTTTTTTTATTTATATTCTAAAAATATTTTCATGTGATATAATTTTATATTTATATTCTATAATTTTTATTTATAGTGTATATTTTTTTTTATTTATGTTCTATATTTTTTATTTATGTTCGATAACGCGAAAAAAATATGTGATATAATTTTTTATTTATGTTCTATAATTTTTATTTATGTTCGATGATAGCGCGAAAAAAAATTATGTGGTATAATTGCATCATGGGATACTCGTGACATTGATTGGACAACGGTTTTCAGAGTAATAAAGACAGAGACAGTGTGTGATCCTATCCCTATGTTATGCGAACAAATTTTTAGATAGGCGACAGCATGTTTTACACACCTTGTGGGGGCAGCCATAGTTTGTTTTGTTTGTACTATTAGATTCCCCCGATGACTTTTCGAGGCACCACTAGCTAAGCTAGCGTACATTTTTGTGTATGTTCCTACTAATCTACAAGTAACAAGTGCTCTATTTACAGTGCAAAGAACTTTGAAACTAACTATTCTAGTACTCTAACTCGGAACATTTTTTTTTTTTTGGCGTGCGGAAGAGAAGAGGCAGCAAGTTTTACCTCACTGCTACCCACTCCATTCAGCTGGGTAGACTGAGGCGTTGACAATTAAGTGTCTTGCCCAAGGACACACCTCCCCGGGTGGGACTCGAACTCGGGTCCTCCGGGTTTCCAGCCGAGTGCGCTAACCACTGCGCTATCGAGGCTGTCAATATTCGTTGTTAATACCGTTGTCCAATCAAATCGTTTGTTACAAATGTCACTAGTATCCCATGATGCAATTATATCACATAAATTTTTTTCGCGCTATTATCGAATATAAATAAAAAATATAGAACATAAATAAAAAATATAGAATATAAATAAAAAATTATATCACATAATTTTTTTTCGCGTTATCGAATATAAATAAAGAATATAGAACATAAATGAAAAATATACAATATAAATTAAAAATTATATCACATAATTTTTTTCGCGTTATCGAACATAAATAAAAAATATAGAACATAAATAAAAATATAGAATATAATTAAAAAATTATATCACATAAAAATAATTTTAGAATATAAATAAAAAATTATAGAATGTAAATATAAAATTTTATCACATAAAAATATTTATCGAATTTTGCAACGTTCCACACGCCATAGAATTATCAAGTAAGCAGTGACGTAATTTCAGACAAACAGTAGTATTTCGTATGTGTTGTTAAAAAATCTCGTAACTACGGCTTTTTTAGGTAAAAATTCAATACAATTGCAAAAATATAGCTCACTAGTGGGGAACTCGTTTACTCGGGTTAATTTTAGCCAATATTTTATAAAACATGACTTGCGTTTTTTCTTTTAAATGTACTCCTCGGAGTTCACCATATATGAAAATATTTGGTCTCTGCATTTTAATGCATAAAAGCTTTTTACAGAAACGTGTGCGAATTCTTTCTAATTTTTCACTTTCTTCGAAACCATATACTTCTGCGCCGTAATTCAAGATAGGAAGAATTAATTTATTAAATAAATCGAAAGTGTGACTAACTGATATTCCTTTAAAGACTTATAAGTAGTGTTTTAAAGCGAAGATTCCTTTTAAGGCTTGACCCTCCATAGATTCATATGTGTGGTAAAAAGATCCACTAGAAGAAAAAGTAATACCTAAGTATGTAAATTTGTTGACAATTTCTAATTCTTTTTCATTATATTTGACGGATAAATTTCTTGGCAATTTTCCACCTTTACGGAAGACCATTACTTTGGTTTTATCAACATTAACTGTTAATTTCTATTTGTCACAATAACTTTTTAACAAATCTAAACCATTTTGGAGTTCACTTTCATTTTCCGAAAAAAGTACTATATCATCGGCATATAATAGAAGGAAAATTTGTAGCATGTCTAACTCAATACCCTTAAATTCGTTTACTGTTAAGTATTGTTCAAGGTCATTAACGTACATTGCAAATACGAAATGTGACAAAGAGTCTCCTTGTGGCGCCCCAAGAAAACACCTGAAGCTGTTGCTTAAACCATTGTTGCACTTTACCCTTGATTTAATATTTAAATAAAGGGATTTTATGACCGATAGAATTTTGCCTGTAACTCCGTATTGAATAAGCTTATACATAATGTTCTTTCACAAGTAAGTCGAATGCTTTCGGAAAGTCGATAAAACAGACGTATAGTTTTTTTATTTTCGTTTATGCATGTACGATTAACGCGAAGTCAGAATAAGGAATTATTCCCGTTGATGTCGTAAACATTCGGCGGTCGAACGTCCCATTGTGGATTGTTTACGACGTCACCAGATTAAATTTGAGCCGGGATCTGGAAAAACGTCCCTTATAGCAGTTTTAAAAATTGAGTTTCAAGATCAGCCTGTTGTCAAATACAGTCCAATATGCATCCATGCTGCTCTCTTTAAGTTACTACAGGTCACGAAGAAGCTATTAGAGAACAATGTGGATCCTGATCAGACTGTGCGTATGCACAGGCTGATCTGGATCTATGTTGGGCTCAAAAGCCTTAAGGGACGTTTTTCCAGATCCTGGCTCATTTGGAAACATGAAACGAATGTTAAGGATTTTCAAGATTCAAGATTCAAGATTTATTACTCCTGGCCCATTATGTGCATCAGAGTTGACTAGAACGAAATTAATGCAACAAATGCAATAAGACAATTCATAAAAACGAAAAATACGCGTTAAACCTTTCCCAAATGTGAAAATCAAAACTTAACCAATTCGAAGGCTGCTAAAGACAACAAAACGCGTACTGATGAAGAAGAAATTGTTTAAGACTATAGCTCAGAAAATATTGAGGGAAAGCAGAAAACGCTGGTCACCAGAATTCACCCATTTGCCTCAAAATTCTCTAAACATACTAGGCCCTATCGCATTATGACGCCTTTTAGCACCCCGCACGATAAAGGCTTCGTAAAACATTGTGCGAAATGAAGAAAGTGCTTGTCACAAGCATTTTCTTCATTTCGCAAAACGTTTTCTACACAGAATGACAAATAATGTAACATATCAATCGATTGTAAATGTCGTCTGCAACATCTTTAAAGTTGGGCAAGTCTAAAACTATGCCGTCTGATAATGTGTTGTTGTTGTTGTTGTTGTTGTTGTTGTTGTTGTTGTTGTTGTTGTTGTTGTTGTTGTTGAGTCATCGTGTTTTAAAATTCTTAGTGAAGTTCTGTCTTTTCGTTTCGTGGTTCGGGTAAGTACTTGAGAGTCTGGTTTAATTCTTTGATTGGTTTACAGCTGAAAAATGACGATGCTTTTCAACAAAAACCTCGTAACTGCAGCTTAAAACAAGCTGCAGTTACTGGTTTTTCGTTGGAAAGCGACAATAAGTAATGTCTCCATCTTACTGCATGGAAATGATGACCTGCGCCCGATTGTATTTTACCAGTTTGGGTTCTATTTTTGATCGATTAATTTATGAATAACGATGTTGGATTTTCCGGGATCGTTGAAGAGATCATGTTATCGATGCCTTTCAGACCTGAAGGGATAACGATGGTTATTTAGATCTGGATTTAGCAGATTGGATAAGATAAATAAATGTCAGGAAAATAAGGAAACTCTTATTTTTTACGTAGGCCTAACTCGATGAACAGAACATCCATGATATATACGTAATAAATACGTTGTATACAAATCCTATCGTTATCAACACAAATTTTGTAGTTTGTAGCATATTTCCAATTAAATATGGAACGATTTGATTCAGTTAACTGTGACGTAATTTCGGACAAACAATAGTATTACGTAGGTGTTGTTATAGAATCTCGTAACTACGGCTTGATTTAAGCCGTAGTTACGAGATAAAATAACGACATCGGCGGTTTATCAAAACATGAGGGTAAACCCAGCCTATTTTAGCACAAATTTCATTGCTATTGGAGCATCCTAAATTGTGTCGTTCTGTGAAGGGGGTTGAATTTGATACCTGCAAAGAATAAAGGATGGCTTACATGCTTCCGGTTTACCCAGTGATAAGGCAAAGCAAGGTCCCTTAAAAACAAACGCCGCACATGGAACGGGTTTAGGCCTCGTCGCAGCAATCAGAACCACTATGCAGGCGGTTACAAAAAAGGCGAGGGCGTATTTGTCACAGTTGTCCATTCTTTGAATCCAAACTGGAATAAGATCGAGATATGATATACAGGGTGCCCCAAAATATGTGTCCCCATTTTAAACATCTATAAAATCGACAAATGTTGTCACTGAGTAAAATCAGTTACATAGATATCAAGAGGGCCATGATAAAGTTTTGTTTGATATATAGAACATCTATATTTACTTTGAAATTTTATTCAACATAACGTTTTAAAAAATGTGTCATTTTTTAACTTGTTTGCCAAGTGACGTCAACGACGTTATCTTTTTTATTTGACAAAGTTTCTTTTTCCATGCTAAGATGATCAAATTGATCCTTTTAATTCTGTCTTGCATGGACATTGTGGCTTAAATAGATGCAGTGAAAGTCTTAACATAATTAATTTTTGAAGGGGTGAAAATAAAGCAGAGAATGTGAAAAATAAGAGGAATACTTTGTTTGGTAAATAGATCGTTCGTCTGAAACTATTAAAATATTTCTAATTGGACGAAACGTATGTCTGGACTATTCTTATTGGGCGAGGTAAATGCTTAGTCCTATCTGATTGGATCGTACGTACAAAAATGATTCAAAATAGACGAACCTGATTTTGGTACTGCCTCTACCTATCCCACCGAGTTATTTCTTCAAAATGTGTTCGTATAACTTACTAACAAAGTTCGCTAACCAACTTAACCCTTTTCCAAACGGCGAAAAATATGGCGTTGCAATTTGTTATCTGCTGCGTAAGACATATTTAAGAATTGATAAGAAAAAGACGTTTAAACAATAAAGCCAATAAAATAAGACAAGAAAATCATGATAGTCTGTGATTATCGGTAATCCGTGTGCATTTGAGTATTAAGAATGCCAACAACGCAAATCAGAGAAACAATTCCTTGGTAATGATGAAACTGCTTGTTGGCATATCTGTAGACGCGTCGTTTTCATGTGACGTCACGTCAAAAACAACCATAATAAACAACAAAATTGAGATAAACAGTCGATTACAGGGGTATTGTACAGAAAGAGTATAAGAAAATAACTCAAATCTTTTGATATAATTGTTTTAAAGAAAACGCATCATTTTTAAAAACCTGCTAAATGCGTTTTAGTATTCAGACGTCACATTGACGTCAAATTACAAAAATACATGTTTATTGCTTATATGAATGGTTTTAGCAATATTTTGTACATGATCACACACAATGAAGGTAACATAATGAAAATATTATATTAAGAGTCACAACTTATGATTACGTCAAAAGATAAATAACGTCGATGATAGGTCAATTTTATTTGATACATATATCCACTGTATTACGATTGCAATGTGATAAAACCCTTAAACTTTCACTTTTCAATGTTCCAGTATGTGATTTCCCTTCGATATTTTTGCTCTTACGCCTTAACGTCAACAACGTCATTGTAACGTCGTTACTGATAATCATAAAATTTACATACAAACATCCTGATGATTAATATTTGTGAAATCAGTACATGAACATTAAAAAGTTTAAACTTATAAGGCTTGTTATTCACTTTTCAAGTTTGATTTAGGTATTTACCGTAATGTAGAATATTTATTCCACTTAACACTATTTCATTTTTTTATTTGATTTTACTTTATAAGTTTAAAGTTGTGTGGGAAAATGTAATATACTTTATTTCAAGAGCCGTTTCTCTACTTGTTAGTGCTTTTCCAAAGAAAGAATTATCCTAAAACTATATACTAGTCTAGTAGATTTCGATTATGTTAAGGTTGAAGTTTAAGTTTTCTGGCATAAATGAATTGTCAGTTATAACTATGAATAAAAATAGAATACTCATCGAGTAAGAAGAGAAAAGAAATTAAAGTATGATAAAATATACGGTGTACAAATCGAAACTTATAAAGGTAGCCTACACCATAATTAGCTGAAGTACGGTAGAAGACATTTATCAATCTGTTAATTGTTCTGGATTCAAACAAGCATCTTTGTCCGCTCCTTTTTACCAGTACAGACCAGCCGTTTGACTTAGATGTACGCCTTGATGGCCGACACATTGTCTTGATACAAGTTCCCAGAGTGCATATCTGTCAAATGTGTAAGGAACCTCTTTGAAACCTTCAAATTTCGACTGTGTTACAGATACAAAGTGTTAAGGTTGATCTCTGCCTGATTGAATGATTCTAGTTTTTTAAGGCACTGCAACAAAATCATTGCATCAAGAACTGTAATTTCTCTGTTTCAATGTCAAAAAGACACCAGTGCAATGCTTGATATTGCCTTTTCTCTGAGTATGGCCGTGAGTAGTGTTCAATGACGTTTCTATGCTCGTTCTTTCATAGTCTTTTTTGTAGCACCACTGTATTACTGTCTTTATTCTTTTGACATAAATAACTGCCATCAAACATGCTGAAACGTGAGCACTTTCAGGTTTTGTCCCCATACTGAGACATGATATCTACACCCTGGAGTAAAATTTCACAGGAATCTTTTGTTGGTTCACTGACTAGAGTTCGATCTAGAACTTGACATGATACAATGGCTCCATTGGGTAGATATCCTTGGCTTCTTCGACAGATAATCTGCTCGGCATTATATTTACAATACAAACAAATTTTGCAAAATTTGCTTCCAAAAACTAATGCACATGGGTATAAATATCACCCACAATAATCTACGAAATACACGTCTTTGTACAACAACCATGTAGTTGTAAATTATTTTGTATATATTAAGAACTAAATACTTATATAATTGAATACTAAATGTACAAAAATATAAACTAGATACACAATATTTGGGATTCAATACATGTACGCTCGCATGAGGACAGTTTCGACTGCCAAAATTACAATACATACTGGTCTTCTCAGAAAATGATTGAAATATGCCCTCGTGATTCCCGAGACACAACATTACACAATATGTTCACAACTCTTTTGATTTTGTTATTTTTTTGCGCAAAAAGGAATGCGACAATTGTCAATAAAAAAGAGACTGTTTGGAAAATTAAAACACCATGATTTTCCACACCCACCACCCTTCTCTTTTTGCTGTACTCATCAGCAATACAAGCGTGCCATTCATATTTTTGTTTTTCTCCATTGATTGGGTTCTGCTAAAAATCCATGTGACTTAAAACCATTATAAATGCATTATCTGAAGCTCTACGACGATTTAGTGCTTTTTAAGCTTTAATCATATAACATCCTTACATTCAATGATAACTGACAACAAATCGTGCAAAATAATCTAATTGGTACTTATTAATTCACATATAAAATTTTATAATGATATGATAATTATTTAAATAGTTATAGTCATTTGTAATGTGGCGCTCTAGAACTTTCGATCAGTATACCACACACGCGTGGGTCAAGTGCATGTACGGCTCGTGAAATCTATGAAATCGATATTTATCTACCCGATATATCGTCGAAGACGTCCGATCAATAAGGTTATAACCACTACAACACCCGCACGATTAAACTTAAATGTCAAGATAGATGCCAAGTAGTGCAAAAGCAAAGAACGTTGAATACGTCAACATTTGTCTCAATATTGTTAACGACGGCATGTCGATGCATTATACGGGGTATACGTATATCTATATCCATATATTTGTTAACAGAAACACATATAAACAAAAAACAACCTCATTTTCATATGTTTCACTAAACTCGGTTTGCAATTAAGCAAATTGACAACGTTACGTAATTGGCGGAAAACGACGTAATGACGCGTTTCCAGATATGCCAACAAGTGGATCATGAAAGTTGAGATATTGATGCACACAACTGCAGTTGTTGGCATGCTTAATACTCTAATGCATACGGGACGTGATTTCCGGACATACCATCACAGACTATGAGGCAAAAGGAGAAAATGTTGATTATCAACGTTATCTTCTTTTGCCTCAATGTTTTCCCATGCATTTTCTTATGGGGGATGTCAAAACACTGTCTTGTTTGTTTAAGGGTTAACCCATTACTATACAGTTACTCTTTTTGACTCCCCACAAGATAATGGCTTCGGAAGACATTGAGGAAAATGAAGAAATTGCTTGTAACAAGCAATGTCTTAATTTCCCACAATGTTTTCTATACAAAAAGACATAAAAATGTAACATTTCATTCAGTTTTAATTGTCGTCTGCAACATTTTTGAATTTGGAGGAGTCCAAAAGTTTGTCGTTTGGTAATGTGTTAAGCACCTTCAGAAATGCGTCATGTACTGATCCTTGAAACGTTTGACCCTTTCTCAGGCGACATAAAACACGGTAGATAATCCATTGACTCAGAATTTCAGATAATCTTCAATAATTTTGTTAATATTTGATCAATTTGAATTTGGTTTGAAGCAAAAAAAGGTTGGAAAAATGCCAGGGAATTAGGTGGACTTGGTGTATTTTTCAAAAATCATGTGAAAAAAGTTATTGAAGATCAACCAACATTTTGGTTGATTTTCAATAACTTTTTAATCACATGATTTTTCATAAATCAACTACATCCACTCTAATACCTGACGTCTGCAACCTTCTCTGTTTCAAACTGAATTCAAATCGGTCCCGCATTTACAAAATTATTGGGGATTTTCTAAAATTGTTGTATCACGTGGTTATCCACCGTGTAAAACAGACTATTTCAACTCGAAAGCGAACTGCAAACGACAAGAAGTATGTTGATCAGGCCCGTAGGAACAGGGGGGGGGGGGGGGGGGGGGGGGCTAAGGGGCTAAGCCCGGTTGAAAACAAAAAGAATAAGAATTTGCATACAAATTAGGAAAGGAAATTCTAACA